>JALAZF010000117.1:6317500-6907500 GCA_022829125.1 Lathyrus tuberosus
ATATTTGCGATAATTCTTGATCCATGAATATTTTTTTATTTTCATTTCAGGATTGGATCCTCCAGCACTTCCTGCACATCGCTGGCTGGGCGTGTTGGGATGAGTAATGTAACACCCTATTTAATTACTTAGTCGTTTTATGATTTATTATGTGTGATTATTTCGGCATTGTCTTGGTTAAGGCTATATGTGATAGGGTGGGTGTGAGAGTTAGTGGAATAAATTAAATTAAGCCTTAGAACAACATTGTAATAAGGATAATTTGAATAATGAGACATTTTATTAATACTAATATTATTAGTATTATTATTATTATTATAATTATTAATATTATTATTATTAGGATTATTATTATTATTACTAAAATTAGGGAAATTAAAACATAATTAGAGGAAAGTGGGGAAAGAGAATAAAAAACTATTAGTGCGTGAAAAGAGAAAGAGAAAGAGGAAGAGAACTAGGGCAAGAGAGGAGCAAGAGGTTTCCATCATTGTTGAAGAGAGGAAAATCTCAAAATTTAGGTAAGGGGGGAGAACGAGATTCTTTAATGGTGGTCTGAACATGAGAGGGTAGTGAGGGTTCCTTTCCCTCTTAGGATTTTCTGTGTATCTCTTCTCCTTCTTGAACTGTTTGTATGCTTGTGTGATGATTGCTGTGAATTCGTGTCTTTATATTGTCATGATATGAATCTGTGTTGTATATTGGTTTCATATATGAAATTTGTACGATTCTGTACTGTTGTTGTTGGGTTCTGATATGGAAACAGATATGAAAATTGGGGCTTTTGGGGGTTAACGAAAATGGACTATAATGGTAGAAAACATTGATAAAATGATGAATTAATGAATGTAGAATGAACCCATTAATGATAGACTGGTGTAGATGTTGTTTTGGGTCGAAATCAGGAGCTTGAAGGTGCTTCGATGGGGGAAAATTTGCATTGATGCGTGTCGCACCTCAAAAAATCACAATCGAAAATACAACCCCCGCGCGAAAGGCGCGGAATAAACTGCGGTTTGACAGAGTCGCCACCGAACTTTATTTATCCCAAAAGTGGGAAAGGAAAATATCGAGAAAACCTTTAAGGAGATAAGAACATGGTTGTCGCAACCACATTCTGGGTTCAGAAGTGGTTACGTGAGAGGAAGGTACGCGCACCCCCTCACGTCAGTTGTACTCAACGGGAACCTCTTAATTCGAATTGTGATGAACGTTAGCTAAGTTATTTGTTTTCTTCTCAATGATAAAATGCGAAATGATAAGATAAAAGGAAATGATGCTAAGGGGAAAATGGGTGGTTTTAGGATAGGGTGCTCGCCAAGGATTGGGGCCCTTGTGCCTACGTATGCTCATTCGGACGAGAATGAGAAATCAGAGCGCTCATAGTTCGACTACGGGGAAAGGTGGAAAAAGAAAAAGTGTGCTCGCCAAGATCATCGCAATCTTGTGCCTACGTATCTTGCATTCAAATGCATGAAGAATCAGAGCGTCCGTAGTTCATGGATAAGACCACAAAAAGAAAGGGTGTTGGTTTGTTGAAGTTTAGTTTGGATGACGATTACTCAATGCTTAAGAAAGGCTCATCGGGCCCAAGTAATCGGGAGAGTGAGTCAAAGGCTTGACCCTCTCTCTTTTTCATCTAAGGGTTTAAGAAAAAGGTTTGATGGGTTAGACGAATTGAGAATGTTTTAGAGGCGTCAATTGCTCACACACGAGTTAGAAAACTCACACCTAAACAACTGAAGAGATATCAAAGGCTCAATCCCCCCTTTTTCACCTTGAAAAGAGTTTCAATAGTTGTTAATCAATTTGAAGTTTGATTGTGAAAATCTGTTTGGTGTTGGATCAAGGGTTTGATTGTATGCGAAGAGGTTGTTTATGAGGCAAAAGACACTCGGCTTAAAAGGTTAGTTTTGAAAATGGCTCGACGACGAATCGAGAGTTTGATTGAAAAAGGCGTGAATCAATCCTAGTCCCTAGGGGTGCTCATAGTAAAGAAACCACAATGAAATGTGTGAGTGAGTGCGTTAGGTTGATGGCGAATGCTAATGAGCAATTGACTTACGTGAGTGTTTTGAAAATGGCCCAAGAACAAATCGAGAATTAGTTTGAAAATGGTTTAGTCTATGCTAGTCCCTAGGGGTGCTCCTAGTAAACAAACCACAATCAAAGGCAAGTAAAGTGCGTACATCAGAATGGGAGCGGGGTACATGTAAGTTACACTCGATTGCATGAAATAAAAGGTCTCATTGTAAGGTAGCCCAAGAGGAAGCCGTGTGTGTGTGAGGTGTCCTAAACTAAGCCTTGAGCAAGAGTCGGACAAAATTCCTTTGCTTAGGGTTTCCGTACAAAGTCAAAGTTCCGTTGCTCGGAAAGGTAACCAAGAATCCACCAATTGAGTCTTTTATTGTTTCGATCATTTTAGTGTGTTTTTGAACAAGGTATGAACAAGAAGAGGTTAGATGAACAAGATATGAATAAGATGAATATGATATGAATATGAAAAAGAATAAGATAATATCAACAATAATAAGGACAATGATATAACTGAGCTAAAATTAAAGTTAGTGGTTAGTGATTAATCGTTAATTGTCGTTAATCGGATGAATCAGGTCGACTTTAACGCTAAACCATCGTAGAAAGATCTATGAAGAAGATCATGCTATAGGAGGTCACACAAGCTATGATATTTGTGCCAAAACACGATAGAGAAATGATATTGTGAATCATTCTCTAAGGAAATTGTGCCACACGAAAAGAAAAGCGGATGATCTCATCTTAATCACAAACTTTCGTCGATTAATCGAAGGTAACCTATCACGATCCCAAAGTATAGAAAATGATCTCAATGATCATTTTCTACAGATTTGAAATCATGAAGGTTAAACAACCTCAATCAACCAACATTCGCGACATTAAAGACTTCATCGATCGAAAATTTAAAAATAAAAAACAATCAATAATGAGGTGGATCAAGATAGAATATGAATAAAAAATTAATGGAGAAAAACACAAAAAGAATTAGACAAAAGATTACTAGTAAAATATTAAAAAACTATCATTCAAAAAAATTAGAAAATAAAATATAAAAATGATTTTGAAACAAATTAAAAATACAAGAGAAATTCAAAGAGGGAGGGGTGCGCAACATAAACACGGAGGGTGGTGTGGGTATGGAAACCACTATGGGTTTTACCAAGCCCAACATAAGCCACCATTTTTAAAAAAATAAAAAAACAAAAGGTTTTGTTAAAACAAAGAAAACGAAACAAGGTCAAATGGGAGTATCAGAACACAACCATGGAGTTTTACAAGTAACACACATCAGCTTCTAACCGTTCAAATCAAAACGAATCTTGAAAGAAAAAAAAAACAAAACCGCGAAGAACAAATGATACACGTCATCAGATTCCATCATTCACAACCTTCGAACCGTGCAAATTGATAACATTATTTTAGCGTGTCATGATGATCCATTTTCTGTTAGTAATTTAGCTAGTTTTAATTAGATTTATTTGTATTTCACTTGTTTGAGTATGTCTTTGCCTTTAGTGCACTAGTTGCACCTTTTATTGTTTATTGTGTGTTTTTGGTCTTAAATAAAATCTGATAAAGACAAGCTGAGGCATGACACCTCAAGACACAGTCTGGAGCAAAATGAAGATACGAGGAAGAAAGATGTTAAGACATGTTAATTACAAATTCACCAAGAGCTTGGAAGAATGTCTATCACTAGGGCATACGTGGCAGAGGTTCATGTCAAGAAGGAGCTAGAGCATCAAGATAAGATCAAAGAATCTAGAGGACAAAAGGTGGTACAGTAGGGACCACCCGTGCAAAAGCGCATCCTACACCCAGCCACCCGCCGTCTGCTCTGCGCCACTACCTACTGCAACATCCTGCCAAAGACGCCTTGTCTCCCAATGCTGTCTGTACCTGGTAACTTGTTCACGAAGGAAGAAGGGACAACTGGATTTATTAGTTATTTGATATGGACTGAACCTTATTTTCACCAAAAGCCCATGATCCAAGACCCATCAACTTCCATTCTCATTCTCAAAGTCTATAAAAGCAAGCCACGTTCAGCAATGAAGAGAGAGACCACAAGCCAGAAATCACACATTCATATTTTCTATTTTAGTTTAGTTACTTTGAGGATTAAGACGATTAGAGAGTTTTCTTCTTCTCATCTAATCTGGTATTTGCTGTTTGGAACTGCCGTGACTGTGGAGGTCTGATGCTGTTTACCCAACGCAAAGGATCTTCAAGTTATTACTAGGTTGTCATTTCTTTTACACATTTTGCTAAGAATATGTCATCTTGTAGTTTCATTCCAGTAGCTTGTACTCAGCTTATTATGACCTAAACACGTATTTTATGAGCAAAGTGAAGTTAATATATAGTTATTTTTATGTAGAAATGATGTGTTGAAGAGTGTCTTATTTTGTTATGTGTTTTTATGTTATACACCAGCTTCTTAGAATGATCAACTTAGAAAAAAGTACAAGTATATTGTTGAGAGAGATCCAATAACATGATGATTTCATAACAAAAGTGGTTAATAAAGTAGGATAAAGATATTCACTTAATTCAACTTGCTTAGAGATAAGAAGTTGAGATCATAAAGATTTTTCAGAATTAAAACCAGACGCATTTTAGGGTTATAAGTGAGACTTAGAGATTTGTTCCCCTACCCTAGTTATGCATGCTTAGATGTTGTAGAAATACACCACTTCACGTTCTGACCTTTTGAGGAATGACACTTCTTGAAGGCTCTGCTGATTTGAGCAAATTTTTGGTAAAACTAGATAAGGTTTCAACATGAAGAAGTCTGGTGAAAGAAGACGTATCAGACATGATGTCCTAACAAATGTCTCGACATCTTGACCTGGTGTAGCAGGTTTTTGCTAATCTGGCCCAAGATTTAAGGAGGAATAAATACATGGATCAAAGAAGAAATCAACAGAAGATCCGAAGCCTAGGGCAGCAGAAGAGTATAAAAGAAGATCAAGACCTAGGACTGGAGAACCGAACCTATTGTAACACTTTTGTAAAGTAGAAAATAAGGTTTAGGGTTTTGAGAGTCGTAGGCTTTCTTGTAAGTCTCCCTATGTATCGATTTGATACATTGTGGTAGACATAAGTACTTGTACAGATTCAGAAACCCGTAGGTAATGAACCGTGTATTGTTCTTGGATGAAGCTTTGAAGCAAATCCAAGTTAACTTGTTAGTCAAGGATGCTTGACTGAACTTTGTATTGAAAGGGGTGTCTTTTAATAGGATCATATAGTTATGGTGTAGTAACTGTTAGATAATCTCAGGTTGTGATTTTGGGAGTGAGATGGGTTTCTCTTATCTAGGATGAAGTTCTTAGCTAAGTCTTCATTGGGTAGTGATTGGTAAACGTGGGTGTTTACTGTATACCCGGGGTTGTATGCATAAAACTATACTACTGATAGTGGATTCTTCTTCCTGGATATCAGTTTGTTATTCTGTTCCTTGTTTAATAATTATGCAGAACAATGTCTTGACATGTGTTAGGACATCTGCTGTCTGCTATGCCAGAATTTTAATTGGTATCAGAGCAGACATCCTGTCTATTTATGGATGAGATCTTTGGGAGATACTTTTTGGCATTTTAAACTAGGAGGAGTTTTGGAGATCAGATCATCAACTCAGACATACTTAAGGGATGGGATGGATGTTCAGGATTGAAGGTAACAACTTGGTGGTTGTTCATGGTTATGAGGAGGTTCTACAACAATTGCAGGAGAAGTGGCTAGTTCTCTTGTTGGAGTGTCTTGTAAGATGTTCTGACATCTTATTAGGGCATGTTGAATTTGTTCCTTGGTGGTTCCACTGCATATGTTTATGATGGAAAAGCTTTGGTATTTATGGGATTCTGGAGTTGTTACTGAAGACAAATGGTGGAAGATTTTAATCGCCGACCTCTATATTTGAAGATATATGCATCTTTTTATTCCAAAGTCGGGAGCGATGGAATGGAGAGAGTTGTTGGTAGATGTCTGTTATGGTGACTTGGTACTTGGAAGCTTGGTTACATTGTGCAGTTTGAAGTCAGTTGAAGAGAAGGGGAGTTGAGATTAGGTTTATCAAGTTCTTGCTCTAGGAATCTGATAAATTATTGACCGGCTAAGTTGTCAAAGATACTTGAGAATTCTCTCAAGTCCACTCATAAATGCATATCAGTCGTGCATCTGAAATCTTCTAGTTATTCTTCTGACTAGAGGGTGTTTCTGTGAAACATAAACCTGAAGAAAGTCTAGGTGATTTATTTTCAATGTCCAAAAGTGCAAGGAAGGATTCATCTTTCTTAATCCTAAGGATGAATCCAATCTGAATTAAGATTTCAGAACTGTTGAGGTAAATAGGGTTCGTTCAGAGAGAATCTTAGTTACTTGAGTCAAGGGTGGCAGCCTTGGTATCTCAACACTTTGTTTGTCAAGGAAGATACTTGCAAAAATTGAATACTTGATAAGTGTTCATGGAGTGATCTGTTGGAGTATGGCTTCAACAATGACACATGGTTATTGAACATGGATTTAAGACTAATTGCTAGTTGTGATATTCACGAGTATTTAATTGATTATTACTATATGTGAAGTTCAAGATTGCTGATGTTCAACACGTTGTTGAAACATCTCTTCATCTGAGTTTGTACAGAATCATGGGAGGAGTACTGCATAAGCTTTTGGATCTATTTCTCTTGGGTTTTGACCTAAGAATCTGCTTCAGTTTGGTGTGGCAGAAGCATCTGATCTCTGGAGAGTTTCCTGGCAAGAAACTGGTCTAGACAATGGTGTTGTTGAAGATGAAGAATAAAACATCATAATATTGATG
The DNA here is from genome assembly GCA_022829125.1 of Lathyrus tuberosus. Lineage (NCBI taxonomy): Eukaryota > Viridiplantae > Streptophyta > Magnoliopsida > Fabales > Fabaceae > Lathyrus > Lathyrus tuberosus. The sequence continues at coordinate 6,324,363 of JALAZF010000117.1, forward strand.
AATAGTTATTAGATCAGTTTATTTCTGATCTAGGAGTATTGGAGTGCAGTAGGTGTGTTCCAGTTGTTACTAGAAGCATATGATGTTTATCTGGAAAGTGTCCTGGCAAGAGACTTGTCCAGAATATGGTGCTGGTGATGGCATAACTTGGGTTAGTTTACTTCTTATCTAGGTACATAGGAGCATGTTATCTTTCTCATCTTGGAAGTCAAGGTTAAGTGGCAGTTATCTCTGACTTTCTGCAGACTGCTCTACTTAAGGAAAGTGGCATCCTTTGGTATAGCTATGGTGTAGTCTATGACTACTTCTCTTCTGAAGAATCAGACTTGGCACATTTGAGGTCTTTGGAGTTGTGAAGCAGATATTCATCAAGGTGTGAGCTTGAATTGAATACCTATGATGTGATCAAGCAGGATGGACGCTGTCTACTCAAACTTGGTTGTTGAATCAAGTTTACGAGAACATGGAACTCTTGTTCTGATATAGGGAGGAGGTTCTTCTAAGTGGCAGAAGGAAGGGCTGAATTCCTCAGCTGGATGTCTGATCAGATGTCATGACATCAAGCAGAAACTTCAGGGTCGTAGTTGATGTTGTGGCGCATCATCGTAAGATAAGTTGATCTTCTCAGAAATAAATGGAATAATTAACACTTCAAAAAAGTCTATCTCATGCAGTTTGTGGGAGCGATGGAAGGAGAAGATGTTACATATCTAAGGCTTGGTGATTCCAAGATGGCTTGCTATGGAGTAAGTAGATCGTGTAACTTGAAGATTAGATTTCATTGGTGGATCAGAAGATTGTCTGAAACTCTGAAGAAAAGTTAAGATGAACCAAACAATGGCATTTGGTTGATCTTTATTGTGCATTCAAGCAGGGTACTTAGAACTAATTACTCTTGGGCAGAAGGGTAGTTGGTTGAAGACTTAAGGAGGTTCTGGTTCAGTTCTATCTTGGAGCTTGTGGTAGAAGTTATAAGTTGATTATAGAAGATTACCTTCTTGGTGGATGAGAGTTTATTTCTCTCTTTGGTTATCTGGAGTTCTTGTTGATCAAGCTGGTGGCACAGTATTGTTTGAAGATCTTCAGTTGGAGTACTATGCAGATAGTAAGTCCAGTGGTGGAGCATATCAAGAACCATATTAGTTGGTGTCTGTGATATGTGAAGGATGTCCTAACTGATGTTAGAACATCTTCTTGGTTGGTTATACTTGGAGTAGGATTCTAAGTTCTGAGTGTGGAACTTGACACTCACATCTTGTCTAAGAGGTATTTATCTTGTCATACGGGAGAATGATGGGTAAAGGACTGTCTTTGAAGTCTGATCTGAATGTGGGATGCTAGAAGTGGATCAGTTGGGTGCTTGTGGAACAAATATGCTGAGGATTTCTGGAGCATGTGGTTGATGTCCTTCAAGTGTGAGGAACATCTGGGCGAGCTAGCAAACTAAGGGGATTTGTATGTCTCTTTGAGGAATTCATGTGGTGTATGGATAATTTCTGAACGAGAGGGATCAATGGTGTTTTGGTCTTAATTCAAGAGTTTGTTGGTTGTGGTACAAGGATGCATTCCTAGTACTCTCACTGTATGATCATGAAGTTGTCATGGGATATCATGTAGTGATTTTGGGTGGTTTTTGCTGAAGAAGCATCATTTGAGGAAGATAGGGGGAAAACTTCTGTCTGTTAAATGTACTAGTGTGGTACATGAATTACTTGAGGGTCAAGCATTAGGTGAATATGTTCAGCAGGTGTGTTGAACAGAGGGTGCACTATTGAAGACATGAAGAAGTGTCTTGTGTTTTCCATTCATTCAGGGTGTTCTTCTTGCAAAGGAGCACTGGTTATCTACAACAGGGGGAGTTGGACTTATGTTCTGGATATATGGCTGTAGTGGTGCAGGTTGTTTATCAAGATTGTTTGTGGTTTCAAGCAGTTTTTGATAGATTGCCTCAGGTGAGGATGATATGTCAGACGAGATATCGTGACACTGCTCTACTGGTATAAGTTCTGGGTGAACTTATCAGGTTATTTTGACTCTATCATTGGGTGTCAATGGATTGAATCAGGAGGAATACAAGTATCTTGAGAGTTGTTGCTGCTAATTGAAAGATGTTTGAAGAAATGTCTTAACATCTTGGTCAGGTACTCTTAGTCTTCTGATTGAAAGGATTATCCTAAAGACAAAACACAGGAACGATAACTTTGCTAAACAAAGTCTGACAAGGGGTCAGGACTGTATGGGTACGTCCCAATTGGCTGTTTTGGACGGTAGAGAGTGTAGATATGTTAAGCATGTGTCTTGATGTAAGTGCATTCTTTGGACGGTCTCTCATAAAGTTAAAATAATCAAACTTTAGCTTGACGGTGCACAGTCATTTATGTTTACCTACCCTAATTTATGTCTCCACGTAACTTGTATGTACCATAACTTTCAAGAAAAATATGTTTGGGTATTTAAAGGTGGAGTCTGCTTCTGGTTTTCAAAGTTAGTATTCTGGGCAAGTTCGTCATGACTTTTGTTAAGGTCTGGATTAGTACCATGTGGGTATGGAACTGCGCTGGCTACTTTTTCTAATTTTTGGCTAAAAAGGGGGAGAAGGGGTATGGATTCATCTCAGTTGCGTGTTGGTTTCTACAACACATACTTATTATTGCAAGTTGTGTTTTGTAAGGGTGTTGGATGAGATGTTCTGACATCCTTGAGTTCTTCCCTTGTGCCTTGTGATCTGAGTTATGAAGTAGGTTGTGTCTTGTGACCTGAGTTACATTCTTAATGGACTATGTGTTGTGTGTGATACATCTGTTTCTTCTTAAGCTCTTTCTGGATCTTCTTATGGGTTCTCTTATGCCCCTTAAGAGGAAGATTTATCCCTCCGTGGCAAGTAAAGGTTTGAGGGGGAGTGTGTTCCATACTCTTCCTCATGTACACCAACAGACAACTAGGAATTTCAGGGGTAAGAAGGAGTCTCAGAAATGTTCTAATCATATCCACCAAACGCCGACTTTCTTTTTCTACCGAAGGAGTTTTAACAAAAAATTTGTCAAAAGGGGGAGATTGAAGGCTCTGCTGATTTGAGAAATTTTTTGGTAAAACTAGATAAGGTTTCAACATGAAGAAGTCTGGTGAAAGAAGACGTATCAGACATGATGTCCTAACAAATGTATCGACATCTTGACCTGATGTAGCAGGTTGTTGCTAATCTGGCCCAAGATTTAAGGAGCAATCAATACATGGATCAAGGAAGAAATCAACAGAAGATGTAAAGCCCAGGGTAGCAAAAGAGTATAAAAGAAGACCAAGACCTAGGACTGGAGAACTGAACCTATTGTAACACTTTTGTAAAGTAGAAAATAGGGTTTAGGGTTTTGAGAGTCGTAGGCTTTCTTTTAAGTCTCCCTCTGTATCGATTTGATACATTGTGGTAGACATAGGTACTTGTACAAATTCAGAAACTCGTAGGTAATGAATCGTGTATTGTTCTTGGATGAAGCTTTGAAGAAAATCCAAGTTAACTTGTTAGTCAAGGATGCTTGACTGAACTTTGTATTGAAAGGGGGTATCTTTCAATAGGATGATACAGTTATGGTGTAGTAACTGTTAGATAATCACAGGTTGTGATTTAGGGAGTGAGATGGGTTTCTCTTATCTAGGATGGAGTTCTTAGATAAAGTCTTCATTGGGTAATGATAGGTAAACGTGGGTGTTTACTGTAAACCTGAGGTTGTTTATATAAAACTATACTACTGATAGTGGATTCTTCTTCCTAGATTAGTATCCCCCAGATGTAGGTGATTTGCACCGAACTGGGTCATCATATTTTGTGTTGTTTATCATTCTGCAATTTACAGTTCAATTTTGATTAACATGTTGGAACAAATTTCGAAACATCTGTGTTTCTGCAGTTACTAATATTCTGGATATCAGTTTGCTATTCTGTTCCTTGTTTAATACTTATGTAGAACAGTGTCTTGACATGTGTTAGGACATCTGCTGTCTGCTATGCCAGAATTTCATTTCACATCATGGATACCTTCTAGCAATAATATATTAATGGATCTTAGCTCATCAATCACTCTCTCTGATATCTTATCCTTCCTTATTTAGTGTTTAGTTTGTAATGTGAATTTCGTGCTGTTACCATTATTATTATTTTGTTACCTTGATCATACTAGTTTTAAACAAGAATTGAATACTTTAAAGTTCAAAGCTGCATCATAATCACTCCCTGTGGGTATGATCTCTTATTTTATTACTTGCTGCAACCAAACATACATGTATACTTGCATGTGACATCTTTGCTTTAAAACAACTAACTTAGAGTAAACACTTAGAAAGCAGACAACAAGTTTTTGGCACCATTTTTGGGGAGTGGAAGATATACTTTGAACTATTGTATTTGTTATTTTTGTTTAAAATTTGTATTTGAGTCTTTAACGTTTTTTGCTGTGATTTGGTGTTACGACAGATTTAAGCTATTGCATGCGCAGGTCATTACAACCAGCTTACAGTGGTTACCCTGAACCTGAAAGAATTCTAAGAGCACTGAGGAGATTTTTGCGTTCTCAACAACTCTCTGGAAATCCATCAACATCAGTTTTAGCTGAACCAGAGGAAGAAGTACACGTGGAGACAGACGAAGAAACCTCATCATCCTCAGACGAGACACAACTAGAAAGTGTCATGGCGGAGCAAGACATCATTGGCTTTGCCAATAATTGGGCACACAACATTAGGGACTATGCTGTCTTTGATCCAGCCGCCATGAGCACTGGTATTGTTAGACCAGAGATCACTGCCCCATAGTTTGAGTTTAACCCATGATGTTCCAAATGCTGCAAACCACTGGTCAATACTCAGGCTCTCCTCATGAAGACCCACACTTGCACTTGAGACAATTTCTAGATGTTGCTGACAATTTCAAAATTCTTGGCGTGACTTATGATGCCTTTAGGTTAAGGCTATTTCCTTATTCTCTACGGGATAGAGCCAAAAGTTGGCTAAATTCCTTGGACCAAATTCTATTACCACATGGAATACCTTGGCAGAAAAATTTCTAGCAAAATACTTCCCCCTTCAAAGAATGCAAAGATGAGAAATGAGATTACTTCATTTAGGCAAGGAGATGACGAGTCGTTGTTTGATGCTTGGGAAAGATTTAAAGAGTTACTAAGACAATGCCCTTATCATGGGATCCCCATCTGCATTCAACTTGAGACTTTCTACAATGGATTAATTCCATCATCAAGGAATATGCTAGATGCATCTAGTGGTGGAGCCCTTTTGTCTAAATCTTATGAAGAAGACTACAAGTTAATTGAGAACATTAGGGCCAACACATACCAGTGGCCTATCACTAGGGCTACTGCAAACTCAACTCACAAAAAACCTGTTGGAGTTTATGAAGTCACTAAGACAACAACTCTTGCTGCTCAAGTGGCTCAAATTCACCAGATGATGAAGAATATGATGACCCCTGAAGTGGCAAGACCAGAGCCAGTAAAGGTGGTTACTGACACGTCTGTGATTGCCTGTGTCTACTATGGAAGACCCCATCTATTTGAAGAATGTTCTTCAAACCTGTTTCAGTCAACTATGTTGGCAACATCAACAATAGATACAACAATCCTTACAGCAACACATACAATCCAGGGTGGCGCAACCATCCAAAATTTTCTTGGAGTAATAATCAAAATCAACCGAAGCCTCAAGCAACACCAACACCACAAGCTCTTCCTGGTTTTCCCACTCCTAACTAAGTTAGGGGGAATCAAGGCAATAACCAGTTGGAGAATGTTTTGAAGTCTTTTATTCAAAAAGCAAAGAATTAGTTTCAAGCACAAGGAGTAAGTATCAAGAATTGGAGAATCAAGTAGGTCAAATAGCTACTGCTTTGAGTTCAAGGAACATGGGAACTCTCCCAAGTTCCACTGAAACTCCGACTGCATCTGCTGGAGTAAAGAACATTGAAACATGTCAAGCCATCAAGCTGAGAAGTGGGAAAGAAGTTGAAGAATCCGTCTCAAAGGATAAAGAGACAAGTACATAATTTCCTGAGCCAGACAGTTCTGGAACAAAAAAAATTACTGATGGAGAACCGTCTCAATATCAAAAGAAGAATGAAGAGGTTACTAATGCAAATTTGACCTCTCAAGAGACGCAGGAGGTCACGACTGACACTTGCAGGAAGCCAAAGTTTATTCAAGAAAGGCCACCCCGACCTTTTCCACAATGGATTAGGAAGGCCAAGGAAGAACAACAATTTGGAAAGTTCATGGAGATTCTGAAGCAACTTCACATCAACATACCATTGATTGAAGCCATTCAACAAATGCTAAATTACTCAAAGTTCATGAAGGATGTGCTTACCAAAAGAAAAAGGGTAGGAGAATTTGCCACAGTTGCACTCACTCAAGAGTGTAGTCAGTTTGTGCAAGGCAAGCTTCCACCTGAATTAAAAGATCCTGGGAGTTTCATTATTCCATGCACCATTGGAAATAATTTCTGTGGAAAAGCTCTGTATGATCTTGGGGCCAGCATTAATCTTATGCCCTTGTCCATCTTTAAGAAGTTAGGGATAGGAGCTGCCAGACCTACAACTATCACCTTGCAACTGACAGATAGGAGTATTTGTTTCCCCCAAGGAAGGATAGAAGATGTGTTATAAAGGGTTGGCAAATTTGTCTTCCCTCCTGATTTCATTATCATGGATTTTGATGCTGATGAAGAAACCCCTATATTGTTGGGAAGAACATTCCTAGCAACGGTAGAACTTTGATTGATGTGGAAATAGGAGAACTCACCACGAGTCAATGGACAACAAGTAGTATTTAATGTACTCAATGCTCTACAGTATCCTGAAGAAGATGTAGCCGACTGTTCCATGATATCTAGCTGGGAAGGTATAATTCATAACAACCTTCTCAAGACTAATGATGTATTGGAACAAGAGCTAAGGAAATTAAAAGAAGAGAAAGAGCCACAAGGTGGAATCATTTATGGTCCAATGAAGAAGCATGAGGAAGAGATTGTGGAAGTAATAGAAACAATAGCTGTTGGTCACAAACAACATCTACCTTTCATAGAAGAACCCCCTGAACTGGAACTAAAGCAACAGCCCGAGCACCTGCAATATGCTTATCTGGTGGTAGGAGAGAAGTTACCAGTCATCATTGCTATAGATTTGAAAGAAGATCAGAAAGAGCAATCATTAGCATTGTTAAGGAAGCACAAAAAGGCAATTGCTTGGCAGATCTCAGACATAAAGGGGACCAGTCCAATAATTTGCATGCATAGAATTTTGTTGGAAGAAAATGCTAAGAATAGCATTGAAAGTCAAAGAAGGTTGAATCCAATTATGAAGGAAGTTGTCAAGGAGGAAATTATTAAGTGGTTGGATACTGGAATTATCTACCTTATCTCTGATAGTGTGTGGGTAAGTCCCATTCAATGTGTTCCAAAGAAAGGAGGCATGACTGTGATTGTCAACGAGAAGAATGAACTAATCCCCACAAGAACAGTTTCCGATTGGACAATTTGTATGGACTACAGAAAGCTGAACAAAGCAACAAGGAAGGATCATTTCCCCCTCCCTTTCATTGATCAGATGCTGGACAGATTGGATGGAAAAGAATACTATTGTTTCTTAGATGGATACTCGGGGTACAATCAAATTGCCATAGCCCCGAAAGACCAAGAAAAGACAACATTCACTTGTCCTTATAGTACTTTTGCTTTCAGAAGAATTTCGTTTGGACTGTACAATGCTCCAACCACCTTCCAACGCTGCATGATGGCCATATTTTCAGATATCATTGAAAATTCCATGGAAGTATTCACGGATGACTTCTCTGTTTTTGGAGAATCATTCAAGAAGTGCTTGGAGAATTTAGATCTGGTATTGGCTAGATGTGAAGAGAATCATTTGGTCCTTAATTGGGAGAAGTGCCATTTTATGGTAAAAGAAGGAATCGTTCTTGGCCACAAAATCCCCAAGAAGGGTTTAGAGGTAGATCAAGAAAAAGTGGAGGTGATAGAGAAATTACCACCCCCTGTGAACATAAAAGGAATCAGAAGTTTTCTAGGACATGCTGGCTTTTACAGAAGGTTCATCAAGGATTTTTCAAAAACTACTAAACCTTTGTGCCAGCTGCTGCAGTATGACGTGCCATATGTTTTCAGTCAGGAATGTGTGGAATCCTTTAATCTGTTGAAGAGAGCCCTCATCTCTGCACCCATTGTGAAGGCTCCTAACTGGTCAAAACCCTTCGAGTTAATGTGTGATGCAAGTGACTTTGCTATTGGAGTTGTATTAGGTCAAAGGCACAACAAGGTTTTTCACAACATCTACTACGCTAGTAAGAAATTGATTGAAGCATAAATCAACTACACCACAATTGAGAAAGAGTTGCTGGCTGTAGTGTTTGGATTTGATAAATTCAGACCCTACTTAGTTGGAACAAAAGTCATTGTATGCACAGATCATGCAGCTATCAAGTAATTAATTGCTAAGAAGGATGCGAAACCAAGGCTCATAAGATGGATTCTCTTATTGCAAGAGTTTGACCTAGAGATTAGAGACAAGAAAGGGATAGAAAATTCTGTTGCTGATCATCTCTCAAGATTACCAGAAGAAGTACAAAACAATAACAGTGAAGACATTCAAGAAACTTTTCCTGATGAGAAGGTACTATTGATAAGCACTGACGTGACACCATGGTATGCTGATATAGTGAATTATCTGGTCAACAGATATGTGCCCCCTGATTTCAACTTCTGGCAAAGGAAAAGGTTCTTTCATATAGTCAAGAGCTACTTTTGGGATGAACCTTTCCTTTACAAAAAGTGTGCAGATCAATTGCTAAGTAGATGTGTAGATCATACAGAGGCAAGACAGATCTTGTCTGCCTGTCATGAAGCTCCATACAGAGGACACTTTGGAGGAACCATAACTGCTGCAAAAGTCTTGCAATCGGGTTATTTCTGGCCCTTCCCTTTTAAAGATGCTCATGAGCTAGTTAAAAGATGTGATACATGCCAGAAGGTAGAAAACATTTCCATGAGGCAAGAGATGCCACTCACCAACATACTTGAAATTGAAATTTTTGATGTTTGGGGCATTGACTTCATGGGGCCTTTTCCTCCATCTTTTGGTAATCTATACATTCTTGTAGCTGTGGATTATGTCTCTAAGTGGATAGAGGCAGTAGCAACACCCACTAATGATGCTAGAGTTGTGACCAATTTTTTGCTTAAAAACATTCTGACAAGGCATGGCACGCCTCGAGCAATCATTAGCGATGATGTATCACATTTTTACAATAGATTTTTTGAGAATTTAATGGCAAAATATGGGGTCAAACACAAGGTTGCTACAACCTACCACCCTCAAACAAGCGACCAAGTGGAGCTATCTAATAGAGAGATTAAAAGGATATTGGAAAAGATTGTTAACCCCACAAGGAAGGATTGGTCCAAGCATTTGGACGAGTCTCTTTAGGCATACATAACTGCCTACAAGACTTCCATAGACATGTCTCCTTATAGACTTGTTTATGGGAAGGCTTGTCATCTACCCATTGAATTGGAGCACAAAGCATTTTGGGTCGTCAAGCAATTAAATTTCAACCTAAAATCAGCTGGCCAAGCTAGAATGCTCAAACTCAATGAGTTAGAAGAACATAGGCTATTCTCTTACGCAAATGCTGAGCTCTATAAGGAAAAGACCAAAAGATGGCATGACAGGAAATGCCAGAAAAGGGAATTAGTGGAAGGTAAAAGAGTTTTGCTTTTTAACTCTAGACTGAAATTGTTCCCTGGAAAATTAAAGTCAAGGTGGTCAGGACACTTCAAGTTAGTGACAATTTACCCTAATGGAGTTGTGGAATTGATGAATGAAAAGGATGGTGAAAAATTCAAGGTTACTGGCCAAAGGATTAAAACCTATTTTGGTGACCCTTCAAGTAACACTAGGGGAACCATTCATTTTATTGATTAAATATTTTTGTGTTGGTCAGGCTATAAGACCTTAAAATAGCGCCACTGGGAGGCAGCCCAACTTAATGAATTTTTATTTTTTTATTTGTACAGTTGAGTAGTTTCAGATGGCATCAACAGGCATTTGGAGTCATGACAGCTGGTATGGTAACAAATGAGAAAAGAGCAAAGTGACATTCAGAGCAATTATTCCCAAGTCCTGAGTATTAAGTAAAATGCTGAGATGTCAATTTATTTATTCTCTTGGACGAAAAATTGAAAAGTTTGAATGATGGAGAAAGAAACTGAAAGGGTGGACTGCACGCGCCTAGAGCCTTGTGCTAGGAAATCATGATGACAGTCTGACACGTCAGACTGGTGGGACGTAGCAGCACGCAATACCTCTTCCATGCCACAAATTCAAATTTTTGTCTTTTCCCACACGTTACATCAACTAGCCTTTTCAGCTTCTTCCCTTAATTTTCACAAAAATACTTTTCACTTTTCTCTTTCCAACAATCCCACTTCACTATCACAATATCTCACTTTCTCTCTCTCACATTCCCATCACTGTATCAATTTCTCTTTTGTCTGTTCCTCACCATTCCCATTCAGACCTCAATCACTACTTTTCTTTCACCCCAAGACAATGGAGATACCTACTGGAAAACGAGTCAAGATGGAAGCAAGGAAAAATGCGACACCATATGTTGCTTACTCTGATGAAGAACAAGACAGACATGAGAAATGCATCAACAACGAAGCTTCTCGCTGCTTCATGGAGTATTTCAGCAAAATGGGTTTTCACGCTGAAAGGGATTTTGTTCTTTGACAACCAAGAGGAAAACCTAGGATTTGCTGGGGATTTGGGAACTACCATAAAAAAGCTAGGGTGGATGAAGCTATGCCGCCATCCATGCCCATACAACATTTCACTGGTGAAGGAGTTCTATTCAAACCTAACAGATCCTGGAAACAAGGATTGAAGTTGTGGTGAGAGGTACGAAGGTGGTATATAATGAAGCCACTTTAAACGTTGCTCTGAATATCAAGAAACCAGGTGATGAGTATCAGGATTTATTGTTGAAGTTGGACGAGGAATATTTTGATGTGATTATGGAATCGTTGTGCAACCCAGGAACTAGGTGGGTGGTGTCAAGCTCTGAAAAATTCGTGAGAAGGATGGATCTGCTGCCTACAGTGAAAGTGTGGTACCGATTTTTGAAACATTCTTTGAAACCCACTGCTCATAATGAAACAGAAAGCAGGGCAAGAATTGTTTTGCTTCACTGTATCACATCATTAACCAAGATCAATGTAGGAAAAATCATCATGCAAGAGATCCAGGCTTGTTCAAGAAAGAAAGAAGGAATGTTGTACTTCCCATGTGTGATCATTATGTTGTGTAGGAGGCACAGAGTACCTGAGCTTGACACTGATGAAACTGGGTAGCCTTTAGCTGCTTTGGATAAAGCTTTGATCCAAACACTGATAAAGCCTAAAGGTAGGAAAAGACCACCAGAGGCGCGACAGAAGCTGTGGAGGATCATCAAAGAGAAGACATGATGTGGGATGTCATTCTGCAAATGCAGAAAGATCAAAGGGATTATTTCAAATTTCAAAAAGATAAGTTCTATTAGCAAGAGAAAGAGGTTGCTTTGCAATTTCCATCAAGTATGTTGAATCCACCTGTTTTTCCCAATCATATCTTGGGAGAGTTAGAAGAAAATAAAATGGATTAGAATTCAGTTCATGAAGACAAGAAAGTGAAGAAGAAGGAGAAGTCCAAAAAGAAATAGGGAAAAGAGAGAAGAAAAAGAAGAGTAAAGATGCTGCTGCAGAGACAAGTCAAGGCGTGCCTATTCAGGACAGTCCTATGCAGCAAAAGAAGAAAAAGAATGGTAAAGCCGAAAAAGCTGGAGTGTGTCCAAAGAAGAAAAAATTGAGACAAGAATGTAAGCGGAAGGATAACCCTCATGTTCAGAACCCTAATGTTCAGACCCCTAATGTTCAGACCCCTGATGTCAAGACCCCTGAGAACAGTCCCCCAAAGGATTTTGATTTAAACCAAACAGACTCGGAATTGAGTCCAATAGAAAAGGATGATGTTTTAGAGAGTTAATTGTAGAAGCTGATAAGGACAGTGATGAGATGAATCAAGACAATGCAGTAGATGACAGTAAGGCAGAGGAGGATCTGATAGAAGATGAAGACCAGCTAGTGGATGAAGATCTGCCTAAGTACTATTCAACAACCGAGGAATCCTCTCCAGGATCCTTAAAGACAGAAGGAAAAGGAACTGCTGGAAAAGATGAAGGCGAGGAAGCTGACAGTCAGTCAAGCAAGGAAGAAGCATTGACAGTCACACCTGTAACTACTTCTGTCATTGCCCCAGTAAAGGCAGTTGCTGAAAGAGAAGAAGAAATTGTCCAAGAGTAGGTGACCAGCCCAAGAAAAAGGGAAATGAAAAAAAAGAAAAGATTGATTTGAAGGAGCTAGTGCAGGAAGAAACTGTTGTGCCAGAAGTCATCAAAGATCAAGCTAAGGAGATGGATAAAGCTAAGGTCGCAAAGAAGGAAATAAAGAAGAAGAAGAAGGGAGACGTTAAGCCTACACACAAAAGCACCAAGCTTAGAGCCTAATTGGTATCGTGCAGCGACTAGCCTAGTCTTGCCTCCCCTTGCAACTTGACAGTGAGGACACTGTCCTTACTTTAAGTTTGGGGGAGAGGCATATAAAGCTTGAACCTTTCTTTCTTTACCCTATTTTCTATTTGTTTTCTGCTTCTATTTGATGTTATGCTGCTAAGATATTTTATTATGCTTTGGGTAATTGCTTGGTATTTTGGGATGCCGTGTATTGGCCATGAATTAATGTTTTTGGTATTTTTCTATTTGGATAATTAACTCAAATGGTTTATGATTAATTTCTTTTTGCGTAGTGTAATTTTGTTCAATTTGGATGAGTAGTTTTTAGGACATATGAGAATTTAGTAGAGAACAACCAATGATCAGAAAAATATTCATTTTGTACTTAAAATAAAAAGCTGGATGATGAGTCTGCTTGTAAATCTGTGATGCAAAACCAAGTTGTTACCTAGGATGTTGTTGCAGAAAGAAGATGATGACTTCTGTCCCGCCTTCGGTAGTCTGCTGAATTAGTAATTTTTTTTAGAAACCTAATTGTTGGAAATTGAGAAGCAAGTAGAAACCTTAAGGAATTACTCAGGAAATATGAGCTGATTTTGATAAAGATTTGGACTATTCACACAAAAAAAGAACACACCCTAATCGTTGCTAATAAAACACACAAAAGTGTGCAAAAAGGTGGCAAAAACCACCCTTGTTGAAAAGTTCGTGTGCCCGAAACTGGAGGAACATCCAGCATCTTCATCATAATAGCCAATTGGACTTATTACAAGTGAGATCCCGTTAAGTGAAAAGGTGGAGTGTTGTCCTAAAAAAAAAAGAGAAAAAGAAAGAAAATAAAATTGAAAAGGTGTGATCTAGAGTGTGATAGTCAAAAGTCAACAGAAAAGTCAGAACAAAATTCCACCGTAAGACCCAAGAGGAAAAAAGCTTATTTCACAAAAGTGCTCAATTTGGAATCACAAAGAAAAATTAGCTCATTCTTCTGAAGAGTTGTGGCGTGACAGTAGGTGTCTAATCACTTTGGTGATAACATCTTTGGGCTAAGAACAGGCTGAGTTGTGCCAATTATTTCCTTGCCTAGGCCATTCATCCAGTAAATGACTAAGCCCCTTCACTGATATGGTCCTGATGTGTTCTTGAAAATCTCTCTTGTCAATCATTGTCGCATCACCTGAGGACAGGTGATAGTTCAAGTTTGGGGAAGTGATAACACTATTTTAGTATATCATGATGATCCATTATCTATTAGTAATTCAGCTAGGTTTAATTAAATTTATTTGTATTTCACTTGTTTGAGTATGTCTTTGCCTTTAGTGCACTAGTTGCACCTTTTATGGTTTATTGTGTGTTTTTGGTCTTAAAGAAAATCTGATAAAGGCAAGCTGAGGCATGACACCTCAAGACACAGTCTCGAGCAGAATGAAGATAGAAGGAAGGAAAATGTTAAGACTTGTTAATTACAAATTCACCAAGAGCTTAGAAAAATGTATATCACTAGGGCGTACGTGGCAGAGGTTCATGTCAAGAAGGAGCTAGAGCATCAAGATAAGATCAAAGAAGCTAGAGGATAAAAGGTGGTACAGTGGGGACCATGCCTGCAAAAGCGCATCCTGCACCCAACCACCCGTCATCTGCTCTACGCCACTACCTGCTGCAGCAGCCTGCCAAAGACGCCTTGTCTCCCAATGCTGCATGTACCTGGTAACTTGTTCATGAAGGGAGAAGGGATAATTGGATTTATTAGTGATTTGATATGGGTTGTACCTTATTTTCACCAAAAGCCCATGATCCAAGACCTATCAACTTCCACTCTCATTCTCAAAGTCTATAAAAGCAAGCCGTGTTCAACAATGAAGAGAGAGACCACAAGCCATAAATCACATATTTATATTTTCTGTTTTAGTTTAGTTACTTTGAGGATTAAGACGATTAGAGAGTTTTCTTCTTCTCATCTAATCTGGTATTCGCTGCTTGGAACTGTCGTGATTGCGGAGGTCTGATGCTATTTACCCAACGCAAAGGATCTTCAAGTTATTACTAGGTTGTCATTTCTTTTACACATTTTCCTAAGAATATGTCATATTGTAGTTTCATTCCAGTATCTTGTACTCAGCTCATTATGAGCCAAACGCGTATTTGATGAGCAAAGTGAAGTTAATATAAAGTTGTTTTTATGTAGAAATGATGTGTTGAAAAGTGTCTTATTTTGTTAAGTGTTTTTATACTATACACTAGCTTCTTAGAATGATCAACTTAGAAAAAGGTACAAGTATGTTGTTGAGAGAGATCCAATAACATGCTGATTTCATAACAAAAGTGGTTAATAAAGTAGGATAAAGATATTCACTTAATTCAACTTGCTTAGAGATAAGAAGTTGAGATCAAAAATATTTTTCAGAATTAAAACCAGACGCATTTTAGGGTTATAAGTGAGACTTAGAGATTTGTTCCCTTGCCCTAGTTATGCATGCTTAGATGTTGTAGAAATACACCACTAGATCACGTTCTGACCTTTTGAGGCACGACACTTCACATCATGGATACCTTCTAGCAACAATATATTAATGGATCTTAGCTCATCAATCACTCTCTCTGATATCTTGTCCTTCTTTATTTAGTGTTTAGTTTGTAGTGTGAATTTCTTGCCGTTACCATTATTATTATTTTGTTACCTTGCTCATACTAGTTTTAAACATGAATTGAATACTTTAAAGTTCAAAGCTACATCATAATCACTCCCTGTGGGTACGATCTCTTATTTCATTACTTGCTGCAATCAAACATACATGTATACTTGCATGTGACATCTTTGCTTTAAAATAACTAACTTAGAGTAAACACTTAAAAAGCAGACAACATGAATTTCTCTGTCTCTCTGTTTCGTTTCAATCCGCGCAACAGGTTTGTCTTGGTTTCGTGTTTGGTTCTCGTTTCCATTTTGTTCTCCTCAAACTCTCTATTACTCCATCTCTCTTTTCTGGTTCTCCGTTGGTTCGATTTGGGTTTTGGTGTGTTTGTTGTTGTTGGATGGTATAGGAAATAAGAATGAAGGTTTTTGTTGTAAAACGAAGGTTGTGTGTTAAGTGATGAAGAGTGTTTATTGTGTGGTTGGAAAGAGTGAAGAAGAAAGGTATTTAAGGCTCAGTGATTGAAAAGGGCGAAGGAAGATGATGCAAAAGGGTTAGCAACTACTACCAAAATTAGGGTTTATCATTGAATAGACATTAAACTAAAGAAAGAAATAAAATTCTGAAATAATTCTTGTCCCTTCCATTAATTGCAACGTGCTATAAATACAACAGCTCCAGCTGAAATAACTAAATGGGCTAGGCCCAAAAGGATAAACTAAACTTGCTGAAAAAAACAACACTTAATTGATTACATAATCCTTTAAATAAGTGGGCTTTCTTATAATTCTGTTGGGCCTGCTATCACTACTATCGGGCCCAATAACAACCTTGTCCTCAAGGTTGGAGGTGTTGGTTGAATGGGCTGGTTGAAAGACCGAAGCCCAATTGAAGGGTAAATTGTTTGAATTAGCTGGAGAGAGAGAGAGAGAGAGAGAGAGAGAGAGAGAGAGAGGCACAAGTGGGGCGGTGGTGTTCAATGCATGTGGTCTAACTGGCTTGCACACACCAGATAAGGGATCACGTGGGTTGATTTGGGAAAAGGAAATGGCCTTGGGAGTTGAGCTGTCATGTGAAGGGCAAGCTGTAACGGATACATCAGTGGACGGCTTGGATTGTGTAGGAAAGGAATCCAATGAATTGGACGGTGTGGATCGTGTTTGAAGGGCGATAGTGGAGTAGACTAGTGGGGTAGGTGGCAGGATTTGTCCCAATACATCAAAGGGTTTGGTTTGAGTACTTATCACTTCACATTTTTCCATCTGAGTTTCACTTTCACTTTCCTTAGTACCATGGTCCAAGTTCTCAGAAATCTTTGAAACACTTTGCATTCTTTTTCCATTTTCAGCATCATTTCTCTTCTTCCCACTTTGAAACACTTAACTTGAGTGGTATTTTTCGGTTGCAGGTTGAGTCTGGCCAAACGGTTGATGAGGATCCTTGTCGTTTGAAGGGATAGGGTCGTCTTCATCAGGAGGATGAAGTTCTGGGGGAATCAGTTTGAAGTGGATGGTAGGATCTGTGCCATGGTACCCTCTGAGTTGAGAAACATGAACTACATGATGGATCTTTGAGGGTGGAGGAAGATCCAGATGATATGCTACCTTGCCGATCTGACGGAGAACCTTAAAGGGTCCAAAATAGGGCTTGGAGAGCTTCTGAGACACGCGACGTTGAACGGAAGTTTGACGATATGGTTGAAGGCGAAGTAGAACCAGGTCTCCCTCCTGAAAGGTACAATCAACTCTTTTTTGATTACTCTGGGTTTCCATTCTTTGTCTGCTTTTATTAAGATTAAGTTTGAGTGTTTGTAACAATTTTTCTCTTTGTTGCAAGGATATCTCCACAGGCAAGATGGTGGTTGAACTAGGACGGAAGTTGGGAAAACAAGGAGGTGTTCGTCCATAGAGTGCTTCGAAAGGAGACATGTTGATGGATGAATGGTGAGCTGTATTATGCCAAAACTCTGCCAAATGTAAGTAGTTGAACCATTTTTTTGGATTTTCACTAGTAAAACACCTTAAGTATGTTTCGAGACATCTATTAACTACTTCTGTTTGACCATCCGTCTCAGGGTGATAAGCGGAGCTGTACTTAAGTGTAGTCCCTTGTGCGCGAAAAAGCTCCTTCCAAAAGGTACTGAGAAAAAGTGGGTCATGATCTGATACAATGGATGAGGGAACCCCATGCAAGCGGCATATTTCAACAGAGAAGCGGAGCGCCAGATCCTTTGCTGAGAACTTGGTGGGGAGCGCAATGAAGTGACAAAATTTTGTTAATCTGTCGCAGACAACCCAAATGACTGTATGTCCAAAGGAGGGTGGTAGGTGAGTAATAAAATCCATGCTCAACTCATCCCATACCAGTGTAGGTGTGTGAAACGGTTGCAGCAGTCCTTGCTTCTTTGTGGTCATGTACTTGTTTTGTTGACAAGTTACACATTTTTTAACAAACTCTTTGGTGTCTTTGTAAATGCCAGGCTAGAGGAATGAGGAAGAGATTCGAGCCAAGGTGGGTTGAAGGCCAGAATGACCTGCATATGGTGTCGAGTGGTATTAATTGAGCATCGTAGTGCGGAGATCATTAGTATTAGGTATGAAGATTCTATTCTTGTAAAGTAACAGTCCATCCTTAGCATGAAAAAGAGGGTGCCTTGATGAGTCAGTTTGAACTTTTTGTATGAGAAGCTTGCCTTCAGAAGTTGACTCATAGAAATGTTGTAATTTTTTCAGGAGAAGCGGAATTGGTGAAGAGATAGAGAAGAACATGGCCGAATCGTCGCTTTGTTTTCGACTCAGAGCATCGGCAACTTGATTAGCCTTGCCAGGTTTGTAAAAAATTTCGAAGTGAAAACCTTGGAGCTTTGCAGCCCACTTCTGTTGTTCAGGAGTTTGTATAGTCTGTACTAACAAATTCTTTAAACTCTTTTGGTCTGTGTAGATATGAAACTTTCTGCCAATCAAATACTGACGCCACTTCTTAACAGACTCAGTAATGGGATACATTTCTCGGACATACACTGAAGATGCTTACAACCTGGAACAAAGCTTTTTGCTGAAGAAGGCCAAAGGGTGACCTTGTTGGGATAACACGGCTCTGATAGCTACTGCAGATGCGTCAGTCTCAAGGACAAAGACCTGGGAGAAATCTGGAAGACTTAGATAAGGAGTTTCAGTCATTTTTGTTTTTAAAGTTGTAAATGCTGTCTCAGCTGCTGTATTCCAATGTAACTTAGTGGAACTCAATAAATCGGTGAGAGGAGCGGCGAGAGAGGCGTAGTGACGAATAAAACGTCGATAAAATCCGGTGAGGCCTAAAAAACCCTGAGAGCCGTGAGTGAACGTGGCGTAGGCCAATCCATAATAGCTTGAATCTTAGAAGGATCTGGGGTGACACCATCACTTGAAATGATATGACCTAAATAATCAACACTAGGAACAGCAAAAACACATTTGGAAAGTTTGGCATAAAATTGATGGGATAAAAGCAATTCTAAAATCAACTTTAAATGCTGAGCATGTTCAGTAATGCAGGAACTATAGATCAATATATCATCAAAGAAAACTAAAACAAACCGGCGTAGAAAAAGGCGAAGTAAATCATTCATTGCTGACTGAAATGAACTAGGTGCATCAATTAAGCCAAATGGCATCACTAAGAACTCGTAGTGTCCGTCAAAGGTTCTAAAAGCAGTTTTATGTGTATCCTCTGGTGTAACCCTGATTTGGTGATATCCTGATCGAAGATCGATCTTGGAAAAAATAGTTGCTGACCCTAATTCATCAAAGATTTCATCAATAGTGGGTATAGGAAAACGGTCTCGGACTGTGACATCGTTAAGGGCGCAGTAATCCACACAGAATCGCCAACTACCATCTTTTTTTCTAACCAAAAGAACTGGGGAAGAGTAAGGGCTGTTACTGGGTTTAATAATACCCTCCTGAAGCATGTCTTGAATAATGGCTGTCATGGCGTCTTTTTGGGAATGGGGGTATCTATAGGGCTTGACATTAATAAGGGTAGTGTTAGGGACAATGGGAATGCGATGGTCATGTGGTCGAGGGGGTGGTAAGCCTTGAGGGTTTTGGAAGATGGTAGCAAATGATTTTATAATTGAAGAGATCTGGGGTGGAAGGGAAGGATGTAAAGAGTCGATAGATGGTGTGGATTGTGGAGGGAAGGTGGTTTCTGTTGATGTAGTGGGTTGATAGAGTAATAAGTGCATGGAAGCAATGGAATCGGTATGAAGAAGATGACAGATTTGGTTGTATGAGGAGGGTGAGGGCAGGGTTGGTGGATCACCCATAATAGTGATGTCATTGTTATGGTAGGTGAAGGATAGTTTAGGAATGGAAAAATCAGCTTGGAGGGGTCCAAGAGTACGTAACCAGGACATTCCAAGGACCACATCAGCTCCTTCAATAGGAAGTAAATGAAAGGGAATTGTGAAAAGGTTATTTTGGAGGGTGAGTGGAACGTGAGGGCAAAGATCTGAACATAACAATTTTGATCCATTCCCAACCATTACTGAAAAATTGGGGATTGGGGTGGTAGGGAGTTTGAGGTGGTGGGCAATCCGAGGTTGTAAGATGTTGTGTGTGCTTCCCGTGTCAATCAACACTGTAACAGAAAGACCAAGGATAACGCCATGAAATTTAA
The DNA here is from genome assembly GCA_022829125.1 of Lathyrus tuberosus. Lineage (NCBI taxonomy): Eukaryota > Viridiplantae > Streptophyta > Magnoliopsida > Fabales > Fabaceae > Lathyrus > Lathyrus tuberosus. The sequence goes on from JALAZF010000117.1 coordinate 6,344,272, forward strand.
GCGTCTTTGGTGATAAGTGACCACAAGCAGCTTGGGGTGATAGTTGAAAATAGGTTTCCTCGGGTTCAGCAGTAATAACAGTTTCCTCAATAATTTCAGTGTTGTCAATTAAATTAGAGTCTTCATCATCAACCAATAATAAGAGGAATTTACTGGCTGCACATCTATGGCCGGGAATGAATTTCTCATCACAATTGAAGCATAGTCCTTGAGCGTGCCGCTCTTGGAGTTGAGCATTTGAAAGCCGACGGATAGGTATTTTGGGAGTTTGTGGTGGCGGTTTAGGTTGGGTGGGAATAAGGGCAGTGGGTTGAGTGTTTGAAGTGGGTTTTGTATAGGTGCTGGGGAAAGATTTTTGAAACTTAGGTTTTGCCTCTCGTATTTTGGATTCAATCAATTTGGCTAAACCAATGGCCTGAGAAATTGAGTTAGGTTTATGTATTGCAAGTTTGTTCTGAATTTCAGGAATCAAACCTGAAATGAAGCAGTTCAGCATAGCTTCCGGTGGTAACCCCACAACCTGATTACCCAATTTTTCAAAGGCTGCTTGATATTCAACAACATAAGTTGTTTGTTTAAGTTTAAATAATTCTGCTTGATGGTTAGCAAATGTAGAGGGGCAAAATCTTAATTCCAAGGCTTTAGTAAACGAGGGCCAATCCGATAACAATTGATTATGATGCATGAATTTAAACCAACCCAATGCTTCTCCTTTCATGTAAAAAGGCATCATAGGCAAACGATTTTCAGGAGTTAATTGGTAAAAACTAAAAAATTGATCGGCTTGAAAAAGCCATTCAAGAGGGTTTGACCCGTCAAACATGGCAAGTTCTAATTTAGGGGTACAGAAAGGTGGTAAGTTTGGAAACGGAGAGTTCTGGTTATGTGTGGTTTGGGAATATGGGATCTATTGGGAAAATGGAAGAGTGTAGGTTGTGTGTTGTGGAAACATTGTAGGAAAATAGGGGTAAAAGGTGTAAGGTGGATAAATGTATGGCGAGGGAAGATGAGGAATCGAGGTGGTATTAGGTTGGACAGAAGTGTGGGAAAATATGGTAGATGGTCGGAAAGGTGTGTGGGCTGGGGAAATGACGGTGGAAATGGGTGTAGTTGCCATGGGGATATGGGAAAAGAGAGGAGAATGACGTGAAGTAGTGCGAGTTGGTGAAATAGTGTTTGAAATAGGTGTAGTAACCATAGGAGAAGAAATAGGAAGCTTTGTTAAACCTGATAACTTGCGATTGAAGAGACAGCAGCCTGAGTTTGTGAGGACTGCTGAATAAGTAACTTGTTGAGGGTTGCCATGATAGATTCATAACGCGAGTTCAAAATCTGCTTCTCATTCTCCATTTGTGTGTTGATGGAACCAAGGTTGCTTTGTGTTTTCTCTATATCTGAGCGGACAATATCAAATCGCTCATCTAGATCTGAATGGATTTGAGTTATAGCATTATTGATGTGAATGTGAGAGGTTTGAACAACTTGTTCAACAATTTCTTATGGGGTGGGTTGTTGTGGTTTAGGAGGGGCCATGAATTCAGAATGAAAGCACCAATGATGCAAAAGGGTTAGCAACTACTACCAAAATTAGGGTTTATCATTAAATAGACATAAAACTAAAGAAAGAAATAAAATTCTGAAATGATTCTTGTCCCTTCCATTAATTCCAACGTGCTATAAATACAACAGCTCCAGCTGAAATAACTAAATGGGCTGGGCCCAAAAGGATAAACTAAACTTGCTGAAAAAAACAACACTTAATTGATTACATAATCCTTTAAATAAGTGGGCTTTCTTATAATTCTGCTGGGCCTGCTATCAGGAAAGGTGTGGCTGAAATATGATTTAGTTTGAGGACTGAGGGAGGTCGAAGGAATTTTGGTAGGGGTTTCTTGGTCTTCAGACTTGTCTAAGAAGAGTGAAAAGGGCGTCTATTTGTAGGAAGGTATGGGGGCAAATAAGTTTGTGTTGCTGTTGCGTTTTGTTGCTTTGATCATTTTGCGTAATGGTTTTGCGTAACGTCGTCATGCAGGACTGTGTTGTTTGAGGTGTTTATTTGCGCAATTTGTAAGAAGTGGTGTGGGGTCAAGTTTGTAGGGAATGTTGTGTACAGTTTGTGGCTGCAAGTTTGGAATTGATTTGTTTCTGTTTATGTGAGGATGACATTTGCGTTGTGGCTGTGGTGGGTGTATTGTGAATCATTGATAGGAAGATTTTCCTACCAAGAACTATTTAACTAGGGTTTCTAAAATAAAAAGGGGAAGAACACTAAAATGATAAAATAAATGGAATAAAAGACATTTTTCTTCATTGATACCTCCAATGTGTCCAAGACACTTACATATATAGTGCTCATAAAGGGTAATGAATTAAAAGTCCAATTACACAATAGCCCAATAACACTAATAACTAATAACACTAAACATAAAAGACTAATTAAATCGATATTCTAATTAAACCAAATTATTAAATTATAACTAATAATACTCTCTATCATTTCCGCGGGGTTCACTTGAACCTTGTCCTCAAGGTTCTAAACCTACTCCCGGATCCCATTGCTTAAACTGAACAATCAAATACCCAGCAACATCTTCAACAAATGACATATCAAACATGGTTGGTGCTGTTAGCATAATAAGAAAAACACAGCCATAACGCGGACCTAACAGGTCATAAACTGCACCCATTGCTAGCCTTGAGAAAATACTACCTCGTTGAATACCAATGATGTTCCTCCACATGACGCCAGTGATGAACTTTGCATTTCTTCCAATAGGTGGTCTCTTCATTAATCCATCATGGGGAGGTTCTGTAGCCAATGCCAATGCACCTAATGTGTCCATTATCATGTTTACCCATAGCATTTGAACAACAGTAAGAGGAGCAGAGCCTGATACACAAGCTGAAACAAAATTCAGCATCAGAGCTACAACATTAACTGTTAGTATTTCTCAGCATCCCCACCTAAGATGGAACCTTCCCCCTCTATCTGTGATGTACTTTTGGATAGGTCCGCTCAAATAAACATCTGGTGAATACTTTCTGATGAAAACCCTTCTCCACCAAATCTCAAAAGCCTTCTGAATGTTAGGACAATCATCTCCTTTATTAAGAAACCTATCAAACCAATTAAGCAACAAAACTTGCTGTTGATGTAAAGGCAGTGTTAGTATAGTTTGGCTCAGTCCATCTTCAACCAATTTCTTATCGACCGACTTTGAACCTCTCTTCATCCATCCAAAGTCTTCATACAGAGCTTCCAACCATGTCGACAACAATGAAAATCGAATTTCTTTCGGCACCAATATGTGCCCCCTTCCAATCCCAATACACAGTTGCGCTGTGATTCTACTGATTTCATAACGATAAATGATTTGAACTTTCGAATGAAGTGCAGCGAGTTCTTTCTGTTCCGCCCATATTTTCACAAACTCATCCCCCATCCTTTTGCAAATCAAAATGTCAACAATCCATTGTATGTTGTCAGCTTCGCGAGCTATTTCGCTCATTAAAACCCCCCGATCTGGCCTCTCAGGTGAGTCATTTACTTCAGATAGGCACAGGACAAGAGAGCCGATACATCTTTGGCAAAGATGATAGAGTGTGTCTTTAGAAACATCGAGTTTGTTGCCATCATTATACACATCCTCGTTAAGTAATTTTGACAACAGGGATTTCATTTCCCTTCGCGCCTTATCGTCTTTAGCTTGTAAAACACCACTAAGAAGGCTCGTGAAAACGTCATCGGCTCTCGCAGCAGTAGATGGACTTGACAATGACACTCTAAGAAGAACTTCGGAAGCAGAGTCATGAAGCCGTAAATGACCTAGTTGAGATATAATTTCCTCCTGTTCATCCTCAGTCCATGGAATCGCTTCTAAATATTCTAGACATGACATAACCCCTAGGTTAAACATGATAGCTGCTAATACCTTGAGCAAGTTCAAAACTTTAGAAACATCATCTTCAGCAATGAACCTCAACCTCTTGTTAAGATCCACACAATGCATCAAAACGAAAGCTTCCACATAAACATCAACGTCGTCACAATCACTGATCTTAACCGAATGCGTCATTCCATTTCCACTCCCACCGTCACAGCGAAGCTTCTCCGCGAAGAATCTACTCTTATCAGCCAAAACGCTCTTCTGAACTTCCATCGAAACCTTCAACCCTTCCTTTCCGACCACCGTCAGCTTCACATCACCGCCATTCACTTCACCTTCACCAAAAATTCCACCACCGCCATCAAACAACCCTTTACCTCCATCCTCATTAACAACCCCATTTTGTGACTTTTCTTCACATTTCCTTTTTCTCCCAGAACTATTTTCCTTCCCGTTTTTCTTTCTCTCAACTTCACATTGGGGAATTCCTGACCCATTACTATTACACCTCCTGAACTCTTCATCACCACCGTCAACAGTTCCAGCTTCGGCATCCTCTTTCTCTCTCTCCCTTTTGGACTGTAACGGGTGATTCCTTCTTGTTCCTAGTTTGTGTTTGTGATTCTTAACCGATAAGAAGGAGGCAAACCGACATGATTTCTTTTTCACTAGATCTGCTGGATTTGAAATGGGTGAATGAGATGAATATAGTGGAGGAGTTTGGATGTGTGTGTGTGATGCTGCTACGGTGGTATATGATGGTTGTTGGCGTGAAACAAAATTGTTTGGGTAAACATGTGGATATGAAAGATGTGTTGATGAATAAGAAGGGTATGGGTTAGGATTAGGTGGGTGCGGTGAATACCCATGATTTGGATACAAACTAGGTGATGATGATCCAATATGAGTGTAACAAGGTGTAAATATTTCCCATGGGAAAGATGGAAATGAGGGTATGGTAGGAGTTGGAATACTCCATGGATGATATAAAGGTGTATGATAAGGATAATCCATAGGAGGATTTGAGTACATGATGAAAGCACCAAATTGATAGGAAGATTTTCCTACCAAGAACTATTTAACTAGGGTTTCTAAAATAAAAAGGGGAAGAACACTAAAATGATAAAATAAATGGAATAAAAGACATTTTTCTTCATTGATACCTCCAATGTGTCCAAGACACTTACATATATAGTGCTCATAAAGGGTAATGAATTAAAAGCCCAATTACACAATAGCCCAATAACACTAATAACTAATAACACTAAACATAAAAGACTAATTAAATCGATATTCTAATTAAACCAAATTATTAAATTATAACTAATAATACTCTCTATCAATCATATTGCATAGGGCGTATGCTTTGGCTTGATTATAGTGTGCGTTGTGGTCATGACATTTTGTTTTGTTCAAGGCTATTTGCTTAATAAATCATCTCATGTATATGTATGCAGGTTGGAGTATGATTTTCAAGTGTGTGTATGGTATATTATGTTGGATGCTATGGTTGATATAACGTGTAGGTCATGGGACATCTTGCTGCAGGTCGGTGACTTTTTAAAGATGGCTTGTATGCGTTGGCTGAGAAGTGAACATTGATGAATCAAAAAACAAAAAAAAAGCTTTTGGCTCAACTGGGCTTTTCATGTTATTATTTATTTTTGGAACATTGTATTTGGGCTTTGTATGAAATGATATGGACGTATTGTTTTTGTATATTTTTGGATTGTAAAAATCTTTGTAGCATAATTTGTAGAATGGGCTTTGTAAAATAAGTAATGGTCTTGAAATCACATTTTTGTCCTCTCTTGTAATTTGACTTTTCTTGTAATGAACTTGAACTTGACTATATGCACTCTCCAAGTTAGCTCTTGAATTTCATGCTTGATAACTCGACTTTTCGAATTTGAATAATCATGCTTGAATTGATTCCAAAGGAAGAAAATTGCCAAATCTTGAATTGAATCCACTAATTTCCAAAAATCTTTGAATTAATCCTGAGAAAATGAACATGAAGCAACTTGACTTGATAAACCAAATCTTTGATCATAAACCAAATGATCAGTCAGCCATATGCTTTAAAATCAGGAGATAATGACTTGTTATATGAACCTCAGTGCACTTCCTAAAACCCTAATTGGAAATAAAATGGTCTTTGATGATCCTTAATCGTGAAATACTTGACCTTAGCATAAACCAAATGGCTTGCTCATGAAATAAACTCTTGCTTGACCAATATTAGGTCAGACCCATCCGAACTTCAACCACTACTGTCACACACTTGTCTCACTATCCTCAAATGAACCTTAATTCAAATCAAATCAACCTTGTGATACATTAAGTTTGGACAAACAAGAAAAAATAACATATTTTTTGGATTTTCTGAGTAATGGTTAATGGACGGAGGTACAGTTGAAGGTTATATATAAGTAGGACAAATTTGGGGTATGACAATGCGAAAGCTGAATTTTTCTGTACAGGCAAGTTAATACGCGTAAGGCACGAGGCATTATGCGTATAAGGGGCACTCCTAGGAGCTATACAGGTATGATACGCACCCCGTCCCCATGCCAACACGACCCTCTGCCAATACGCGTAATCTACATGTAAGGATAAGTGGCCATACGCGTACAGCAGGAGCATTACGCATATGGGAAGTTTTGGAGGGAAAGTCACTCTCTGGTCATACGCGTAAGGCCCAAGGCAATATGCGTATGAGGCATGTGCATTTGAGCCATAAGCGTATGATATACATGCCTGGGGCGAGGGAAGATGGCTATACGCGTATGGGCAGAGCTGTAGCAAAATTTTCTCGTTTTTGCGATTTGTGTTCCGATTTCTCGTGTAATGCAATTTCTCTTGATCCGTAAGACTAAGATGGTATAATTGAACATAGGGGGAACCATTAACGACATTAAATGGGATAAAACATGGGAGTTTTTCGTGAATATCTGTATGAGACGTGTTTGATGATTATGCGCCAAGAATGTCGTATGTCGACGGTCTTAGGCTGTAGTGGTAATTCCGGTGAGTATGTGGCTCACGTGTGATCATTGAGGATTGTAAGTTATGCATGAATGATTATTATATTGTGCATAATTGTGTGTCATGAATTCATGTCATGTTATGTGGAGATGAGTTACATGGGAATCCATGATGGGTGCCTAGTCTCGTCCGGACTCCATGTGGGAGTCGAGTGGAGATAAGTTGTAATTCAGAGGAATGTATATGACTTATCCGGATTCTGACGGGAATCGGGTTCTAGGGTGAACCGTATGTGATTGTGATGGTACCGCATGCACTGTGTTGTGTCAGTTGAGTTGCATTGCATATGTATATGATTGAATGTGGGCTGAATATGCTGAGTATTGATGTGGCACTTGTATGTGCGTTGTGATTGTATGATTTATGTGATTGTGTGATATCTACTCCTTAACATGTGATTTTCACCGTGTATTATTGGATGTAATTCTCACCCCTTTTCTATTTGTTGTGTCTGTGCTCCTTGAGGAGTACAGATGATCAGGTACCTGAGTAGTGCTTGGAGCATGTGTTGCTATTTGATTGAGCCTTAGGAGTCACTCTGATGCGTAACACGGAAAGGATGGGGATTTCGTTATTCTCTTCATGTTATTTGTTATTTGTTACGTATCATGATTTGTCTTAATTAATGTTGTTGAACCACATATTATGTGGAGATTTTTTGTAATTGGAGCTTTAATGCTAAACCATTTGATTTAATTCCGCTGTTTAATCAAATTATTTGTTTTCATCAATGAATAAGATATGAAATGATTTGATACTTCATGATGATGTTTTGTGAATGTGGCATCCTACGTGGGTAACTCTGATTAATTTCTGCAATTATTTTTCATATTTTTAATTATTATACGAATGGGGTAGAGTAGGGTGTTACAATTGGTATCAGAGAAGGTCGGTCCGTCGGGCCAGTGTCGTAGAAGAGTCTGACTATAGAGTGCATATAGTCATGTGTTTTTCTAACCTGTATTGTTGTTTGTTCCTTAGTACGTGACATGTGTGTGAAACACTGTCGGTGCTTGCCTTTCTTTCTAATCGTTTGTCTACGGGAGAAATAATTGAAATAAGTGGGGGAGAAGACTTGTGCTTCTCCAAGATGCTTTAGATGTGGAGTGATGACAGTGTGTTGTTGAACGTTATTATAGTTTGGTAAATATGGTTTATGCCCCGTCATGATTGTCGGCCGCCTATTGACAAATTGAGGAACTGGTCACCCTTAATCTCTTGTTGATAATAGACAGGATCATGCTGGATGGAATGGGTGCGTCTTTCCAGCTTAGGTGGTGTGTAATTCCTGATGTTCTTCCGGAAGATATTTGTGACTCAATTGACTAGGAAAGGGTCAGGCCTTTGTGTGGGATATCTTGTGTGAAGAGAGTTTCCAGGAATTGAAGAAGAGGTTGACTACAGTACCAGTATTGATTCTACCAAAGCCAGATGAACCTTTCGTGGTATATTGTGATGCGTCTAAAATGGGATTAGACGGAGTATTGATGCAGGGTGGTAAGGTCGTGGCTTATGCCTCACGACAACTAAGGGTACATTATAGGAATTATCCTACTCATGATCTTAATTTAGCTGTCGTGGTTTTTGTGTTGAAAATTTGGAGACATTACTTGTACGGGTCGAGGTTTGAAGTGTTCAGTGATCATAAAAGTTTGAAATATTTATTTGACCAGAAAGAGCTGAATATGAGACAGAGAAGATGGTTGGAGTTCTTGAAGGACTATGATTTTATCTTGAGTTACCATCCCGATAAAGCTAACGTCGTGGCAGATGCTTTGAGTTGGAAGACAATTCATATGTCGACATTAAATATTAAAGATTTGGACTTAATTGAGCAATTTAGAGACTTGAGCATGGTTTGTGAACTGACTTCTGAGAGCGTGATGTTGGGTATGCTGAAAGTTAATAATGAGTTCCTTAATGAGGTTAGAGAGAGTCAAAAACTTAATTTGAAGCTGGTGGATTTGATGACCGCAGGAGGGTCGAATACAGAAGGTGACTTTAAGGTAGACGATTTTGGTGTGTTGAGATTTCGAGGCAGAATTTGTGTGTCGGATAATCCTGAATTGAAAAAAATGATCTTAGAGGAGAGCCACAAGAGTAGCTTGAGTATTCATCCAGGAGCTACAAAAATGTATCAGGATCTTAAGAAATTGTTTTGGTGGCCAGGTATGAAGAAAGATGTTGCTCGGTTTGTGTATGCTTGTTTGACTTGTCAGAAGTAGAAGGTGGAACATCAGAAACCTTTCGGTTTGATGCAACCAATGGAAATACTAGAGTGGAAGTGGGATAGTATCGCGATGGATCTTGTGACTGGGTTACCGAATACGACGAGAGGCTTTGATTCTATTTGGGTGATTATGGATAGATTGACGAAATCGACACATTTTATACCGATTAACATCAGTTTTTCTTTGTCCAAGTTAACAGAGATTTATATCTGAATAATAATGAAGTTGCACAGGGTTCCATCAAGCATAGTTTCTAACAGAGACCCTAGGTTTACTTCTGGATTTTGGAAGAGCTTGCAGGAAGCTTTGGGTTCTAGTTTGAAGTTGAGTTCTACTTATCATCTACAGACAAATGGACAATCTGAGAGTACTATTCAGTCACTGGAAGACTTGTTAAGAGCTTGTATACTCGAGCAGGGAGGTGCTTGGGATACTCACTTACCGTTGATTGAATTTACTTACAATAACAATTATCGTTCTAGTATAGGAATGACGCCTTTTGAAGCATTATATGGTAGGGGTGTAGGACACCTCTATACTGGTATGAGTCAGGTGAGAGCACTGTACTTGAACCCGAGATTGTGCAACAGACTATGGAGATAATCCAGATGATTAGGGAGAAAATGAAGGCATCTCAGAGTAGGCAGAAAAGTTATCATAATAATAGGAGGAAAGACTTGGAATTCAGTGAAGGCTCAATCCTGTGACCGGTGTTGGTCGTGTGCTGAAATCAAAGAAGTTGGATCCTAAGTTCATATGAGCATATCAGGTTTTGTAGATAGTTGGAGTTGTTGCATATAAAGTGGTGCTTCCACCCGAACTTTCGAATTTGCATGATGTGTTTCATGTGTCGCAACTTCGAAAGTACATTACTGACCCATCCCATGTGCTTTAAAGGGATGAAGTGCAGATTCGGGATAATCTTACTGTGGAAGCGACGCCGATAAGGATCGAGGATCGCAAGATGAGACAGTTAAGAGGCAAATACACTCCTTTAGTGAGAGTAGCTTGGGGAGGTGCTGCTGGAGGAAGTGTGACCTGGGAATTTGAGAGCAAGATGCAAGAGTCGTATCCGGAATTGTTCCCATCAGGTACATTTTCAAGGACAAAAATATTTTAAGTGAGGGAGAGTTGTAACACCCCATTTAATTACTTAATCGTTTTATGATTTATTGTGTGTGATTATTTCGGCATTGCCTTGGTTAAGGGTATGTGTGATAGGGTGCGTGTGAGAGTTAGTGGAATGAATTAACTTAAGCCTTAGGACAACATTGTAATAAGAATACTATGAATAATGAGACATTTTATTAATACTAATATTATTAGTATTATTATTAATATTATTATTATTATTATGATTATTAATATTATTATTATTATAATTAATAACATTATCATTATTACTAAAATTAGGGAAATTGAAACATAATTAGAGGAAAATGGGGAAAGAGAATAAAAAACTGTCAGTACGTGAAAAGAGAAAGAGAAGGAGAACTAGGGCAAGAAAGGAGCAAGAGGTTTCCACCATTGTTGAAGAGAGAAAAATCTCAAAATTAAGGTAAGGGGGAGAATGAGATTCTTTAATGGTGGTCTGAACATGAGAGGGTAGTGAGGGTTCCTTCCCCCTTAGGATTTTCTGTGTATCTCTTCTCCTTCTTGAACTATTAGTATGCTTGAGTGATGATTGCTGTGAATTCGTGTTTGTATACTGTCATGATATGAATCTGTGTTGTATGCTGGTTTCGAATATGAAATTTGTGCGATTCTGTATTGTTGTTGCTGGGTTCTGATATGGAAACATATCTAAAAATTGGGGGTTAACGAAAATGGACTATAATGGTAGAAAACGTTGATAAAATGATAAATTAATGATTGTAGAATGAACCCATTAATAATAGACTGGTGTAGATGTTGTTTTGGGTCGAAAGCAGGAGCTTGAAGGTGCTCTAATGTAGGAAATTTTGCACTGATGCGAAAACTGAATTTTTCTGTGCAGGCAAATCAATACGCGTAAGGCACGAGGCATTACGCGTATGTGGGTGCACTCCCAGAGGCTATACGCGTATGTTACGCACTCCGTCCCCATGCCAGCACGACCCTCTACTGATACGCGTAAGCTACGCATAAGGATGAGTGGCCATACGTGTATGGCAGGAGCATTACGCGTATGAGAAGTTTTGGAGGGAAAATCACTCTCTGGTCATACACGTAAGGCCCAAGGCTATACACTTATGAGGCCTGGGCATTTGAGCCCTACGCGTATGATACGCAGGTCTGGGGCAAGGGAAGATGGCCATACATGTATGGGGCAAGACCATACGCGTATGGGCAGAGCTGTATGTAGCGAGCGATTTTTGTCGGTGACGCGACCACCTTATCGCTGGGTTTTCCTCACCGCAATGGTAGGAGGGGGTGCTACTTTTTGATTTCTTATTTATCCCATGAAGCTGTAAGGGAAAGTGAAGCTATCTAAAACTAACCTTGCACGCGAATGTTTAACTGAACAAACGCTTAAGAGAGATTCGGGGAGTCGGGGTCAGGTTATACAATGGGGAGTTATCAGTTACCCATCCTATATGTGGTTATCCATAGGATATTAGCTTTAGGTTTCACTTTGTAATTGATGGTGTTTATCTGCTAATGGGTTGGGAAAGTTTCTTGGGAAGTATGAGCGAGTGAGTGAGTTTTTGTTGATGTTCGGACATTTTTTGGTAAAGTACTGAACCTAAGTTTTGATGTGAAGGTACTGGACCTAGAGTTTTTGATTAGTATGCTCGCTAAGATTTTGCAATCTTATGCCTACATATTCCCGTTTAAATGAAACAGGGAAATCATAGCAATCGTAGTTCCTCCTATTCTAAGGGAGGAAAAAGAGATTTTGGTGTTTTGTTCAAAGCCCAAGATTGAAGCTAAAAGGTTGTTTGTGTCTTGTTCAAAGCCCAAGATTGAAGCTAAAGGTTTGACTGAGAGAGAACTTGTCATCTTAATGAGGGATTAGACTTCCTCTGAGGGGATTGTTCATTTTTGTGTGCCTTGATCAAAGCCCAAGGTTGAAGCTAAGAGGTTAATTGACTCGGCTAGGGGATTTCTTTGTACAAAGCCTAAGAGGAGGCTGGAAGCTTGACTTTTCTGGGGGAAAATGTTCTATCTGTCTTGCACAAAGCCCAAGATTGAGGCTAAAAGTATTTTGACTCCGCCGGGGAGGTTTGTATGTTTCTTGTACAAAGCCCAAGATTGAGGCTGAAATGAGAAGTTTAACTGGTGAGGATATTTTTATGTGTCTTGTATAAAGCTTAAGATTGAGGCTGAAATGAGAAGTTTAACTGGTGAGGATATTTTTATGTGTCTTGTATAAAGCCTAAGATTGACGCTGACCTTACTGGGAAAATCATTATACAAAGCCTAAGAGGATGCTGGGATGAGTTTGTCTCTTCTTGGGGAAAATCATTCCCCAAAGCCTAAAGGAAGGCTGGGAGGAAATGACTCTGTTGGAGAAGATATCTGTCCCAAGCTTAAGAGAGGGAGATTTATGTCTTGTACAAAGCCCAAGATAGAGGCTAAAGGGGTTTGACTCAACAAGAGAGTGTTTTTATCTGTCTTGTACAAAGCCTAAGATTGAGGCTAAAAAAAGGTGGACTCAACAAGAGAGTCCGAGAAGGTGATCGACTCAACAAGAGAGTCTGAAAAGTGATTGACTCAACGAGAGAGTCTGAAAAGGTTAGCTCCGCTGGGGAGAATCATTTGTACAAAGCCCAAGAGGAGGCTGACTTCACTGAGGAAGGATCATTATACAAAGCCTAAGAGGAGGCTAGCTTTCTGCTGAGGAAAGGTTTTTATACAAAGCCTAAGAGAAGGCTATCTTTTGCCGGGGATAATTGAGATCCCAAGGCAGGTCTAAGTGGGGAATCAACTCTTGCTGAGGATTACAGAAGAGTTGAGATGTCAGATACCTTGAGGTATCGATTTAAGATAGTGTTGACCCTGGTTGGGGAACTCTCATGAGAGAGACTGGGTTTCTACTGCAGATTGATCCAGAATGCCCAAGATTTTTTCCTATAGTTATAAGGAACTTGAGAATGTCTTTGAGACTCAAGGGGATTAGATTGTCCAAGTCTACTGGTGTGGAAGAGTTTTATCTTTTGTATGATGCCCAAGAGGAGGCAAGGGCATTAAGGGATGAGAATCAACCCTAAAGTGACCTGAGGTCTGACACTGGAAAGACTGCTCTAGCAAAGGATGACTAAGTTCTGTCTTATACCTTTAAGAAGTCGTCTAACAACATACATTGATATTCAATCAAACAAAGTATTTTACCACACAACAACATCATTAATCACGCATCGAAGTTTAACCCAAAACAATGAATTTACTTGCCATAAGGCCACAAACCATCATCACATCATTTAATCACATGCATTCACCTCATATAACATCACACAAGTCATATGACATATATATCAAAAGCACATTGCGTGATACACATCAATTACACACAATTATAACAGTAAAAGTCGACAAAACAACACTATTCCAAATTCCGGACATAATTAAATCGGCCAACAATCTCGAAATCATTTTAATAAGAAATAACATTTCATTATCTTTCCAACGATATAAAGAACGTTCAAAACGGATAATCAGATCAAAAGTTATGGACTTAACAAGAAAAGTAATAGCGAAAAGACAACATTCTGCACCCTTGATGGCCATACGCGTATTGCCCTGAGCTATACGCGTATTGCCTTGCTCACTCACCCATTTATACGTGTATTTGTCCAAAGTGATACGCGTATGGGCAGAGACCATTTTTCCCAAAAATTCCACTAAACAATCCAATACGCGTATTGCCTTACTCCATACGCGTATTGTCCACTCCCATACGCGTAATGCCTAAAATCCTTCCTTGCCATACGCGTATTTCCCAACCCAATATGCGTATTACCTTGCCTGATACGCGTATGGGCAATGAAACCCATAATTTTTCCTGCATTGTTCCTATTACGAATTTTCACCCAAAAATCCCATTTTTCATCCCCAAATCAATTTTCAACAGCAAAACAAGTACCAGCAATTGTTCCTAAACACCGTGTGATCATACAATGCGATTTATATCGAATTCTATCAATTATTCATCAATTTATCAAACCATATTGGGCTTCTTGAAATTGTACTTCTTAGTGTTTTTTTTCTCAATATCCATGGTACCTATGATTTACAAAGGAAAAGACGATTGAGTTCCTTAAAACCAATAATGGATGCAATGAGATGTATGCAATGCACAAAACACAAATGTACACACAACAGAGAACACAAGACCTAGGCTTAGGGGTCACATGAGTGGAGCCATGTTCTACCAATCCCAATAAGGTGTGTAATATGGGTTTATCAACTGTAGAACAGGGTTCTAGAAGTTCTCAGAGTCACGGATAAATCTTTCAGATATTATCGGCCTACGTGACTACTTGTCATACCCCAAATTTTGACCATTAAAGTTTCCCATCATTGTGCAAATCATCATCACAATATGGATGAGTCATCATGCCTCATCGAATGCCTCAAGGGTTGTTGAGCATTCACTACAATCAAAATTAGGGTTTTAAGCCATCTCAGAGCTCTTAGACAAAGGGTCAATCAAGAAATGACATGATCTTCAACTTGTCTAACCTCTCAAACATCCACAATGGATCAAAAGGACTCCCACTTCAAGGATTAAGCACAAGGCTGCTCCCTTCTAGGTGGATCAAGTCTCAAGATCGACAGTGTCACCAAATTAGGGTTTTGGTCGACCAGGGCCTCCAGATGGAAAGTTTCATCTGGGCACAAGCCAAAGATCCAAAACATGACCTAATATACTCCATGGAGCCTCATGGACCCAATCATCAAGTCAATTTTGCCTCTGGGGATGCATTCACTAAAAATCAGGAATTAGGGTTTCTTGACCTAATTCACCCCTAAGTTGACTTTTGGGACAAATCATGAACCAAGACCTCAAGAGAGGATTTGAGGGTCTCTAATAAACTATATTGATACATTTGGAACAATGGATTAATCCAAGAAGCTTGAGCAACAAGTCTCAATTTCATCTGCACCACAATTAGGGTTTTAAGGAAAAAGTCAACTGTAACTTTGACTTTTGACCAGGACATGCTCCCAAGCCCTAGGACATGCCCCAATATACTCTATGACACCCTTAGAACATGTCCATCAAGTTTGATTTAGGTCAAGGACATGATTTCATGAAGAATTGCACAGTTTGGAATTCATCTGATAAAAAGTCAACTGTGCACAAAAGTCAACTTTGACTTTTTGAGATTTTTCACCAAAATGGATTTTTAACCCTAAAATGATGTTAATGTATGATTTGAATCATCATTCATCAAGAAAAATCAAAGAAAGTGGGATAACTTGTAAAAGGGGTAACCATAAAACTTAGAAATTTTTCTAAGTTATGGAAAAAGTACCACTAATGCACCAACTTTGGAGGACCATAACTCCTAAACCACAAGGCCAATTTTTTTCATCCAAAGATGGATTTGTTGCCCTCATTAACCTCTGCAAAAACTTCAACTAGACCTAAGTCCAATTCATTAAGGATTTTAAGTTATCGAGTGATCAAAATCAATAAATCACACTTTGTTCCAACACTTGGTGAAAATTTCACTAAGTCAGATTTTGCTTCACTTTTTGCCAAATGTAGAGAGATTTTTCACTTGGATTCAAAAGAGACCAAAACCAAACATGTTCAAACAGTTGTTGTATCACGTAAGGGCTTTCCAAAATGGCCAAGAACATTGCCAAATTCAACTTACACCATGAGATATGACATTGTCAAGTTGCCTTGCTGAAATCTGTCAAAGGCAAGGCAGATTTTGCATTTTGGCTCGATTTGCCAAAATCAGCCAAATTCAAATGCTCCTATCCACTTGGACACATCTGAGGATTGAATCTAAAGGGGACAATCACTGAGCCAAGCCTCCAAAGTCCATGGAACAAGAAATAACATGTTGAACCTAGAATGGCCAAAGTAGGGACAAGACTCCAAATTTGGATTGAAGCATTCAATGGAAGCATCAAGGTGGCATGGACTGAGCCATTCTCATCTGAAATCAGTCAAGACTTATCCAAGACCAAGGGAACCAAAGCTCTGTGCCCTAACCTCTAGTCAATGGCTAGAGGAGACTTGCATTTCCATTGGACAACATTGGCCAAACCTACTTACCAGTTGCCATTCACTATTCCTTGCAAAACAACTTGCTCTACTATAAATAGAGCTCAATTGTGATCAGTTTGAGTACACCAAAGCCATCAAATAGATGCTTTCCTCAAAATCTCTTCTTTCACTCCAATTTTGCCTTCTAAGGCAAGTCACTATCGGGTTTTGAGTTTGAGAGCTTTTCCAATCAAACCAATCACTCACACACCTCACATACATCACATATGAGCTGATCAAACACTTAGATCACTTTTGAAACACCAATTTCACAAAATCACCAGCTGGTTGCTCAAATTTTCAATCAAGTTGCAGCTG
Source organism: Lathyrus tuberosus (assembly GCA_022829125.1). NCBI lineage: Eukaryota > Viridiplantae > Streptophyta > Magnoliopsida > Fabales > Fabaceae > Lathyrus > Lathyrus tuberosus. The sequence continues at coordinate 6,360,966 of JALAZF010000117.1, forward strand.
AGATGCCATGAATTGATCCAGCCAATTTCAATCAAGTCCAAGCATTCAAACACACTCCATAGGGTGTAGGGAAGCTGTTTAGATCATCACCACTCATCTATAACACCTCCAAATCAAAAATCACATTGCACTTGCTGTCACGGCTTAGAGGTCAATACTTAATTTTTGAAGCATTAATCCAAAATCACAATTTGTTTTTCATATGTTAAACAATTTTGATCATTTTTAATTGAATTTTTATTCAATTAAATACATTTTTGAAAACAAATTAGGGTTTTTGGATTAATTCAACCCTCATAAATCATTTTCAAAACCTCTTGGGCCTCTTGAGAGAGTGTAAGACCCAACCCACTTGTATAGAAATATTTTGGGCCTCATTCGTTGTATAAGTCCCTCTGTACATTTTCAAATAAACGGCACGATCATCGCCTTTTGAAAAATAACCTTGGGCCTCTCCTTGAGCTATAAGACCCATTCAAAAACACTTTGGGCCTCTATTAGAGTGTAATACCCAATCCCCTTTTAACCAAAACATTTTGGGCCTCACTTATTGTATAAGTCCCTCCGCGTTAAAAGAAAATCTCGGCGCGATCGCCATTTCAAATGAAAATAACCTTTGGGCCTACCCTCGTGTTATAAGCCCCACTCTTTTTCTTTAAACCTTTTGGGCCTCTTGAGAGAGTGTAAGACCCATCCCTTTGTACAGAAAACATTTTGGGCCTCAGTCACTTGTATAAGTCCCTCTGTACAAATTCAAACAGTGCGCTCACTGATAAAACCCTGGGCCTCTCCTTGAGCTGTAAGCCCCAAATCTTTCTTTTTCAAAGCAGTTTCTCCTTTGATTTTGAGTATACTGTCGTTTTCAATCTTTCTTTGTTGAGCAGCTAACCAAATAGCATGGAAGCTCTACAACCGAGTAAGTGGTTATTGCTTTCATTTACCGCTTTCATATACATATAACTGTATTGTGGGGCTGTTTCACTGTAAGTCTTCTTTCATAAACTCATATCAACTGTGTAATAATAGTATAGATATTTAGAGTTTCCCCGGCAACAACGTCTAGTATTAAAGCCCGTTGATCACTCTTAATAGTCTAAACTAGATCCCCATAGAATTACCAGACACAGTCTTCCCTCCTCTTGGGGTTAAACAATATGGAGACATGAAAGGCAGCATTCCTTGTGAACCCTTTCATAGACTGTCACTTGTAGAAGTTGTCAAGAAACTCTATTCCCCAGAGATGATCTTTTCTCCGTGAATGGCATCTTTTGAGTTTCTTCCAAATTCTCGAACTTTCCTGACTTTGATATATTCTCGGTGAATAGCATTGCCTTGAAATTCTCGGGGTTTGGGGACCCACGGGCTTCTTAAAAGCATCGGCCTCCTCTTGGGCATCGTACAACGACCCACAGGCTTCCTAAAAGCAACCCCGCCTCCTCTTGGGCTTAGTACAAGGACCCTACGGCTTCTTAGAAGTATTAACAGCCTCCTCTTAGGCTTCGTATAATGATCTCTTCCTCCGGGAATGATAGCCTTCTCTTGGGCTTAGTACAAGGACCCGTCGGTTTCTTAAAAGCTTCCAGCCTCCTCTTGGGCTTCGTACAAATTGTCCCGACAACCTCCTAGAGGTATAGGAACAGAACTTAGTCATTTGTATAGAACAGTCCTTTCATAGAGTCTACTACTGTTTCTCAAAGCATAGTACAAAAGATAAAACTCTAGACTTGGACAGTCTAACTTCCTTGAGTCTCAAAGACATTCTCAAGTGACCCCTTCGTTAAATAGGAAGGAAACCCGCAGACTCAGACAGTCTCAATACCCTTTGGATTTCCCGCTTCCTTAAAGAACAGGAATAACCCAGATCCTTGAATCAAATCCCTGAGTACATTATTTCTCATATAAGAACTGATTTTCTCTTTAAAATCAGTATACTGGACCTGTCACTTAACTAAGACAACATTTAGCCTCTCTCTCGGGCTTTGTACGAGACACATAAGAGACTCCCTCGTTGAGTCAATCACCCCTTTCGCCTCCATCTCGGGCTTTATATGAGATACAAAAAGGTTCTTATTGAGCCAAACAAGCAACAGCCTCCATCTCGGGCTTCATACGAGATACAAAAAACTCCCTTGTTGAGTCAAATAGCCTCCATCTCGGGCTTTATACGAGATACCAAAAGATTCCATCGTTGAGTCAAAACCTTTTAGCCTCTCTCTCGGGCTTTGTACGAGACACATAATAGCCTCCTCTTAGGCTTTATATAAGAAAACCACTGGTTGATCCAATCAACCTTTTAGCATCAAAGTTGTGCCTCGTTCACAGTACACAAACATCAACTTCCCCTTCATCTAATCGCTGTAAGCGGCAAGCCTCTGGATCATCTACATCCATGCCACTGTCCCTCTTTTAGCATAAGAAATCCCTAAGGAAAGATAGCATTGCTCTACACTGAGTTAAAGTCTTCTCCTTCAGGTTAAAATCCCCTATAAAGGAAATTATGGCATTGCTGGATTCACACATCCCGGTTAAAGTAATTCTCCTTTATAAACAGTTGTGACATACAACCCCCTCTTTAGAGATGACAAATTCTCTCTAAAGTCAACACCCTTTTAACTTCATATCTTGGGCTTTGAACAAGATACAAATCACCTTCAGCTTCACATCTTGGGCTTTGAACAAGATACAAACTACCTTTCGCTTCACGTCTTGGGCTTTGAACAAGACACCAAAACAACCATTTCCACCCATAGAATAGGAGGAACTACGAACGCTCTGATTTCCCTATTTCGGTAAACGGGAATACGTAGGCATAAGATTGAAAGAAAAATCTTAGCGAGCACACTAAACAAAAACCCAAAATCCCATATCTCCATCAATCAAAAGCAGTAATTCAAAAGCATCAGTCCTAACATCCTAATCCTAGTTCCCCGCCAGAAACCTTCTGTCTGGATAAAAAGAAAGAAACCAGTATTGGCAAAAATACAAATAACCAGTACAAAGGCCCCCCACATTGATAACATCCGTAACCTAACAGACCGCTGTTTAAAATCGGTATGCAAAGCAGGGTTAATTGGAGACATCTATTTCCCTTCCTTCATCAGCTTTAATAGGATAAAAAATGAATCGACCTGTAGGCTAAGCTCAACCGCAGAGAGTGACCAGCGCTTAAGAACCGCGTCCAAAATCGCTCGCTACAGAAAAATGGCGCCCACCGTGGGGCCTAATTCTTCTTCCTTTTCGCCTCTTGTGTGAATACCACAGATTGGGGCTTCCGCCGGGGAACCCATTTTCTGTCAGGAACTTAGGATTCATAGCTTTAAAGGTCTAGGATGTTTTAGGACAAATATATATATACCGCTTTTCCTAATTGCTATACGTGTTTATTTTTCTGCTAATGGGAATGCGGGTGATGCCGTATGTGGAAAGATTGAGTATACACTTAAGATAAGTGATGGCGACGGGGTCGACCATCAACCTCAGTGGAGGCTGACCAACGCAACCCATTCTCTCACCTAGACTATGGGCCAGTTGTTAAGTCTGAGAAGCTGAGGAGCCAAACCCTTTCATAGTGCGAAACTATCGAAAATAGTTGTTACGGGATACTACCCTCATTTGAGGTTGGTGATCTATTCTCGGTGAATGGCACTTACTCTAAGATTGCTTTACAACTCGCTGGCGATCTGCTTGTTGTTTTGCTTTCCTAGGAGGAGCTGATGATAATGAGTACAGGTACAAAAATCACCCTAGTATAAACCTTTGGGGATGGGTAGAGCCTTGACTTCATGACAACGACCCTTTAACCCCATGTTTTTTCTATGTTTTTGTGTGCTGCATTCATGCATTCATTTAAAAAACATTAAAACATTAAAAAAATCTTCACTTCTAGTCTCTCTGTTCTTTCAAAATAAACTAAGACTGTGATTGCAAATATCAGAGGAAAGGATTGCGCTAATGGACTTCAGTAGAAGGAGAACTCACCAGTATACCTTCAAGGTTCCAAAGCTAGAGGATTTGAGAGGGTTAGCGAGGATGATCACTAACCCTGAGGCTTTTAGAGCCAAGCACGGAGGTTTGCTACCACTGTTAAGAATCCATGTGATTGAGGGAATCATGGATGCGCTCATTCAGTTTTATGATCCGGTTTATCACTGTTTCACATTCCCGGATTACCAGCTCGCACCAACGCTGGAGGAGTATTCTCACCTGATCGATCTACACATTACGGATCGAGCTCCATTTTCTGGACTGGAAGAAATTCTCAAGAATCAGACCATTGCGAGAGCAATTCATTTGGACGAGTCTGAGGTCAGGACTCACCTAACCACTAAGGGTGGCATCCAAGGTTTGCCAGCCCAGTTCTTGAAAAAGAAGGCCCTGTATTTTGCCAGTATAGGAAACATAACTGCTTTTGAAAGCATCTTTGTCTTGCTCACCTACGGGTTATTTTTGTTTCCTAACATCAATAACTTCGTCGATATTAACTCCATTAAGGTTTTTCTCATTGGAAATCCTGTGCCGACTTTGCTCGCAGATGCGTATCATTCTATACACTTGGGGAATTTGTACAGCGGAGGGGAGATCACATGCTGTGTACCTTTGCTTTACAAGTGGTTTATCTCTCAAGTCTGCTGCTTTTTGGGATTGTAAGAGTGCCCTACGCTGGTCGCAGATGATCATGTCTCTTACCAACTCTGATATAGATTGGTGTAATAGGATTTATGATGGAATCAGGATCATTGATCGTTGTGGAAGCTTCCCCAACGTACCCCTCATAGGAACTAAAGGAGGAATCAACTACCATCCGGTATTGGTTCGCCGTCAATTTGGGTACCCGATGAGACACATCCCACTGGGTGTTCATCTGGAAGGTCTTTTCTTCAAGGAAGGAGAAAATGACAGAGCACTGAAGATGGAAATAGTGCAAGCTTGGAAGCATGTTCATAAGAAAGGACGAGAGTTTCTGGGAAAACCAGAATGTGTCTCGGTGGAGCCTTATCTCCATTGGGTATAAACTAGAGCTCTCAAGCTGAAAATGCCTTATCCTCGTTACGGAATTCTTCTGCCGAGGGAATCTGTCATGTACTTCATGACGGAAACTGAAAAGCTTCAGGTTACTCTCAACAAAGTTCAAAAGGAGATAAGGTCTTGGAAGAACAAGTACCGCACCCTCGACATAGAGTGCATCAAAATACAGCAATTACTGAAGGAAAAAGATGCTCTAATTGAAATTTTGGAGCAGGATGTTGTAGAGAATCAAGATGACCAAAGGAATTTGTTCGTTCCTTTCACCTGGCAAAGGAATGACAACCCGACAACGGCCCAAGAGCCCCGGTCAAAGAAAATGAAGATACCAGAATCAGCACCTGATTTCTCTTCAGAGAGAACTCAGGACCCATTAGCTTAGGTTTCTATTTCTGCACTTTGCAATCTACTGTATTTCCGTTTCTGTAATCCTTTGAATTTCAATAAAAAGGGGTTTCCCCACCGTTTGATATTTGCAATCTAATTGTCGAAGTTTATTTTGATTAAACTAAAAAAACAATTAATATAATCATTGCATTCATCATTCTCACATCGCGTATTCTTCTTACCTATGAATCTCACGTTTGTGTCTCGGTTCTAGAGTCAAACTGTCTCATTCGTATAATACTCGGGCCAATCGTCAGAAAAAGATGGATGATCTTGAGGAAGAAAACAGAGAGTTGAAAGAAGAGATCGACGCTCTGAGAGAGGATATGAGAAAGCTTCGTAACGACATGCAAGCCATGGCAGAAGCTCAGCTACAAAGAACTGTGATCTCAGAGATCACCTCAACGCCCATAGTAGAGAGGTATGATCCTAGGTATCAGATACCGAAAGATCGTCCTTGGGGCATGCCTGTTAACTATATCTCGGAAGGATATGTTCTGCCGATCACTGAAGATCAGGGAATCGCAACAGAAGCCGCTGGGCCTGAAGGTTACAAACTTCGGGAAAGCGAAGATGCCAGGGGCATACTAAAGACTCCTGAAGGTTACAAACTTCGAGAAACGCCAAGACTCACGGCCGTAGTCACGGTACCACCCCCTATGGGGCACACTGTCCCGGAAGGACAGATTCCACAGACACCTTCTGGTAAGAAGGAAACTATGTTCGATAGAATGGAGGAATTCCAAGAGCAATTTTTGGAAATGCAAAAGGAACTGCAAGCCATTCGCGGTCAGGATCTATTTGGAAAAGACGCCGCGGATCTCTGCTTGGTCCCAAATATGAAAGTCCCGCACAAATTTCAAGTGCCCGACTTTGAAAAGTACAAGGGTAACTCTTGCCCTCAAAGCCATCTGGTGATGTACGCTCGACGGATGTCAGCTCAGACGGAGAATCAGGACCTACTGATTCACTACTTTCAGGATAGTTTAACCGGTGCTGCGCTCAAATGGTACATAGGTTTGAACCATGCCACGATCAGCACATTCAGAGATCTTGGTACTGCCTTCGTCCAACAATACAAATATAACTCGGACATGGCACCCGATAGAGATCAACTCAGATCGATGTCGCAAAAGGACAAGGAAACCTTTAAGGAGTATGCTCAAAGGTGGCGTGAAATTTCCGCTCAAATTTGTCCACCTCTTGAGGAAAAAGAGATGACAAAGATTTTCTTAAAGACCTTAAGCTCATTTTACTATGACTGAATGGTTGCCAGTGCGCCCAGTGATTTCACCGAGATGGTCGGCATGGGCGTACGTCTTGAGGAAGATGTCCGAGAAGGACGTTTGGTAAAAGACACTGGATCGACGAGTGGTACTAAAAAATACGGTAGTGCTCTCCCTAAGAAAAAAGAGCAAGATATTGGGAATATCTCTCTCAGAAAGCAAAGACGACGTTATCAACCGGTAGCAGCTGTAACTCCTACTATCAACCCTACGTCTATTCCTATGTATCAACCTCAAGTTGCGCAGAGCCAACCTGACCAGCAAAGGACACAACAGCCTCTTCAGCAGGCTCGTCCTCCATATAACAACAACCGTACAACACAGCCACCAGGATTTGATCCTATACCCGTAACGTATGCAGAACTGTTTCCATTATTACTGGCTAAGGGGCACATTCAGACTAAATCTCCTCTTACAGTACCGGAAAATCCGCCTCTTTGGTTTAAGGTGGATCAAACATGCCCTTATCATCAAGGAGGTCCAGGGCATAACATTGAAACTTGTCTTAATTTCAAGTCTGACGTGCAAAAACTTGTTAGGAGCGGGGTCTTATCCTTCAAGGATACAAATCCTAATGTTCTCACGAATCCACTGCCTCAAAACGAGAAGGCCGCCGTCAATCTGATTGAGAAAGAGACTAACGATGTCTATCAAATTCACGATGTACTCTTGTTGAAGACCAATCTGGTCAAGATGCATTGTAGACATAGCGGATATGGCCATGTGCCACCTCATAACTATCACTAGTGTGATATCTGCTCTAAAGACAACCAAGGATGTTCTGTAGTGCAAGCAGCTCTACAGGAATAGATGGATCTCGGATGGATCCAGGAGCACCGAGTTCGTGGAGTTAACATGGTTTACACAAATTCTAACCTCATTCAAAACCACGACATCCGTGCGATGAATGCCAACTTGGTGGCGATGCACTCAAGGCAAAGCCAGTATCATAATCTGCCGCAGCACGATTACAGTTCTTGTCTGATTTGCTCGGTAAACAAACAGGGATGCTCTTTCATACAGGAGGCCCTCCAGCGTCAGATGGATCTTGGATGGATCCAAGACTACCATGATAGGAATTCTTATCAAATTAACATGGTTCAGATCTTCGATATTCGCGTGATGAATACAAACCTGGTAGAGTTACATGCTGAGCAGGTCCGACTCGGATTCTTAATATCACATGACTATCAAGGCTGTGAAGCAGGTTGTGAAAACGATCAGGGTTGTACCCTTGTCCAGGAGGCACTTCAGCACTTGTTAAATCACTGGTGGATGCCAATCTATATGGATGAAGATACTCAGCAGATTAGTATCGGTAACAAAAACCCCACTCGGCGTCAGAGTCAGGATGTCCGATCTGTGGAAACTAACCTAGTGGGGTTAAATTGTATTCAAAGTGGGCGTGGCCAGGTGCCACCACACAATTACGACCATTGTAGCGTCTGTTCGGAAAGTAACCAAGGGTGTTACCTTGTGAGAGCAGCTCTTCAGGGTCAGGTTGATCGTGGAGAAATTCGTCCATATCCTGGTTCTGGACCCATCAACTGGACGCCGAACTACCTTGTCGAGCAAGTTGAGGATGTTGTCACGATCTCTGGTCATCACAGGACCAGGGATGTTTTTTCCATAATCCCTCTACTTGACGAGTCTAAGGTTCCCAACCGGGAACGAATTGTGATTTCTTACGATGGTCAGAAAAATCAGAAGGCTCCTGTAGTCATCTATCTACCAGGACCGCTACCGTATAAATCAGCTAAGGCGATCCCTTACAAATACGGTGCAACAACAATTGAGAATGGAAAGGAAGTTCCATTACCCTCCATTGTGAATATTGCAGACATCAGTCGTGTAACACGGAGCAGTCGAATCTTCAACCGAGGGGTTAGGGAACCTAACAAGGAAAAGGAACTTCAGACGAAAGCTCCCGATCCACCAGTCGGTCAATCCAGTAATCCCGACCTTTCAATAAACAATGATGAGATGCTGAAGCTCATCCAAAGGAGTGAATACAACATTGTTGATCAACTGTTACAGACTCCTTCAAAGATCTCGGTGTTATCACTGTTACTCAGTTCAGAAGCACATAGGGAGGCTCTACAGAAAGTCTTGGAGCAGGCCTTTATGGAACAGGATGTAACATTCAGACAATTTGATAGCATTGTCTCTAACATCACTTCCTGCAACAATTTGGGATTTAGTGATGAAGAATTACCTGAAGAGGGTCGCCGTCATAACATGGCGCTCAATATCACAGTTAACTGCCAGGACGATGCTTTAGCCAGCGTACTGGTAGACACAGGGTCAGCCCTGAATGTTATGCCGAAGTCCACTTTGATGCAATTATCATTCAAAGGTCCTCCGATGAGAGTCAGCGAGGTCGTCGTCAAAGCATTCGGCGGATCCAGAAAAACAGTTATCGGTGAAGTTGATCTTCCTATAACTATTGGTCCTCACACTTTCCAAGTCACTTTCCAGGTCATGGACATCCGGGCAACATACAGTTGTTTATTAGGAAGACCTTGGATACACCAGGCTGGAGCGGTCACTTCGACCCTCCACCAAAAGCTAAAGTTCGTCAAGAACGGCCAACTCATCACAATCTATGGGGAACAGGCCTTGCTCGTGAATAACTTGTCATCATCTACTGGTATAGAACCCGAGGAGGTTATTGGAACCCAGTTCCAAGCACTGTCGGTGAGCAAGGACAATCATTTCAAAGAAGGAACCTCGATTTCCTCATACAACGATGCTATCAAAGCGTTCGAGAGTACTGATACGACAGGATGGGGACAGCTTGTCATTCCCACTGACAATAAAACAAAGAAGGGTCTTGGTTTTTCTACAACCTGTACCCGGACAGCTGCCAACGATGAAGGTCTTCATCCCCTTCAAAATTTCTTCCACAGCGGAGGTTTCCTTTACCCAGTGTCTCAAGCAGTCCATGCTATCAATGAGGAAGATCCATCTGACACGGATGAAGAATGGAAGTCCTATTTAAATGAGGACAGTTATATGTCTCAGGAAGAGGGGCCTATACCATTTTGCTATCCCGCACAGAGTCCGAGGTTTATACCAAGGTCAGATGTCGAAATGATATACGGAGATTGTGATCCGGAAGGATGTCGTGCTCCGCCAAATTCATTAGAGGAGGACACTCTGATGAAAGACAACTTTGACTACAATTACTATGGCCCAATGGATGGTTTGCCAATGTGGCAGCCTTACCCAGGAAACTTGGGGCAAGAGGGTCAGCCGAACAACGAAAATCAGCTGACCGTCATTAAACAGAATACCTGTGTCCCCACCATGTCATGGGAGCAACACTCAGGTCATTCGGAAACTACTCAACATGAAGATGAATTTGCAACGTTTGCAGGACTTGAATTCATCAACTATGCTTTTCCCGAGGTCAACATCATCGAGAGAAATAACTCCTCCAGTTCGAAAGAAGTGTGAGACACCTTGGGACAACCGAGTGGAAAATACGACTATATGGTCAAGTACACCGCTCCCGGAAGCTCTCGTATCAGGCTCGAAGACATCCAGCCAACTGGATGGGGAGATACAGGTGAGAGCACAAATGCTATGCAAAATACAACAGAGGAATCCTCCTACGACAACTCTGCCTGGGAGACAGATTCCAACGATCCTGCTCCACCAGAAATCAGCGTCATTTCTGAAGACAAATCAAGGAAGGTGCCAGACTTTGTGATTCACCGAGGAGTTCGCCACCAATGGGTTGCCGTCGAGGTTCCGAAGGTCGTCCGTCAGTCAAAGTAATTGCCGTCTTTAACCTTTCACCCTGCCCAGGTGAAACGGATGTTTTGATAGGGCTCGCTTTCTGTAAATATCCATCTTCGCTTCGTCCAAAGCGACAGAGTTTTGTTTTATAGGGCTGTAGTTTCAAGTTTCTACTTGTTCATTAATAAAATAACGTCGTTCTGTAATTTCCGTATTAATTGCTGTTTTCTCTTTTTGCTTTTTCAGAAAATGGTAATCCTAAAAAACAATTAAAAATAAAAACAAGCAGTAAAAAAAAGATACACTGCACACACTTTTGCATTTTCTCTATCTCTTCTAAACACGAATCATCACGTCATGCAGATTGCTTGTTTTAAACCCCGTTGAAACATACGATCCGATGCCTTCTCCCAACTTTGAGTTCCCGGTATTCGAGGCTGAAGAAGAAAATGACAACGAAATTCCAGAAGAGATCTCCCGACTACTCAGACAAGAGGAAAGGTCCATTGAACCTCACAAAGAACCGTTGGAAATGGTAAACTTGGGTTCAGAATAAGAGAGAAAAGAAATCAGGATTGGGGCACTACTCAGTCCAACTGCCAGAGAGGGTTTGATACAGCTTCTCAAAGAATTCCCCGATGTATTCGCTTGGTCCTATCAGGATATGCCAGGATTGGATACCAGCATCGTGGAACATCATTTACCATTAAGATCGGAATGTCCGCCAGTAAAGAAAAGGTTGAGACGAACTCACCCGGACATGGCCATCAAAATCAAAGAGGAGGTACAGAAACAGATTGACGCGGGTTTCCTCGCTACATCTGAATATCCTCAATGGTTAGCCAACATCGTACCTTTTCCGAGAAAGGACGGAAAGGTCAGAATGTGTGTCGACTACCGAGATCTAAACAAGGCTAGTCCAAAGGACGACTTTCCTTTACCACACATTGACATGCTGGTTGACAGTACAACAAAGTTCAAAGTTTTCTCCTTCATGGATGGATTCTCGGGCTATAATCAAATCAAAATGGCGCTGAAAGACATGGAGAAAACTTCGTTCATTACCCCATGGGGTACCTTTTGTTTCAAGGTAATGCCGTTCGGTTTGAAGAACGCCGGGGCAACCTATCAAAGGGCCATGACTACTCTGTTTCATGACATGATACACAAAGAAATCGAGGTATATGTCGATGATATGATTGCTAAATCTAGAACAGAAGAGGAGCATGTGACCCACCTGTCAAAACTATTCTAGCGGTTGAGAAAATTCAAGCTCTGCTTGAATCCCAACAAATGCACCTTCGGTGTCCGTTCAGGGAAACTACTAGGGTTCATCGTCAGCCAGAAAGGAATTGAAGTTGATCCTGACAAGGTCAAGGCCATTCAAGAAATGCCTTCTCCGAAAGTTGAAAAACAAGTCAGAGGATTCCTGGGACGTTTGAACTACATCTCCAGATTCATATTCCTCATGACCGCCACATGTGCGCCGGTTTTCAAGTTACTCAAAAAGAACCAGGATTGCGTTTGGTCAGAAGATTGCCAAACCGCCTTCGACAGTATTAAGGAATACCTGTTGAATCCTCCGATTCTATCACCTCCAGTGGAAGGAAGACCATTGATCATTTACCTCACAGTCCTAGAGGAATCGATGGGATGTGTACTTGGCCAACAAGACAAAACTAAAAGGAAGGAGTCTGCCATCTACTATCTAAGCAAGAAGTTCACTGACTATGAAACTCGGTACACAATGCTCGAGAAAACTTGTTGTGCTTTGGCTTGGGCAGCCAAACGTCTTCGTCAGTACATGATTCTTCATACTACTTGGTTGATCTCAGAAATGGATCCAATCAAGTACGTCTTCGAAAAACCTGCTCTTACGGGAAGAATTCCCCGTTGGCAAATGTTGTTATCAGAATATGACATAGAGTACCACGCTCAAAAAGCCGTTAAGGGAAGTATTTTAGCCGATCATTTGGCTCATCAACCGATTGACGATCAAGAATCAATCGGGTTTGACTTCCCAGACGAAGATGTCATGTATCTAAAAATGAAAGATTGCGATGAACCGTTACCCAGTGAAGGGCCAGAACCAGGTTCCTAATGGGGACTTATCTTTGACGGAGCAGTTAATCATTATGGAAACGGAATTGGGGCAATCATTGTTACCCCTCAGGGTACCCACATTCCTTTCACTGCCAGACTTACATTCAAATGTACGAACAACGAGGCCGAATACGAAGCTTGTATTATGGGTCTCGAAGAAGCGATTGATTTAAGGATCAAAAACTTGGACGTATACAGCGACTCAACCTTGGTTATTAACCAGATAAAAGAAGATTGGAACACATACCAGTCAGGATTGATTCCTTACAAAGACTATGCAAGAAGGTTGTTACCTTTCTTCAACAGAATTGAGTTTCATCACATCTCTCGTGATGAGAATCACATGGCTGACGCTTTAGCCACTATCTCTTCCATGATTAGTGTAGGTCAATGGAATGACATACCTAAGATCGACATAATGCGCCTTGAACGGCCCACTTACGTCTTCACGATCGAAGCAGTCATAGACGATAAACCTTGGTATCACGATATCAAATGCTTCCTTCAGAAACAAGAGTACCCATCTGGGGCACTCCGAAAAGACAGGAAAACCCTCAGAAGACTGGCTGGAAACTTCTTCCTGAGCAGTGACACTCTCTATAAGAGAAACTTTGACATGGTCTTGGCCCGATGCGTAGACAGACCAGAAGTAGACATGCTGATAAAAGAAATTCACGAAGGATCCTTTGGCACTCATGCCAATGGACGCGCTATGGAGAGAAAAATTCTGAGAGCAGGGTACTACTGGTTGACCATGGAATCCGACTGCTACAAGTACATGAGGAGGTGTCACAAGTGTCAGATATACTCCGACAAAATTCATGTACCGCCATCACATCTCAAAGTTCTTTCATCCCCGTGGCCTTTTTCCATATGGGGAATCGACATGATTGGCATGATTGAGCCCAAGGCTTCAAACGGACATCGGTTCATCCTAGTAGCCATTGACTATTTCACCAAGTGGGTCGAAGCAGCATTATACGCTAATGTAAACCGACAAGTGGTGGTTCGATTTATCAAAAACAATATCATCTGCCGTTATGGTGTTCCAAGTGAGATCATTACTGATAATGGATCTAACTTGAACAATAAGATGATGAAGGAGTTGTGCGCAGAGTTCAAGATTGAACATCATAACTCATCTCCCTACCGACCCAAGATGAACGGAGCGGTAGAAGCGGCTAACAAGAACATCAAGAGGATTGTTCAAAAGATGGTTGTAACCTATAAAGATTGGCACGAAATGCTACCCTTTGCTCTTCACGGTTATCGCACATCCGTTCGCACTTCAATAGGGGCTACCCCTTTCTCTCTAGTGTATGGCATGGAGGCAGTGCTCCCCATGGAAGTAGAGATCCCATCAATCAGGGTATTGATGGAAGCTAAGCTCACCGAAGCTGAATGGTGTCAAAGCCGACACGACGAATTAAACCTGATCGAAGAGAAACGAATCACGACACTATGCCACGGTCAGTCGTATCAACAGAGAATGAAGAAGGCGTTTGACAAAAAGGTCCGACCTCGCATCTTCAGGAAAGGAGACCTCGTGCTCAAGAAGATACAATCATTTCTCACTGATTCTCGGGGCAAGTGGACTCCGAATTATGATGGCCCCTACGTGGTCATGAAAGCTTTCTCAGGCGGCGCCTTGAGACTTGCAACCATGGACGGAGAGGAATTTGCCTACCCCACAAATGTTGATGTAGTCAAGAAATACTTCGCCTAAAGAAAAACGTCTCGGTGGATTGAAAACCCGAAAGGGCGGTCCAGGCAAAAGTTAGAGACATATAAAAAAAATCATCCCGATAGATTGGAAACATCATAGTACAATCCAGGCAAAAATTAGGGATAATGGTAAGTAACTATGTTCAACAGAGGCGAATCCCTCAGCAGCAGCAGTTACATCATCTGTCAGAAAACTCCAGTCAAGGTCATCTTCGACAGAAGCTCAGGATGCCCAGAATTCAAAGTTGGTAGAAGGATAGTGGTCATTATGTTTCAACGTAGCCCTTTTCCCTGTAAATTACCATTTTCTAACTTTGTAATTACTCTTTGGAATCACGCGTTTGGCTGATCTCCGTCTTATCAATAAAATTTGAGCCTTTGTGCTTTTTTTTTTGTAATTCTTACTTGTTTTAGCTTTACAGAATGACATTTTAACATGATCAACGATTCTTGAAATAAAACAAAAATGAATTTACTTGTTAAAACTTTTTCTGCTTTTTAATAAAGACGGCAATTTCTTTTTACTGTTGAACATCAAAAGAACATCAACCACTTCTCCAGAAGTAAGCGAACTTCAAAGTGCAGAATCAAAGTACTCCTTCTAACCCAGTACGCCTGAATGAAGGGATCAACTGTGTCAGAGACCTTGTTTCGTTTGACACGCTTCGGCCGAGTTCTCATCTCCTAAGCTCGATCACCGGTATTCCCCGCGAGGACTACTTTTCCTAAGCAAGGTGGAATTACTATCTTGAACCAGCGATATCTCTACATGCCCCGCGATGGCCGAGTATCCTGTCATGTTCATCTTTTAGTTTGTGTGTCACGTCATTTTTGTCCGTATATACATACATACATCATGCATTATTGATTTGCATTCACATTTCATATTGCATCGCTATCACTCTAGTCGGTCTTGTCCCTTAGTGATAGGAGTTCTCTCAATCGAGTTGTCAGTTTTTTCCTCGCCGGGAAACGTTGTGTCTGAACAATCTCGCTACCAGTGTATCTTTAGATCAGAGTCGGCATTTGACCACTTTGATAACTTGAACCTCTAAAAAGCCATAGAACCTTCAACAGATGTCACTCTTCGCCATTGAAGATGATATCCTTGCTTTCCCGGATTAAGGAAAATCCCGTGAGAAAGCCTCTTAAGCAAAGGTTCGGCAGTACATCAGTATTTCTCCGAAAATCCGCTGATGAAAAGGTCATCGGCACCTCAAAATTAGATCACATCATATGGCATTTCTCCGAGAATATCTCTGAGAAAAGTATGATGTAAAGACCCCAAGCGGAAGCAGTCTCTCAAGAGACTCACTTTCCCCAGTAGAATCGACAAATGGCGTCTCCAACAGAGAAGTTTGTGTACCTCTACAACTCAGACGACTGGGTTCCCCAGCAACTCTGACATTAAAATTTTTTCCGTCAAATGGCATCTCCCCAGGAAAATTTGGCGAGAAGTTTGAGGGAAAGCCGCTACGCATAGTGTCCCTTGTCAATAAAGTTTATTGACAAAAGAAACTAAGACCAGTTCCTTGGTAGGAAACCAGGATTAAGGGGAAGTTTAAATCAGAAACTAAGACCAGTTCCTTGGTAGGAAACCAGGATCGAGGGGAAGTTTAAATCAGAAACTAAGACCAGTTCCTCGGTAGTAAACCAGGATCGAGGGGAAGTTTACAACAGAAACTAAGACCAGTTCCTCGGTAGGAAACCAGGATCGAGGGGAAGTTTACCTTTTCTAAGCATCATTTCTTAGAAAAAGAAGATGAGTGCGCAAGCTACCATTCATAACCACCATCAAAATTTCGGGTATTCTGATATTTAATCCTCTTGCACCCCGAATGCCCAAATACCTTCCCCATTCGCCCCTTCGTGTCCAAGAAGATTAAATAGGGGCATCTGTCATACCCCAAATTTTGACCACTAAAGTTTCCCATCATTGTGCAAATCATCATCACAATATGGATGAGTCATCATGCCTCATCGAATGCCTCAAGGGTTATTGAGCATTCACTACAATCAAAATTAGGGTTTTAAGCCCTCTCAGAGCTCTTAGACAAAGGGTCAATCAAGAAATGACATGATCTTCAACTTGTCTAACCTCTCAAACATCCACAATGGATCAAAAGGACTCCCACTTCAAGGATTAAGCACAAGGCTGCTCCCTTCTAGGTGGATCAAGTCTCAAGATCGACAGTGTCACCAAATTAGGGTTTTGGTCGACCAGGGCCTCCAGATGGAAAGTTTCATCTGGGCACAAGCCAAAGATCCAAAACATGACCTAATATACTCCATGGAGCCTCATGGACCCAATCATCAAGTCAATTTTGCCTCTGGGGATGCATTCACTAAAAATCAGGAATTAGGGTTTCTTGACCTAATTCACCCCTAAGTTGACTTTTGGGACAAATCATGAACCAAGACCTCAAGAGAGGATTTGAGGGTCTCTAATAAACTATATTGATCCATTTGGAACAATGGATTAATCCAAGAAGCTTGAGCAACAAGTCTCAATTTCATCTGCACCACAATTAAGGTTTTAAGGAAAAAGTCAACTGTAACTTTGACTTTTGACCAGGACATGCTCCCAAGCCCTAGGACATGCCCCAATATACCCTATGACACCCTTGGAACATGTCCATCAAGTTTGATTTAGGTCAAGGACATGATTTCATGAAGAATTGCACAGTTTGGAATTCATCTGATAAAAAGTCAACTGTGCACAAAAGTCAACTTTGACTTTTTGAGATTTTTCACCAAAATGGATTTTTAACCCTAAAATGATGTTAATGTATGATTTGAATCATCATTCATCAAGAAAAATCAAAGAAAGTGGGAAAACTTGTAAAAGGGGTAACCATAAAACTTAGAAATTTTTCTAAGTTATGGAAAAAGTACCACTAATGCACCAACTTTGGAGGACCATAACTCCTAAACCACAAGGCCAATTTTTTTCATCCAAATATGGATTTGTAGCCCTCATTACCCTTTGCAAAAACTTCAACTAGACCTAAGTCCAATTCATTAAGGATTTTAAGTTATGGAGTGATCAAAATCAATAAATCACACTTTGTTCCAACACTTAGTGAAAATTTCACTAAGTCAGATTTTGCTTCACTTTTTGCCAAATGTAGAGGGATTTTTCACTTGGATTCAAAAGAGATCAAAACCAAACATGTTCAAATAGTTGTTGTATCATGTAAGGGCTTTCCAAAATGGCCAAGAACACTGCCAAATTCAACTTACACCATGAGATATGACATTGTCAAGTTGCCTTGCTGAAATCTGTCAAAGGCAAGGCAGATTTTGCATTTTGGCTCGATTTTCCAAAATCAGCCAAATTCAAATGCTCCTATCCACTTGGACACATCTGAGGATTGAATATAAAGGGGACAATCACTGAGCCAAGCCTCCAAAGTCCATGGAACAAGAAATAACATGTTGAACCTAGAATGGCCAAAGTAGGGACAAGACTCCAAATTTGGATTGAAGCATTCAATGGAAGCATCAAGGTGGCATGGACTGAGCCATTATCATCTGAAATCAGTCAAGACTTATCCAAGACCAAGGGAACCAAAGCTCTGTGCCCTAACCTCTAGTCAATGGCTAGAGGAGACTTGCATTTCCATTGGACAACATTGGCCAAACCTACTTACCAGTTGCCATTCACTATTCCTTGCAAAACAAACTTGCTCTACTATAAATAGAGCTCAATTGTGATCAGTTTGAGTACACCAAAGCCATCAAACAGATGCTTTCCTCAAAATCTCTTCTTTCACTCCAATTTTGCCTTCTAAGGCAAGTCACTATCGGGTTTTAAGTTTGAGAGCTTTTCCAATCAAACCAATCACTCACACACCTCACATACATCACATATGAGCTGATCAAATACTTAGATCACTTTTGAAACACCAATTTCACAAAATCACCAGCTGGTTGCTCAAATTTTCAATCAAGTTGCAGCTGAGATGCCATGAATTGATCCAGCCAATTTCAATCAAGTCCAAACATTCAAACACACTCCATAGGGTGTAGGGAAGCTGTTCAGATCATCACCACTCATCTGTAACACCTCCAAATCAAAAATCACATTGCACTTGCTGTCACGGCTTAGAGGTCAATACTTAATTTTTGAAGCATTAATCCAAAATCACAATTTGTTTTTCATATGTTAAACAATTTTGATCATTTTTAATTGAATTTTTATTCAATTAAATACATTTTTGAAAACAAATTAGGGTTTTTGGATTAATTCAACCCTCATAAATCATTTTCAAAACCTCTTGGGCCTCTTGAGAGAGTGTAAGACCCAACCCACTTGTACAGAAATATTTTGGGCCTCATTCGTTGTATAAGTCCCTCTGTACATTTTCAAATAAACGGCACGATCATCGCCTTTTGAAAAATAACCTTGGGCCTCTCCTTGAGCTATAAGACCCATTCAAAAACACTTTGGGCCTCTATTAGAGTGTAAGACCCAATCCCCTTTTAACCAAAACATTTTGGGCCTCACTTATTGTATAAGTCCCTCCGCGTTAAAAGAAAATCTCGGCGCGATCGCCATTTCAAATGAAAATAACCTTTTGAGCCTACCCTCGTGTTATAAGCCCCACTCTTTTTCTTTAAACCTTTTGGGCCTCTTGAGAGAGTGTAAGACCCATCCCTTTGTACAGAAAACATTTTGGGCCTCAGTCACTTGTATAAGTCCCTCTGTACAAATTCAAATAGTGCGCTCACTGATAAAACCCTGGGCCTCTCCTTGAGCTGTAATCCCCAAATCTTTCTTTTTCAAAGCACTTTCTCCTTTGATTTTGAGTATACTATCGTTTTCAATCTTTCTTTGTTGAGCAGCTAACCAAACAGCATGGAAGCTCTACAACCGAGTAAGTGGTTATTGCTTTCATTTACCGCTTTCATATACATATAACTGTATTGTGGGGCTGTTTCACTGTAAGTCTTCTTTCATAAACTCATATCAACTGTGTAATAATAGTATAGATATTTAGAGTTTCCCCGGCAACAACGTCTAGTATTAAAGCCCGTTGATCACTCTTAATAGTCTAAACTAGATCCCCATAGAATTACCAGACACAGTCTTCCCTCCTCTTGGGGTTAAACAATATGGAGACATGAAAGGCAGCATTCCTTGTGAACCCTTTCATAGACTGTCACTTGTAGAAGTTGTCAAGAAACTCTATTCCCCAGAGATGATCTTTTCTCCGTGAATGGCATCTTTTGAGTTTCTTCCAAATTCTCGAACTTTCCTGACTTTGATCTATTCTCGGTGAATAGCATTGCCTTGAAATTCTCGGGGTTTGGGGACCCACGGGCTTCTTAAAAGCATCGGCCTCCTCTTGGGCATCGTACAAGGACCCACAGGCTTCCTAAAAGCAACCCCGCCTCCTCTTGGGCTTAGTACAAGGACCCTACGGCTTCTTAGAAGTATTAACAGCCTCCTCTTAGGCTTCGTATAATGATCTCTTCCTCCGGGAATGATAGCCTTCTCTTGGGCTTAGTACAAGGACCCGTCGGTTTCTTAAAAGCTTCCAGCCTCCTCTTGGGCTTCGTACAAATTGTCCCGACAACCTCCTAGAGGTATAGGAACAGAACTTAGTCATTTGTATAGAACAGTCCTTTCATAGAGTCTACTACTGTTTCTCAAAGCATAGTACAAAAGATAAAACTCTAGACTTGGACAGTCTAACTTCCTTGAGTCTCAAAGACATTCTCAAGTGACCCCTTCATTAAATAGGAAGGAAACCCGCAGACTCAGACAGTCTCAATACCCTTTGGATTTCCCGCTTCCTTAAAGAACAGGAATAGCCCAGATCCTTGAATCAAATCCCTGAGTACATTGTTTCTCATATAAGAACTGATTTTCTCTTTAAAATCAGTATACTGGACCTGTCACTTAACTAAGACAACGTTTAGCCTCTCTCTCGGGCTTTGTACGAGACACATAAGAGACTCCCTCGTTGAGTCAATCACCCCTTTCACCTCCATCTCGGGCTTTATATGAGATATAAAAAGGTTCTTATTGAGCCAAACAAGCAACAGCCTCCATCTCGGGCTTCATACGAGATACAAAAAACTCCCTTGTTGAGTCAAATAGCCTCCATCTCGGGCTTTATACGAGATACCAAAAGATTCCATCGTTGAGTCAAAACCTTTTAGCCTCTCTCTCGGGCTTTGTACGAGACACATAATAGCCTCCTCTTAGGCTTTATATAAGAAAACCACTGGTTGATCCAATCAACCTTTTAGCATCAAAGTTGTGCCTCGTTCACAGTACACAAACATCAATTTCCCCTTCATCTAATCGCTGTAAGCGGCAAGCCTCTGGATCATCTACATCCATGCCACTGTCCCTATTTTAGCATAAGAAATCCTTAAGGAAAGATAACATTGCTCTACACTGAGTTAAAGTCTTCTCCTTCAGGTTAAAATCCCCTATAAAGGAAATTATGGCATTGCTGGATTCACACATCCCGGTTAAAGTAATTCTCCTTTATAAACAGTTGTGACATACAACCCCCTCTTTAGAGATGACAAATTCTCTCTAAAGTCAACACCCTTTTAGCTTCATATCTTGGGCTTTGAACAAGATACAAATCACCTTCAGCTTCACATCTTGGGCTTTGAACAAGATACAAACCACCTTTCGCTTCACGTCTTGGGCTTTGAACAAGACACCAAAACAACCATTTTCTCCCATAGAATAGGAGGAACTACAAACGCTCTGATTTCCCTGTTTCGGTAAACGGGAATACGTAGGCATAAGATTGAAAGAAAAATCTTAGCGAGCACACTAAATAAAAACCTAAAATCCCATATCTCCATCAATCAAAAGCAGTCATTCAAAAGCATCAGTCCTAACATCCTAATCCTAGTTCCCCGCCAGAAACCTTCTGTCTGGATAAAAAGAAAGAAACCAGTATTGGCAAAAATACAAATAACTAGTACAAAGGCCCCCCCACATTGATAGCATCCGTAACCTAACAGACCGCTGTTTAAAATCGGTATGCAAAGCAGGGTTAATTGGAGACATCTATTTCCCTTCCTTCATCAACTTTAATAGGATAAAAAATGAATCGACCTGTAGTCTAAGCTCAACCGCAGAGAGTAACCAGCGCTTAAGAACCGCGTCCAAAATCGCTCACTACACTACTCAAGCGGGTTAATAATATTCTCAAGATAAACTCGTCTGAGTGTAGTATTGCGTATCAACCATTTGGGACTACTCCCTCATAGCCATCGCACTACGTCCTAAAAAGGCCAAGTGGAGGTAAAGGTAACTACGGTCCTCAGAATCATGGACCCCCAAGTTGGAAAGAGTGACATCAATGCGACTACTCACATCAGACATCAATAATCCCAAAGGGGTCTCAACTGAGCATGGTCTTCATATGTCCAACTTGTTAGAACTACTCCCAACAACCGGCTATTGATTACACCGCAATCCTATCATATGTGTATGCTCAAGTCCGAGTTAGGACTCATTTCACCACTCAATAGTAGCAACCCTGCCAAACAGAAAAATCCAAACAGATATACAAATATATACACATATATACAAGCAAGCAAACAACAAATAAATAACACAAACACAACAAGGTGGGCTTAACCCTCAAGTTGGTCCCCAGTGAAGTCGCAATTTCTATTACAGTGAGAATCAGATATCAAGCTATTAATTAACTTGAATCACACATCTTTGAAATTCACCACCGAGCTTTGATTTATCCAAAGGAAATGGTAAAGATCAAAGAAAACCCTAATTGTGCTATGTGAAGACACAACTAAGAGACCGGGGATTGGTTATACCTAGGGAAGGTGTTAGCAACCTAGATATCTGTAATACTCTATAAGAACCTCTTGTTAGTTTTTATGTTATGCTAATGTTTGCTTGTTAAGTGCTAAGGTAAGGACCTAAGGGTATGTACACTAAGTATGCTCGCCAAGACGTCGCATCTTGTGCTTACGTATCATGACTAAAGAATCAGAGCAAACGTAGTTCACCTCACTAAGGGTGAGGAACCATTAACTATGGCCAAAGTTCCAAGGGGAACGAGTATAACACTCATATAGAGTTAAAGAACTCTCTAATTCTAAGTTGTGATGGGGTTAAATGGCTATGAGGCCAAAGGTAAAAGTATCCTATGACTTTGAGGTCTAGGGTTGATAAGTGCTACCTATGACTATGAGGTCAAGGGTTGATAAGTGTTACCTATGACTATGAGGTCAAGGGTTGAAGATGGCTATGAGGCCAAGATGGTTACGTATGACTATGAGGTTAAGGGTTGAATATGGCTATGAGGCCAAGATGGTTACGTATGACTATGAGGTCAAGGGTTAAAGATGGCTATGAGGCTTAGATGGTTACCTATGACTATTAGGTCAAGGGTTGAAGATGGCTATGAGGCCAAGATAGTTACCTATGACTATGAGGTCAAGGGTTGAAGATGGCTATAAGGCCAAGATGGTTACCTATGATTATGAGGTCAATGGTTGAAGATGGCTATGAGGCCAAGATGGTTACCTATGACTATGAGGTCAAGGGTTGAAGATGGCTATGAGGCTAAGATGGTTACCTATGACTATGAGGTCAAGGGTTGAAGATGACTATGAGGCCAAGATGGTTACCTATGACTATGAGGTTAAGGGAAAGATGGCTATGAGGCCAAGATGGTTACCTATGACTATGAGGTCAAGGGTTGAAGATGTCTATGAGGCCAAGATGGTTACCTATGACTATGAGGTCAAGGGTTGAAGATGTCTATGAGGCCAAGATGGTTACCTATGACTATGAGGTCAAGGGTTAAAGATGGCTGTGAGGCCAAGATGGTTACCTATGACTATGAGGTCAAGGGTTGAAGATGGCTATGAGGCCAAGATGGTTACCTATGACTATGAGGTCAAAGGGGGAAGATGGCTATAAGGCCAAGATGTAACCTATGACTATGAGGTCAAGGATGGAAGATGGCTATGAGTTCAAGATGGTAACCTATGACTATGAGGTCAAGGGAAACATGGCTATGAGGCCAAGATGGTAATGAGCTGTCTATGACTTTGAGGTCAATAGAGAGACTTTCCTTTGGAAAGAGGGAAAGACAACTTCTTGTAAAGACAAGTATTGAAGAGGGATTAAGGTATGAGTGATAAGAGTTCAAGAACTCAAGTGGGATAAACATCCAAGGTGAATCACCTTTAAGTATGAGCAAGATGAAATGATGCATAACAACTCAAACATGAACAAATTATCAAATAGGCAAGGCAAAGCACTCTTGAACCATGAAGTTAGAAGTGAAACAATCTTATTAGTCCAATAAACCAACACATATTCAACTTGTAAGACATTTTAAGAAGTGCCATAAAGAAACTAGGTCAAGACTAACTTGAAAACATAGGTGAAATGAAGAGCACATTAATGAGGTGTTAAAAATTAGGAAAATGGACACACAAGTCTAAAACCAAAGCCTTAACTCAAGTCACAACATTTGAAAATGAGTGTATCGAGTGTCATACAAAGCTTGGCAAAATAGCCCTCTCAAAGTCCAAATTTCAAGGTAAAGTATCAAAGGCACCGAGCCTAAGAATCGAGGGTCAAACAAAGTAATTAACCCCAATCAAAAGACCTTATTCAAGGTCAATAGTCAACCACAAAAATATCCTCCTAATGTGTCCTAAGACACTCTAGAAAATCAGTCCAAGAAAGTAAAGGAAAATGGTTTTTTTAAAGAAGTTTACAACCAGTTTTAAAAATTACTCCAAATCTTATAAAATTAGAAATAAATATTAAAATAAAATAAAAATGAAAATAAAAATTTTAGAAAATTAATTTAAACCTTGAAAGGATAATATGATTTTTTTTTTGGGAATTTTTGTATAATAGGAACTATTTTTAAGTAAGTGAAATTGAAAAGAAAAAAATAGGAAATAAAATACTTGGCATGAACCAAGACAGGGGGGGGGGGGGGTACATTAGTAATGCTGAAATGAACTAGGTCACTTTGTTTACACGCTTGGGCCTGTAATCAGAGGGGTGTTGATAGCTATTTATACAATGCCCATGTCCAAGAAGATGAAATACAACCAACCAGAATAAAAGTTTTGTGGTTTGTGTACAAAATATGTGGAACACTTGCATCAACCAGTCACTTAATATATAAGTGACTAAACGACAAAAATGAGTGTAGCCACTCCCACACTGCCACGACACTTCCTTCTTCCATGCAACGTGAAAAAAAAAACCTAAAAACTATCGTGAACCAGAAAAACACCATAGTCATTCCTCACCTTACTCAATCATTTTCATCGTCAAATCTCAACCAAATTTAATGAAACAAAGCAGCATTGTGTAGTGCTTGTAGCACCCCAAAATTTGCTCTCCTACCTTTAGTACTAACTGACTTATGTTTCGTTCATTTTTGCATTATCACGTGTGCATATCATTGGTTCTTAGCATGGGGTCAAGGTGCCTGAGGCAGTTCAAGAGGAGAAGATGTCTTCAAAGGGTCAAGCAAGAGTCCTTATATTGTCCAAGAGATCTCAAATGGCTCACTCTCTCCTAACCAGTGCAGAAATTAGGGTTTTGAGAATCTTGGGTTTATTGCTCCAATGGGCAAGCTTCTTGGGTTTTTATCATCACCAAATGGCATATCTTATCTTTGTTGGAGAGGATACACATCATATTCAGAGGAATTGGGATTTGGAGACTGTGATATTTCCTCCTAGACTGAGGGTACCAAAATTAGGGTTTGCTATAAAGTCAGTTTATTTTTGACTTTTTGGGCAAGACTTGATTCCATAGTATTCCTTGGGTCCCTAAGTATCTAAGAATGGAAGATTATCCATCAGTTTGGTTCATGAGAAGTTCAATTGGCCAATGGATTGCAAATCAGGAGAATTGGGGAAAAGTCCACAGTGAGAGGGGAAGTCAACTGTGAAAGTTTGAGGTTCTCTTCAAGGTTTTCAAGGTCTCACATCATCATGTGGTCTTCAAGAGTCAAGTTTCATACCATTTATCAAGAATCAGGGGTTGATACAAAAGTTACTAAATATGGAAAGGACCTATAATTTGAAAGTTTCCATTTTGGGCAAGTTCTTACACTACTTTCAACTTGACTTTTCATCATCAAGAAAGCTTCAAATGAATTTTTCTCAAACATGAAAGTTTAAGATCTTTTTCTCCCCTTTCCAACAAGTACTAGACGGTCTCCATATCATTTGTGAAACTAAAGTTATGATCAAAAGAAGGCAAAGTGGTTTTTAGGGTTTTCTCATGGTTCCATTTTCACAACTTTTGCATTTTGGGACATAGTGACCTATATTTGATTCCATTGCTTCATGACACACTCTAACATCAAAGTGCATTCCATAGGGACCATTTTTAGCCTTTGAATCAAGTGAATCCATGGCTTATTCATCACTTATTCCCCATTATGCAAAATTGCAAGATCATTCAAAACTCATGAACCAAGACATCTCAAGGCCCAAATTCCATACAGGTGTGAGTAGCAATTGTTAAATAAGTGATCCATCATCAAGGGTTTGGGTATACATGCATGGAGGAGGGTGTATTTCACATTATGCAAATTTCCAAAATCACTCTAAACTCATTAAGTGAGGAATTAACAAGGCTCAAGTGATGATCAGTGGATTAACCCTAAGTATTTAAGCTAACTCATGCACTGGTTAGAAGGAGGACACGTTATTTTGGAGAGTTTTCAAGAGTGAACCCTAAAACTTCTCTCCTTCGAATCTCTCAATCAACAAGAGCTTTTTCAAAGATTCTTCCACATTCTGAGTTTTGGGGTTCCATAGAGCACGAAGCACTCATCATCTGGAGCTAACAATAAGGATACGTATTGCATAATCTCAAGTTAGGGTTAATTTGCATGACCTTAAAACTCTGTTTTTAAATGCGCATGATGATCTGTGATTGTTGCTGATAACTCTGATGTGTTTTATTTTAAGTTTAGACGTGTATTATGTGCATATCGTAAGTTTTAAGTTTTGGAACCATAACTTGTTTCGTTCGAATCTCTTGGTGTGTTGGTTATTTGTGATTTTTAATGGCATATTGTTGATCCTTATCAAATTCTGGTCAAGAACGTATATTCGTCTGTGTGTTCTGGTATCTTTTTTGTTGCAGGTGACCGGAAGTGACGACCGGAGCTAGGGCTCCGGCGTCTGGCCTGATCGCCGGTGGAATTAGGGTTCATAGGTAGGGGATGAAATCCTAACCGTTCGCTTGCTTCATCGTGTGGCCCTCATGTGCCACGTCCTTTTAATTTTTGTTTTATTTTAATGCTTGCATGTGTGTTGGACCATGGTTATTATTGTGTTCATCATGTCTCAGCCTTTGATTTTGTTGAATATTTGACTGTAAGATCTAATCTGGTGCGTGGGATGAATCGTGTGGACGTTATAATGCCAGCGAATAAAAAAAATCATGTGCCTATAACGTGGCTTCTTTTGGTATTCTGAGCAATTGTGTGTGGGTGCGTGCATCATTATTATGGTGTGCTTGTAATCTGAGTTGTTAATCATCATTACTTTCTACTTATTTGACTGAATGCCACGCGTCGGATTGATCTAAAGGTAAGTATGGAGTCAACGTGGTGGACTGGGTTCACGTGCTATTTTTTTTGTTTTTCTGATGGATTTTTGGTTTGGGCTTTCTATTTACGCCCCCACCTAAGCCCATTATCATTTCCCAACGTGTTTGGCTTGCTGCATACACCCCCATGTTTATTTCTTTATTTTCATTTTCTATTTTATTATTGCATTTCATTTTTAATCTTTAAAAATAGTTTTTTGTATTAAACAATTACCAAAAAATTCATGAATCATATTTATAGTTTTATAAAATTTTCCCAAATTTTATTTTATTATTTTATTTTATTTTTGGCATCTGAATTAATTATTTTAATAATTTCTTTTTTGAATTTGTTTCATTTTGCACACATTGCATTGTAGAATTTATTTCTCATCATCCATAAAACATTTTGAACTCATTCTTTTTGCATTGTTTCATCAACATATTGGATGTCATTAAAATATTTTTCTCTCCTTTTTAAAACTTTTTCATATTGCATTTTAGTCCTTTTCTTTTGCATATTGAACCATATTTCTCATTTGAATGTGCATAATTGTTTGAGTGACCTATCTTGGGAATTTTGGCATGAGTTTTTGACATATTGTTTGTTTCTGGTTGAGCTATTTTGATAATTAATTTGGTAATTTTAGAAGATGTTTTGCTAATTGTTTGATTGCTCTTTGTTTGAGGTCTTCTTGTATGCACATCTTTGATCATGTCTGAGTACTTGTTTGAGAAGGCACTTGTGCCATCATTTGGGTTTGCTTCTTTGACTTCATAATTCATGCTTAGGTCATCCACATTCTGTCTTGGTTGAGTTTCATTTGGTTTATAACCATTTCTCTTTGGTTTGGGATTTGTTTGAGTTTCATTTGTCTTATTGTCACTTATATCCGTTTGTACTAACCTTTTATGCAGAGGCTGAGGTAAGTTATTTAAGGGTGTAGATAGTTATCCGTGTCCACTCTCACTCATTATTCCTCTCATATTTTCTTTTCTTTAGGCTTAGGTTGTTGTCAAACCTCCCCTTAGGGCCACCTTTGCATGATAACATTAGGACTAAATTCCATAGGATAGTTTCCCTCCAAACCTCCCCTTAGGGCCATCTTTGCATGATAACATTAGGATAGAATCCCCTTAGTGTTTTCCTTTTCTCTTGAGTCCCTCTTCTCATCTCAAAACATCTCTAAGATACTTAATAAGGTCAACTTGCCTTGAACACAAGCCTTAAACATAGGAAATGAAGATTGAGGGGTCCCCATTCTCTCTTCTAGAGTGTTAAGCATACGTCCCATTGGGGACGACCATGCGACGCATTCGTTCCCGTGTCATAGACTTTGGTTCAAGTTAAGTTACGAACTAACTCAAGTCACTTCTGTCCTAAAAAATACAAACAAACTTCAAACCTTTTTGTCCTTCGGGATCGTCAAACTAAAGGCTATTTTAAAAAAGGGCACGTTACTTTCCGTCTGAGTCGCAAACAGGCATCGACCCTAACTGTCGGACGCGAGCTTAACGTCGCTCATGAAAAACACAAAAAGAACTTGGTCCGAACTACGTTGACTCTGAATTTCCCATTGCACAAAGGGAGTACGTAGGCCTAGGACGTTGACGTCCTACCGAGTCTGTCTTTGTTTTCCCCTCCCCCGTTTTAGTGCAGCCCTAGATGATAGGATAAATCACCCTTAGATTAGACAACAAGCGTGGATCCCATCGAGTACGATGGACATGTGGGGTGCTAGCACCTTCCCCTCGCGTAACTGACTCTCGAACCCGGGTTATGGTTGCGATGACCATTCCTTTCCCTCTTCCTCAGGTTTATGCGGTGTTCCCTTTCCCTCTCTTGGGAAAAATTTACACAGCTGGCGACTCTGTTTTCCGCGCCACTTTCGCGTTTGTACCTGGATGAAAATCCTGGGAGCGACATTGCTCAAATGGTTGAACAACACTAAACCATAAACAACTCAAAACAAAACCCTAAACATGGAGAAAAACAACATGGAAGTAGGGCATCTAAACTGAAACAAAGCTATCAGAATGATATCGTATCAACACAACTCTAAACAGGCATTCATGTTATCAATCAAACCAATACAGATGCAACATATGAGTATGATGACAGCATTTAAGATCCTTTAAACTTATGCATAAGAGCATGGAATCATGAGTATGAAGAAAGAGGCTTACCAAGTGGAGAAAGTCCACTGGCTCTTCAACTTGGAAGCCTTGGAACCCTACTAGTTCAACTTCTTTCTTTCCAAGTTGGTGGTATGCAGACTGTTGGTGAAATGTTCCTCCCCTTCTCTTGGTTGCACGGGCTCACAAGTTTTCTATTACTTTGAGTGATATGTTGTAGTGAGAAGTGGATGTTCTGTTATGTGAACAAAGGAGAGTGGACCTTCTTTTATAGCCAAGGCAGGCTGAGTATTGTCTTGAAACACATTGGTCCTTGGCTTTGTTCAAGAGAGAAACAAGGACAAGTATGATCCTACACGCATGGCTCCCTCTACTATCATTCTTGATCCAAGTGAGAAGATCAGTTGTGGCTTAAGTTAGGGTTTAATTCAGATGCAAAAAGGATCAAGGATAGTGCAAGGAGAGATTACACAATGGTCCATGTCTTTAGCTTTTGTATGTCAACTTGTTAAGTACAAAGTGGTTGTACTTTGGTGGGTTTTTCTTGCACGGGTTTTGGGGTAAAGCACAATGTTGGGAACTGGTGAGAAAATATCAGTAGGTACTTGATACATCTTTGGTTCAGATTTGGTTCAAACTGATAGCATATTGTAGTGGAAACATAACCATGCTAGGCACTTTACCACACGACAACTCCTTGTCTAATGAACCAAATGGAATGGTTCTTGCACCCTTTGAAAATTGGCATGAAATGGATTGATTTCGATGTAGGGGAGAGGCAGATATGAGGCCTAGAGACATGTGAAAAATCATGACAAGGTTTGATGATCACAAAGACTTAAAACCTGAATTTTCTAAGTGTAAAACATCATGCAACATGGCCACTTTAGAGTCACATATCTTGGTGACCATTAATCCAACTTGTGAGATTTTTGATTTTATGTAAAGTAGGAATATGATAGAACAACTTTCATGTGGAAGACCCTTGGATTTGGAGTTTAGAAACTTGATAAAAAATGCAATGAAATCATGCACACCATGCTGTCCAAAAGAACTTAGAAAAATTTCTAAGTTATGAGTCTTTTCCAAATTGAAACATCAAACTTTGAAGCAACATATCTTGAGATTGAATCATCCAAATGGGGAGTTTTACATATGCTTGGAAAGCTTGAAGAACAAGGAACAACTTTCATGTCCAAAGATTTTGGATTTGAAACTTGGAACAATGTGAAAAATACCTATACAGTTTGTGTAAAAACTAGTGCAAAATGATCAAATTTTCACTAAGTCATAAATGCATCTTATCTTCCAAATCTCATAACTTAAAAATCAAGCATTTTTTGAAAAAGGGCCCTCTAATAAACTTTGAGTTTCATGGTGAGAGCTTCAATTTTAGCTTTGAGTCACAAAATTTGGATGTGTGGTTTGGAAGTTATGACCTTCCCAAGTTTGCACTAGGAGTGAACTTTTTCATACTTAGAGAATTTTAAGGACCAAATCTTGCCCTTTTTGCAAGAAACCTTTCAAATGTTAACTTCTTATGCTCTTACTCAACAATTAAGCATGTCTTGATGGAATATGGCTTGAATGCTTCATCTTGGATTAAAATGTCAAAAGTCAAAGGCTTTACTTTTCAGACAAAACCCTAATTTTCTTCAGGAGTTCAACTGGATGATCTCTGATGATCTTGCTTCCTCAATCTCTTCAAATGCCAATGGATGACCTCTAAGGATGTTTATTAACATATGGAATCATGTCCCAAGGCTTGGGATTATGCCTTGATCAAGATCAAAGGCAATGGTTGACTTTCATGACAAAACTCTAATCTGGGACCAGGTGAACTTGTGGCTCATTGCACTTGTGATGGTTGTATGGAGTCAAAGAATGTCTTAGGAGACCTTGAAACATGTGAGAGCCTGGCTTATTGACTTTGCCCTATTTCTTGTGCAAACCCTAGCTTTCACATAAAGAAACAACTAGCAAGATAAAGTGGTTAGTTAACAATGCATAGATGATTGAACCCTAAATGCAAGTGCAAGATGTTATGACATCTAAGGGGTAAAATTTGGTATATAACAATATATCTTGTCCTTTTATGATTTATTTCCTTTTCTATTATATCATAGAAATAAGTGTTCGAGGTTGAGTTTGGATTTAAAAAAGATCTAATTTTAGCAAGATTGCATGTGGAATGCTTAATTTGTACCAATCAAGGATATCAATCTTTCTAATAAAGATTTAATTGATCATGTGTGCTTTAGAAGGATGTGATTTCAATTAAATATAGCAAGAATAGTCAAGAGATTTAGATTTATTCATGGTGATCAATCAAGATTGGAAATCTTCAATATTGAAGATTGATCTCATGTGCTTTTTAGAAGTCCAACTGAATTCATAACCTAAATCCTTATGGGCTTTTGGAGCTAGACTTTTGTGGCTATATAAGAATTTCATCTCCTTTGTGAAGACTCATACCTCAAGATAAAATATCTCCTCATTAGGAGAATTTTGTTTTTGTTGAGTTTTTGTTTTTGTTTTTGTTTTATACACTCTATTCATGTGCTTCAGATCTAAATTAGCTTAATAGAGTATTGAGTTTTAAGATTGTTATACCATTCATCTTATTATTGTAGAATTGGGTAATCTGGGTGCAATGGAGTATTGAGTCGAATAGAGTATTGAATCTGTCTTCTTCAAAACACATTAGAAACTTGTCTTCACAAAATTAAATGGGTGCAATGGGATATAGTGCGTCAGACTAAAAATGAGGGGGGGTTTGGACATTACGAATTTAAAAGCTTTTAATTTAGCGTTACTTGGAAAATAAAAGTAGGGGTTACTTTCCGACAAAAATATCACATGGTACAAAGTATTGGCAAACAAGTATGCAGAGAGTAATGGTAAAATAATAGGGGATGGGAGAAATGGTTCAATTTGGTGGAAGGATCTACATAGCATAGAAAAAGGAGTTTAGGGATTTTAATCTAATTGGATGGTGAGGAATCTTAAAAGAAGTATAGGAAACGATGAGGATTCTTTTTTGTGGTTCGATTCGTGGTGTGATGAGGCAGTGTTAAAAGATAGATAACCTTGTATTTTCAATTTATGTGAAGAGGAAAACGTCTTGATTAGTGACATGTTACTAATAGATCGGGAGGAAAGACATTGGAGATTTAGGTGGAGTGAAGCTCTTTTGGAAGAAGAAATGTCATTTGAAACCAAAATTGGAGATAAAATTCAGAATTTAACATTCAATTCGGAGAGGAGGGATAGTTAGAATTGGGGGATATGGAAATACATAGTCAAAGAAGCCTACGAGATAATTATGATGAAAACCATCATCTGACGACGAAGGACCGAATTTTATAGAAGCTTGGAATAAACTCGTACCGCTAAAGGTGGCAGTACTAGTATGGGGATTATTTCAAAAGAAGATTCCATCGAAACACACCCTGATGAAAATAGGAGTGCTCAACCAATCACAATCAGAATTCGATTTTGGATGTGAGGCCACTGAAAACGCTTCCCATATTTTCTTTGAGTGTAGTTCTTTTTCTATGCAAGTTTGGACGCTGGTGATCAGGTGGCTTAACATCCATGCAACGCTACACAATAAGGCCATAAAAAGAGTGTTTAGAGATACGACTAGATCGGCAGAGCAGTTGGGCGATGAAATTAAAATCGTATCGTAGAATTGGCTGAAGTGCAAACTTAAAGGCTTCAGCTACTCACTCAATCAGTGGTTACTCAATCCAACAGCTTGCTTGAGAATCGGGGGATAACTAGCCAACGTACCATTAACAGGGCTTATATAAGTGATCATTGAGGAATTTTTCAACTCAGCAGTCGTAACAATCTTTGGCTTCATTCCTCTGTTCCTGAGCTGTGTGAACGGGTGAATATTGTGACTCCTGGAAGATTGTTATTTTCTGTTGCGACCTGGTCTTAGTGTTTCTGTTCTGTTGCGACTGTACATGTTCGTGTGCGCCGTTTCTGCTGCGTACTTGCTTCATCTTATACGGTTTTGCAGTAGGATGCTTCAGCTTGTACAACCAATATCTATGGATTTTTTCGATAACAATGGGCTGCGGGGATTCTATTACGATACAGGTGTTGAAATTGTGGTTGCAGAGTTTTTCTATTTGGTTTGGAGAGAACTTGAGATTTGTTTTTTCTTCTGTCTGGGTATCTTTTGCTTAGGCTGTACTAGTATTAATGCCTTTGTAATTCATGTTCTGGCCTGTTTTGGTAGTTTGTATTCATGTTTTGGGCGTGTTGTCTTTATGGCTTGTGGTGTCCTTTTCAATAGTTCTGGTACCGTTGTTCCTAGTATGAATTGTTGTATTGGTTAGGGATGTTCATGGACGATTAATTTTCATAACTAATACATAACCATAAATAATTCATATGTTATAACCGATTATTAAAACTAATTGTATAAACGGTTTTCATTTTTGTAAAATGATTATAAATCGGTTATATCCATAACCAATTTTATAATTAGTTTTGATTTAATTTTATTTTAAAATCATTTTTTTGCAAGAATTATTTATTTAAAAATAATAATTTTTTTATTTTAAGAAAAAATATTTATGTTAAAAAAATTATTTTTTTTAAAATTTTGGAAACAACTATTTTTTATCTTTAAAAAAATTATTTTTTTATTTTTTGAAAATTTTTAGTATTTATTTACTTTTCTGAAAAATTATTTTTTAGAAAAAGTTTTTCAAAAAAAATTAAAGTTTTTTTATAATAAAAAATTAAAGTATTTTTTAATAAAAAATTGACTAATTTAGTTTTGGGTTAATACACATTTTAGATCATGTCATTTGGAGCGAATTCGAAAAAGGACCCTGTAAAAAAAAAAAAATCAAATTCCGTCCCTGTCATTTGAAGATTCTTTCATTTTAATCTCTCAGTGCACACAGTCAGCAGAATCTGTGACGTGGCGCTGTTTAGTTGGTTTTTTTTTTATTCTTTTAATGTGACGTGTCAGCTTAGTTAAATTTTTATATTTATTTTCTTTTTAATTTTAATACACGCGTGACATTTTAATTATTATTTTATTATTTATATGTTGAAATGTTAAAATATGCAAAACAAAATTGTCTCCCAATAGTGTTTAACACATGACATTTAGCTTGCATAAATGCACCTCTTCAACTAGTATATTTATTTACTTCAATTATATTTATTCTATAAATGCATAAATGGCTTAAATATTAAATGTTAATATTTTATTTATTTATTTTATTTCAGTTTAATATTTATTATATTTATGATTAATAAATTAATTTATTTTTTAAATATTAAACGTTAATATAAATATTTAGTTTTTTATTTATACAAATGTTAATATATATTAATTATTAATTATTAAAAATATATAAAAAATCCTATTTTAATATATATTTAATTAGTTTATTATATATTTAATATTTAGTTTAATATATATTAATTATAAATTATTAAAAATATATATTATTAATATTACTAAAAATATATATTTAGTTTAATATATATTTAATATTTTGTTTTTTTTAAAATATTTTTATTTTCAGTTTAATATATATTTAGTTTAATATATATTTAATATTTAGTTTTTTTAAAATATTTTTATTTTCAGTTTATTATTATTTATTAATACTAAAAACTTCTATTTTATTTAAAAATATTTTTTTTCAGTTTATAATTAAACTACTAATATTAATATTACTATTTTAATTAAAAATATTTTTATTATCAGTTTATTATTAATTATTAATATTAAAAACTGCTATTTTATTTAAAAATATTTTTGTTTTCAGTTTATAATTAAACTACTAATATTAAAATTACTACTTTAATTAAATATATTTTTATTTTCAATTTATTATTAATTATTAATATTAAAAACTACTATTTTATATAAAACTATTTTTATTTTCAGTGTATAATTAAACTGCTAATATTAAAATTAATATTTTAAGTAAATATATTTTTATTTTCAGTTTATCATTAATTATTAATATTAAAAACTGCTATTTTATATAAAACTATTTTTATTTTCAGTTTATACTTAAACTACTAATATTAAAATTACTATTTTAATTAAAAATAGTAGGCTAAAATACAGTTTTGGTCCCCCTGTTTTTCAAAATTCACGGTTTTGGTCCCCCTGTTTTTTTTTTTAACAGTTTTGGTCCCCCACCCCTCACTGTTCATGTACGGACAAGTTACTGTTCATCACTTTTTTTGGGCCAAAATTGGGGTGGGGGACCAAAACTGTTAAAAAAGAAAATAGGGGGACCAAAACTGTGAATTTTGATAAACAGGGGGACCAAAACTGTATTTTAGCCAAAATAGTATTATTTTCAGTTTACTATCAATTATTGTTCTGGACTGGGCCAACGCCTACCCTACTGTCGGACAGCCCAGACCCAATGACCGTCAAAGGCCCAACAAGACCCAAGGCCACCTTCGTGTCGTGCACAAGCCAGTCCCTCAGGGACGTTGGACACGCGAGGCAAAGACTGTCGGACAGAGGCCATAGCCCGTGGAGCGCACCTCTCCTCGACACATACAGAGACCTCCCCGCGAGAACACGTTCTCTTGTAACTTCTCACTCCCGAAGGATTCGGTCTGCCCTACTTCCGGAGATATCGGGACAGTTACCCCAGGGAGAAGACCACGTGCTGGTCTTCACTACGCCACGTAAGCCCTAGCAGTTGCTTGGATTGGGCCTTGCGATCCAGCCCAGTGCAAGTAACCGTTGGCCCCACGCTGGGGGCTCTCTATATTTTTATGTAAATATATAATTATATTTTTATTTTCAGCTTATTTTGGATATGAATGTCCAAATTATAGATTTGATTAAATCAATATTAATAACATATTCAAAATATAGATTTGATTAAAACCATACTAATAATTAACCCGTTTTTTATAATCAGATTTAGATATGAATAATTTTAATGATCGATTTATTTGAGCACCCCTAATTCTGAGAGACTTGGCATGGCTTATGCCTTAATAATTTAATCAGATTTAGATATGAATAATTTTAATGATCGATTTATTTGAGCACCCCTAATTCTGAGAGACTTGGCATGGCTTATGCCTTAATAATTTTAATGACCGATTTATTTGAGCACACCTAATTCTGAGAGAATTGGCATGGCTTATGCCTTGTCTCTTGTCTTTTAACCTGTTTTTGATAATCAGATTTAGATATGAATAATATTAATGATTGATTTATTTGAGCACCCCTAATTCTTATAGACTTGACATGGCTTATGCCTTGTCTCTTGTCTTTTAACCCGTTTTTGATAATCATATTTAGATATGAATAATTTTAATGACCGATTTATTTGAGCACCCCTAATTCTAGTAGATTTGACATGGCTTATGCCTTATCTCTTGGCCTTTTCAAAAAGAAAAATTGCAATTCGATCATATTAAACAAAGAAGATAGCAAAAATGAAATTTGAATTGCTCTGTTAAATATATACATATTTGCATTTACAATTAAACAATAAATTGAATTGTTTCCTGCCTAAACCTGAAATAAACTTTGTCATGACTCAAGAGGATGCTGCAACTGCAACCTTGGACTCTTCCAACCATTTCCAGACAGTCAGCAAACCAGTTCTGTCTCCGGTGAAGAAAAGTCCGCCAGGAGCTATATCGATTAATCCAACTTCTTGCTTAGCAAACAATCTACCCCTCTCGGCAAACCTGTAAATCATAAATGTAGAGGCGCAGTCAAGAACCAATTCAAGTTAACATGAGAATGTGATGGTGATGGTTGCAAGTTTACTTACGATGGCAGTTCATAGAGGCGAACTGAATTGTCTCTAGTAGAGCAGAACAATATAGGCTTATTTTCTGGATCAGTCATCCCAGAGAGTGCAACCACACCCTGTAAATATCATAATAAAAAATATCAACAACTTTCATTCACGACTATCATAAGAAATATCAATTTGACAACTACAATCTAAAACAAACTACCGAATAATGTTCAACAATGTACAGATGTTAAACATACTAGCTAACTTACATTTTCTAATTTGTGTGAATATGCAACTTCCAAAGTTTCTGCCTCGGTTTTATACCAAACCTTGATAGTGCAGTCTGATGAACCAGTTAACAAGAAATTGTCCCAACAAAGAAGGGATGTGACTTCGTCTGTATGTGCATTGAGTGTCATTTTACACTCAAATGTGTCTAGGTCCCAAACCTGAATGAAACAATAAGAAATAATTATCAAATAAAACATATATAAAGCAACAAGCAACTGTGTAGAGCTAAGATAGAAGAACAAAATACCTTGATGCTTTGATCCTTGGATCCTGAGTACAGCATCTTGTAAACCCCAACAGTCAGGCAAACTACAGATTTAGTGTGCCCACGTAGGGATGCAACCAGTTCAAAAGGGGAATTGGATTTAGAGCTGCCTCTCCATGCAGAAATTACACCATCCTGTGATTTAAATAATCAAATTTAACATAAATTAACCGAAATGAACTATTTCAAAAGTGTGAGAACAAAATAAGCTATACAACTAGTAGCAACTAGGGGATTAAAAATCTGATTTATCTAGATAACAACCATAAACCAATGTGTGAGAAGTAGTTACCTCTGCTCCAGCTAAGAGTGTATCATTGCCAACAGTCATGGCAAGTACTCGTCCCTTAGGTCCATCAAGAGTTAACTGTGAAGCAGTCTGAATATTCCATGCCTTCACAAAAACCACATTGGCATAATCAGCTTACAAGTAATGGTCCTATATAATTGACAATACCATACAATGGAAGAAAACAATAATTGAAGTAAGAATAGGAGCTTGCCTTGACAGTGTTAGGAAGACCAACAAAAATCCATGGGCCTTCACTAATCAAAGAGGTAGCTTCGGCACCACGATTCATCACATTGGCACATTGACCGGTATGGCAGTCCCATGACCGAAGTGTCCCATCGGTGCTGCCAGAATAAAGTTTTTCTGATTCAACCGGAATTGTAATTCCGGTGACAAGCTGTTTGACAAATATTTTAATTAAACTACTTGAGAATTATCAGTTAAAAAAGATGCCAATTCTAAGTTTGGAATTTAAAAGAAGGTTGATGTAAGCCCAAGTACCTTCTTGTGTCCTTGAAGTTTTGCTAATGAGGCAAACCCATTGCCATAAGACCATGAATGTAAATTCCGACACTGATCACCATGAACACAGTTGTCATTCATCCAATATTTGCAGATACTTATTGAAGGCATTAGAGGAACTTGTGTCCTTTCTCTGTCATCTCCCATATTTCTATTCAAGACCTTCTTAGTAGTATGCTTGGGAGGCGACGTGTCATTTCCTGTCTTTCTACGTACGACCGTTTTCGCAGACTCAGACGATATATGGCAACGCTTCCTTGCATTATGATATGATGCAGTATCACTTCTACAAGAACCAGTTGACAGAATTGACGGTGTTTCACTGTGCAGAAACCTACACGGGTTTCTGTTGCATCTTCCTTGGAGCCAATAGATGCATGTTGTCCCAATGACTCGTTCAGTTCTATTGAACCTTTTCACTTTCATATCCATAGTAATCTAAAAAGAAACAACATTCCAATAACACCCAAAATCCAAATCAGCCGCCGTATCAACATTCCAATACCCAATTTGATCTCATCCCAAATCATATCAAACCCTTAATCCTAAAATTAACACTTTCATATCCATATTAATCTAAAAAGAAACAACATTCAAATAACACCCCAAATCCAAATCAGCCACTGTATCAACATTTCAAATACCCAATTTGATCACATCACAAATCATATTAAACCCTACATTTGAACCTCGTCACTTCCATAACCATGGTAATCGAAAAATTAACAATAATCCAATAACTCCCCAAATCCAAATCAGCCACTGTATCAACATCTCAAAACCAATTTGATCACATCCCAAATCATACAAAACCCTAATTTGAGCTTTATAATATCCAATATCAAAGCATCACAAATCATACCTTCGTGATAACCTAAATCGAAAAAATTTGCGAATCGGAATAAAAGAAACCTTGATGAAAAAGTTACCTGAAGTTTGAGAATACGAAATTGAGAATTCGTTGAGCTATCAGAAGAATTTGTAATGGAACAGTAGAGTTTGTAATGGAAAAGGAATTAAACGAAAGAAGGAACAAATAAAGTGAGTTGAATTAGGGCTTATATAGATTTATGATTAGTTTTGGGCTTTTTAATGAACTTTTAATTTTAAGTCGGTTAGAGTGATTTACAACGATACGATTTCATTAATGCAATCTATTAATGATTCATACATTTATTACACATTAAATCTATTATATATATGAGAAAGTTAGATTTATCTTTTGAGTGCACGTTAAAATTATTTTTTTTCTTAAATGTAATTTTAGTCCCTTAATTTGGGCGATTTAAACTATTGGTTCCGCTATTACAAAGTGAGCGATTCTGTTCCCTTAATTTTAATGACATCTAAATTTTTGTGGTTCCCCTTCACTTTTTTGAATAATGCTCATAATTTCAGCAAATCCAGTTTTGACAGCTACAACATTTGTTTGAGAAGGTGATGAATTATTATCATCCAAATTAACAACAAAAGAAGAAGACTCTTCCAAAGATAGAGCTACATACTCATCATATAAATCTTCCAATGAACACCTAACCTTCTTTATATTATCATCAGCAACTTCTTTAGATTTATATATCTTGGGAAAACATATACGCATCATGTAAAATTTGCACCTAGGATCCAAAACACTAGCTATAGCCATCAACATATTACATTCCCCTAATATTTGTCAAACTTTATTTTCATTGGACCTGCCATTTCTCTCATGAAGAGATCTTCATCTTCACTCGCCTTATCAAGTATTTCTTTCACCTTCCAAACTTCTGACAGATACAAATTTGCAGTCGGATACTCACTACTTACATTTAAAATAGTAGTTATAGTAAATGTTTATAAGAATAATAAATTAAAAAATTAAATAGTTGATAAACTACCTGAAATCACATGAGTATCACGATTAAACACTTCTAGAAGTTTACAAACTTTCTCAACTTTGTTCCATTCTTCAAGTGAAGGGGCATAATCATAATGAGGCTCTCTTTCTTTATAGGCTGCAAATGCAATCTTAAATTTCAAAGCAGTTGACAATATATTAAAGGTTGAATTCCATCTTGTTGGACAATCAACAATAAGTTTTCTTTCTTTCAAACCTTTCTGCTCAACCACATCACAAAATGCCTTTAGTCTTCCATCATTATGGTTAATATATTTGACACTTTCATGGATATTGTAAATGATGTCCTTAATTTTACTAAGGCCATCTTGCACCAATAAATTCAATATATGAGCACAACATCTAACATGAAACAAAGAGCCATCAAGAATTAACTTACTACTTAGAGATAAATTATCTTTGAGACATCTTAAACATGAATCATTATAAGAGGCATTATCAACTGATACTGAAAAAAAATTATTTTCAATCCCCCAAATTTTCAAACATTTATAAATAGAATCAACCACATCAATACCACGCCTTGGTGCGGGGACTTTCACAAAACTCAAAACTCTTTTTTGAAGATTCCATCCCGCGTCAATGAAATGTCCTGTGATAACCATATATTCAACTACTTGATGGCTAGATTTCCACATATCTGTAGTTAAACTTATCTTTCCCACACTTTCTAAAAGTTTCTTCAACACTTTTTTCTCCATCTAAAATAATGCCACACAATCACTTCTAATTGTTTTATGAGTAACCTTATGAAAATCTGGGTTTGCATATTGGAAACCCCACATCTAAATGTCATCTTCAACAACACTAAAAGGATATTCATGGACCATAATAGCGGTTGCTATTATTTCCCTAATCTTTTCATTAGAGTATCTAGCACCAGGAGTAATAAAGGGATTACCTGAATTTGAAGGCTGAAACGGAATGGTGGTTTGTCTTTTTTCGGTAGACTCGTGCAACTTCTTTTGCAAGCATTTATCACTATGTCTTCTCATATGACTAGTGCTAGATCCCGACCCTCCAGTAGAAAATTGGAGTTTACAGTATTTGCAAACCCCTTTCATCACACCTTTTTTAATTTCAACTTCACCAAAATCTTTCCAAACGCTTGATGTTTTTCGCCTCTTTCTCCCGACAACTAATTATGGTTCTTGTTCAGATTCAGGTTCTTGACTTTCTTGTATTGTGTTTGCTTCTACTTGAGTTGAATCTATAGCCACTTATTCACTCACCTCATTATTAGTCAAAGAAGAAGACATTTGCTGGAAATAGTAAAAATATGAATTCAAATGTGTTATGCTAAGTAGAATAATAAAAAAACAGAATAAAAGGATTAATAAATTATACAAGCATTCACTTTTATTTAGTATCCTATTAACAAATTATTTTTCATATGAAACTGTTAACAAACAAATGATGATAAATTCCATTCTAGATCCATCTACACACTTTTCCTCAAATTCCTAACTTTTCCTTGCAAAAGTAAACTACTACTGTTACCGAAAAAAATGTTACTTATATTAGAAAGTCACACATGATTTAAGATGAACAATAGAATAGTAATTTTGATTTAAATATATGAATAAAGTGTTGCAAACATACTTTTTTAATGATTTTTTTTGTAAATAATATTACCTTTTTGTTTGTTTTTGTTTTATAATTTCTTTTGTTTTTTTTTTCATGATAAAGTGGATAGAAGAACTTGAACACGAAGCAAGAGATTTAACTTGAAAGTTAGGAAAGGTATTGAAGTTTCATCCTTTCATCAATTCTTGTGTTTTTCTTCAATTTGACTACGGTGAGTTTACCACTGAATGAGTGTTTTGTATTTTTCCGCGCACGTTTATGGTTTACTATTGTTTCTATATAACAATATTTAAGTTGTTGTATTACTTTATAGTTGGCACATCTGCGTAATTTTTTATTCTAATTTTTGCTGATTCTATTTTACAGTTCTGATTTTTACATGTATCTGCTCGTGGTAACAAGATTGAACACTTCATTCCCTTGCTCTTTCATTTATTTTCTATAATTTAGCTAAAATATTTCAGTTAAACTTTTCGAATGGAGAATAGACGGTGGGTACGTGATCCGACAAAAGAAAGTGAAGAATATATTCGAGGGGTTAACGAATTTCTTGAATTTGCTTTTCAAAACTCAGCAGAAAACAGAAAAATATTGTGTCCTTGTATAAAATGTGCTAACTGTGATTCACATTGTCGCTCAAGTGTTTATGAACACTTAATTGGTCCGCGACGTGGATTCCTTAGACGTTATACTCAATGGATATTTCACGGTGAGAGACCCACAATTTCAACTGACACAACTGAACAACATTTTGAAATGGAGCATGACATGGATGGGTTACTGCGTGATACTTTTGCAATGCCTCCTTTAGAAGAGAGAATTTCAGGTGAAGGAGAAAGGAATCCAGAAGTAGGATTAAATGTCAAGTTTTACAAATTGGTGAAAGAGAATGAACAACTTCTTTATCCAAACCGTAAGAAGTATAGTAAACTATCCTTTATGGTGCATTTGTATCATTTAAAGTGTCTTCATGGGTGGAGTGACAAGTCATTCT
This sequence comes from Lathyrus tuberosus, assembly GCA_022829125.1. Taxonomy (NCBI): domain Eukaryota; kingdom Viridiplantae; phylum Streptophyta; class Magnoliopsida; order Fabales; family Fabaceae; genus Lathyrus; species Lathyrus tuberosus. Next base: position 6,403,584 of record JALAZF010000117.1, read on the forward strand.
CTATGTTATTGGATTTATTGAGAGGTTCTCTACCAAAAGGGAATGTTTTACCAAAGTCACACTATGAAACAAAGAAGATGATTTCAGGGTTAGGTTTAGGATATGAGAAGATACATGCATGTTCTAATGACTGCATATTGTATCGGGGTAAACATATCAAAGATCATGTATGTCCAAAGTGCGGTACTTCAAAGTGGAAAACAACAAATGAGGATGTACAAGCTAATGGAAAAGAAACTTATGAAAAGCGTAAGAGCTTACCCGCAAAGATCCTTCGTTGGTTTCCTTTGAAACCGAGGTTGCAAAGGTTGTTCATGTCATCTAAAGTTTCTGAATCAATGAGATGACATCATGATGGAAGAGTGAATGATGGGTCTCTTAGGCATCCGGCTGACTCATTTGCTTGGAAAGAGTTTGACTCTCGATATCCAAAATTTTCTTCAGATGCGCGTAATGTTCGATTAGGGGTTGCTTCTGATGACTTCAATCCTTTTAAGACAATGAGTATAACCCATAGCACCTGGCCTATCATACTAATTCCCTATAATCTTCCTCCTTGGATGTGTATGAAACAATCATTCTTCATGATATCGCTACTAATTCCAGGCCCTAAAGGTCCTGGAAATAATATTGATGTTTATCTACAACCATTAGTAGAAGAGCTGCTAGAGTTATGGTTTGATGGAAATGAAACATTTGATGCCTACAAGAAAGAGACATTCCAACTCCATGCTGCTATAATGTGGACTATTAATGACTTTCCAGCATATGCAAACTTATCTGGATGCAAACTTATCTGCAAGATTGATTGTAAGATTTTCTTTTAATCATGCTTTTTTTATTTTGTGACTAGTATTGAATGGATGTGTGATATTACTGGAATTGGATTTAAATGTTTGCTTGTTTGCTTAGTTATTCATAAGAATCTTATGTCAAAATAATAAGCCAAAATTTTAAAGTGTAAGCAACATGCAAATGCAAAAATGTTCTTAATATTGTACCATATTTAATAGATTTATTAAATAGTGCAGATAAGTTTGGTGGCATTTCTGCATTTCTGTCCCAAGTCTCATAGATTTATTAATATTGTACAATGTTCTTAATATTGTTCTTAATACTGTACCATGTCTCATAGATTTATTAGATATATTGTGAAGAATTTAACCAAATATAATGAGATTGTTACATTGTTAGAATGATTTGCATAATTAATTTTAATTATAGTTAGAAGGATTTATTAATACTATATAATGTTCTTAATATTGTTCTTAATACTGTTCTAAGTCTCATAGTTTAGTTTATGTTTTAATTTTAGTTTGAGTGGGTATTCATTGTCGTGTCATAGAAGAAAGCCTTGCATTTTAGACCAGTTCAGAATACAATGAAGTTTTTTTCATTCAATATTATAAAACAAAACTTCTTGATTTCTGCATTTACATCTATTATAATATTTCAGGAAGAACTAAACAAACACAATAATGATGCCAAAACTTCTCAATCGGTCCAAAAGACACAAAGTCATATGCCTTGGAAGGATGACATTTATTCCCAAGTAAAAGGACCTGAAAAGAGGGGACGTGTGCGTTGTATAGGCAATATTCCCAAACCTAAAAAATCAAAAGCTTCTTTGTCTGAAAATCAAGAGTTGAGGGATGAAATTAAGAAAATGCGAGAAAGTCAAGAGAGGACAAATGTGTTTATGGAAAATATGATGTCAGTGATACAAAATCGATTATCTCCAGAAGATTTGAATGTTATTTTACAAGCTGCAAGACAGGTATGTTATATTTTACTCATCAAGTTCATATTTCGAATATTATGGAAATATTTATTAAGTTGAGTTTGTAACTTATTTTATTTTCAATAGGCTACAGATGCTTCTAGTGCCACAAGCCAAACAAATTCTCGAAATCCATGCACTGATGAAGATGGAAGAAAGGAAGATTAGAAACTGATTTTATCTTATATATGTTTTATGTTTTTTATTCATCGTAGAATCTATTTTGATGGTTGTTATTATATAATTGACGTTACATTGTTATTTTGCTATGTTTATAAGACTTGATATTTTGGTGATATAATTGAAATTTGATTTGATGTTGATTTAAATTTTGTATGGTGTATATAGAAAGTATTGTCAAAATTTGATTATTAAAAAATATTAATTATTAAAAATAAATAATAATAAAAAAAATAAAAATTATTAATTATTGAAAATATATTCATTATTAAAAAAATTAAAAAAAAATAAAATTATTAATTATTGAAAAAATATTTGTAAAAAAAAGACATATACCAACAGCTAATTTCGTCCTATACCAACGGAAATACATGGATGAAAAGGTTATTAACTAGTATAATTAGTCGTTGCTATAGCCCCAATATTTTGTGCAACGGTTGAAAATTTATGTTGGTATATGATATTGGGACGGAAAAATGTCGTTGGTATAGGGAATTATACTTGACGGAAGCAAATGTCCGTTGGTATAGGTTTTTTGACCTTTACCATCGGTTTTTGGAACTTTACCAACGGATTTTTGCTGTTGGTAAATGTCAAATTTCTTGTAGTGACACTTTTATATTGTATCCTATTTTTTAAGTTTTGTATTAGAAACAGTAGTAACGTAGATAAATGAAGAAAATACCATGCATATCCATTAGTGTCAGAAGGAATCCTACGTGTAAATGAAAATAAGTTTTCTATATTTAATTTATACCAAAAGAGAATAATATGATTTCTACTATTCATTAACGTCTTTATCATATCATGATTTTTATAACCTCAAGCAAATATTATGTAATTTCAAAAGAGAATCATATTATGTATTTTGCTATTTAATTTTATACCAAAACGCAAGCAAATATTATGTATTTTGCTATTTAATTTTATACCAAAAGAGATTCATATTATGTAGCTCAAGCAAATATTCCACTAAAGAATCTAGATTTTTATAACCTCAATGAAACTCTTACAGAAAAAATAGTCTCGGTTGAACCCGATTTCCTTTCACAAATTCAGGTAACAGAATTCACCTGTGGTGGAATTTCAATAGCGTTTACTTTTGATCATGCATTAGGTGATGCACCATGGAAGAGATACAAAACATGTCAATGAATAATAATATTTCGCTTAAACGTCTTTATCAATTATCATATCAGCGCATCGAGTATTAGTACCCTGCGGAGGCTTTGTTCGGTTAATGGAATTAAGAAAACAAAGATCGAGGCTTTCTCGGCCTATGTATGGAAGATAATGATAAACACAATTGATAAAAAACTTCATAAAAAATGCAAGATGGGTTGGTTATTTGTAAGTTGTAACGAACCAACATCCAAATACATTAACACATGTTATTTGATCTCATATTCATCTTTCATTTTCAAAAAAGTAAAAAAAATATTAGAATATAAACAGACAGATATTTTATTGAATTGTAAACAACTAAAAAATAATCAATAAAATGATTATGTACTTACCTTTGATTTGAATGAACAATTGTAACTTCAATTGGTAATCACTTTAGTTTTTTCTATGGACACTTCTTCGGTTTTGTGAATGAAGATATTTCTTCAATTTACCGTTCTCTTGACTTGAATTAGGGTTTCAATTTTTTTTAGTGACTTAGGTTTGTTTTGAAACAAGTCTCTTCAATATCCAAAGATATATCATCTCTTCAGATTCTGTTTTTTTTGTACGTGAATAAATTTTGGATAACATTAATTGATCACCCCAACTTTCAAGGATTTGCAAATATAAAAAATAATATATTTATTAAATAGGCCGGCCTATTAGGCTTTATAGGATTTTTTAATAGCCTAAGCCTGACCTATTTAGTTAAATAGGCTTTTGAAAAAGCCTAAGTCTAGCCTTTTTTTTTTAAATAGGCCAGGCCAGGCCAGGCTATAGGCCCCTGTAGGCCGGTCTGGCCTATTCCCACCCCTAGTGATTATTAAGATTTTAAAATTATTTTTAATTACGTGGAATTATTGACTAGAATAATTTATTTTTTAATTCTTTTTATACATAATTAATTAATTTAAATTGTTATTTAATAAATTAAGTAATTAAAATTTTGGGAATCATTACGGTGCAAGGCCCATTTAGTTACAAAATATATTCAATTTTCAAAGGTCCACTTTCATCTCAACATAATTATTCATTACCTCCACATGTTCAAGCTTTATAAACACTTAAATTACACAAGGAAAAACATTGTGGGACTCTATCTTTGTCATGGCTTCATAGATGAACACACATCTTTGTTGAAATGGTGAAAACAATTTGTGTCTCTTATAATCAATGGAAGCAGACAACACTTGAGTGCCATGTGAATATGATATAAAAGTTGTTTGATCGGTTTGGTAAAAGAATGTTAGCAATTTCACATTCTTTCTATATGCACTTTATTACCCAATGAATTTCACTGCATTGGAAATAGTTTGTTGTATAATTTCACTACATTGGAAATAAGATGTTAATGATTTTCTGCCCTAGATATATTATGCAGGAAAAGTGAGTGTTTCAGTCATTGTAGACATGATTAAGCTAATTAAGTAATGATATAGAACAATAACAGTTGAACTAGATTAAGATAGCAAACATTGAATCATATAACTTGATCGTACCTGATCAAAAATAGATCGGTGGCCAGCAACACGTCGTGAGCTCCGTTACACTCCGGCGGTGGTGAGAAGGTGGGGGTGTACCTGCAAGGTACTTGTCGTACCTCGAAAAATACGATCCTCGCGATGGACGCGGAAAAAAACTGTTCGAAACAGAGTCGCAACCGAACTTTATTCATTCCAAGGAAGGAATAGGAAAATATCAATAAAACCTTTGAAGGATAAGAAAATGGTCATCGCAACCAAATTCTAGGTTCGGGAGTCGATTACGCAAAGGGAAGGTATTAACACCCTCTACGTCCGTTGTACTCAACGGGAACCTCTTGATTCGATTCGGGAGAAAAGTTAGCTTGGTTTGTTTGTTTTCTTCTAAAGTAGATACTGTTTTCTAAGGGGAAAATGGATGGTTTTTTATTAGTGTGCTCGGCAAGGATTAGAACCCTTGTGCCTACGTATTCCCTCATGCAATGGGAAAGTCAGAGCATTCGTAGTTCGTGGGACTAGGTTGGTTGGTGTTTTTTAAACGAACGAGTGTTTAATTCGCATTATAACTGCTAAACGTTGGCTTGTCTGCTCGTCAAGGGAGGCTGAAGCACTAGTTCATATGCGCGGAAGAATGGGCTAAACAATGTTCTTTTTGTGAAAAGTTGTTTGAATATGAATTAAGTGTGTTAAAATTTGATTGAGAAAAAGATTTGATTTGAATGTGTTTTTTAGGGTTTCGTTCGCACGGGGGTGAGGAGAGGAGGTTTGTTAAGTATTTTAGAGGAGGAGAATGACGATTATTCGATAAACGAGACGTCTGCCTCGCAACCAATTAATCGGGGCATTACTGAGATGCTAGATCTCAACGATACCTTTTTCATTCTATTAGTTATGAAATTGTCTTCGTTGGACAATGGGCTTATTTGTCCATGTAATTAGGGCGAGTGTTTTAGGAATGAAAAATCGAAACGAACACAACCCAAAGCGTGCGCCTCAAGAGCGTTCATTCAAGGGCACAAGAAGTGCTAGACCTCAAGAGTCCACTACCTTCGTAATTTAATTATGAAAAGGATTTAAATTTGATGTGGTTTAGACGCGTTAATCGAATTTGGATTTGAAGTTGTTAAGATTTTAAAGATGGTTAAGTATTTTAATTGGGTTGAAAGTTTTTAAGTTTTAGGGAGGATTGAGTATTTTAGAAATGAAAGACGGAATGAACACAACTCAAAGCGTGTGCCTCAAGAGCATTCATCCAAGGACCCAAGGAGTGCTAGACCCCAAAAGCCCACTACTTCCATAATTAATTAGGAAAAGGTTTGCGTATTACTTAGAATGAATTATTTTTAATTTAGTTAAGAAAGTACTTCATGATAATTTTAGGGCTAGAGAAATAGGATTAATTAAAATCAAATATTAATTAATAAACTAAAAATTTAGTAAATAGATTTTATAATTTTCTGAAAAAAAATAAATGATTAAAATTTTTCTTGGTTTTTACATTAAAAGTAATATTAAAATAAAAACTAAAAGAACAAAGTAAATTAAAAAAGAAAAAGAAATGGGCCAAACATGTTAGTAAAATGGGGGTGTGGATAACAGTCCGGGCGGATAGGCTTGGCAGACTAGGCCCAAGAAATCTTTGATTCAGTTAAGAGGGTAAGAAAGGAAAACCGGGGAGTGCAAAAGGAAAAAGAGACGTGGGCTCAAGGCCCAGTCCGGATATGAGACAAAAAAAGATTAACAAAACCTAATTAACAACCCTAATCAGCAACCTAATTCCTTCAACCTCCTCGCGCCGTTCGTCACTCTCTCGTTCCAAAACTTCTCATCTTCCTCTCTCGTTCAAAACTCCCACGCGTCTCCTCTCAAAACTTCCATGAAAATGTTTCTTAAACTCACAGCAATCAAACCATCTCAAAACCAACCCCAATGAAACCAAACCAAACCCTAGATTTTCATTCAGAAATTAAACAGCAATGGAGCGATAAAGCAAGCAATTAGGATATGGGTTTTCATCAACACAACAAAGCGATTAACATACCAAAGAGGGGGCGAGTAAAAGGAGCAAGGATTTACACGATCGGAGCTAGTCCGATGAGAAACTCCGGCAAGGGTGGTGTTTCGAGCAGGTAAATCTCGCTTTCGTTGCTTTCCACTCTTTTCTTTTCCTCAGCTTGTTTCTTCTTCCTCTTTCACGTGTTCTGGTTAAAGCGTTTCTGAGAGCGCAAGGCTGTGGTTAAGCTCACCTTGTTCAGAGCTCTGATGTGAGCTCTGAGAAGGTTGGAGAAAAGAGCTTTAGAAAGGGTTAGGTATTGATTTTGGCAGCGCTTCAGTAGGATTTTTTTTGTGTCATTTGCCAATGATTGGAGTGGCTTTTATAGAAAAATTTTAGGGTGATTGGTACGTGTAGAATTAGGATAAAATATGAGCAATATTCCTCTAATTCGTGTGAACCATGAGCTGTCCATTTCAATACCGTTAGAGGGAATTTGCAGTGGGATTTTGTGGGTCCAGGGTGATAGTGACTCCTTCTCTGAGGGTGAGCTGTACTTCTTCTAGAATGTAATTTATTTGATATTCACTGCGTGTAAATATATGATTTTGAATCATTTTATTGTGCTTGACTTTATGCTGATGTGGCAATTTGGACTTTTCATATTCGTTAGTCTTTTGCAGGATATTGGAGCTCAATGAACTGACCATGGAAAATGCTTATGGAACTCGCCCGTGAGGAGGTATTATCCTTGCCTTGAATAATTATTTACAAGTTTGGTTATATTTGGATGGCATAAGTAAGAATCCTTTGGCACTTCTGTAAGATAATTGATAAAAACTACTGAACTTGTTTTTGTTCACTGCCAGGATCCTTCCATCGCAAGCTTCCATACTTGGTGACATTAGCATTCTTCTTATCATAGCTGGTGATAATGTTGTGTATTCTTCTGTCCTTTACACTCCATACCTATAGTAGCTCAGTTTTTGTGTTGTTTTGGAAAGTTGGAATTGTTTTGGAAACAATTTTGATGATGTTTGATATGAATATTTTCATGTCCATTTTGTAGCCTTCATTTAGTAGACCTTTCTTTTTGGCAGGGCAGACGAAATGTCTCAAATATTCTGGCAGTTTCTTCTATTTCACGTGGGACTCATTGGCCTGCGGCATATGGCATTGACTTTCGGGTGCCTGATATCAGAGCTTGTTGAAATTGATTGGGTGAGTCTCATTTGCTCTCATCATGCTCCTTACTATTGAAATTGTTGTGACCCTTTTGTTGTATGACTTGGCTTTGCAGCACTGTGTGAAATTGACTTATAATGATGTGTTGCGAGGTTGCTGTTTATGATATTTGGTTGGTGAATGGTATGAACATTGATTTTCTGTTATGCCTATGAGAGTTAAATACCGTGTGTTTAAACATACTGCTTTTTTTTCATTGAGAAATTTTCATGAATTGATCTAAAATAGCTCTTTGTACCTTTCAACCTCCTAGGTATGCTCTTAAGAGCTTTGGAGTCTGATTGGGATGTGCATTTGCAAAGAGATCGGCCTTTGGATACCTGCTCAAATCCTTAATGAAGAACATGATGGCAGGCCTGAGGGAAGAGCGGATTTTGGCAACATCATAGCAATGGTAAGGTTGTGACGTCTTTGTCCTCTTTTAATTAACTTGTATTTTATCCTACAAACAAACTCCGATTTTACATTGTGTTCCTTGGCTTCCTATTGTGGTTGCAAATACATACTTATGTTGATGCTCCTACAGAGTACACTTGGTGTTCCGAATTAGTCTTCACACGCTTGCTCACTGCCAATGAAATCCAATCTGGTATACTTGCTTGAACTTCGAATCCTTTTACGTTGAAACATTCCTCTTCTTATTGCTGACGCTAATCCGACTATCTTTTACACAGGACTTACGATTGCTAATGCAAGATGGTGTTTTACTTCCTCACCTGGCTGTGAAAGCCATGTTGACATGTGTCGCGCAGTTACGGACTCCAAAAAACTTCATTTCCAATCTGTAAAAACCAATGGCAGCAGTGTTTTCATCAGTGGTGCAAGAGGCGAAGTATCCGTTTCTAGTGCCATGGGAATCTGTTTCGTATTGAAGGCCTTTGTTGTCCTTTAGATTAAGGAGTTTGATATTGATTCTGTAAATAGAAATGTAGGGTTGAAATATCATGCCCATTGTCCCGCAACTTGGATTGGAATTAGATTGACAATCAAGGTTTTTGTTGCTATCAGAAGGTTTGAAAACTGAGCTAAATTATCTTGTTTTCTTATATTCAGATAGTAGCATGGCCTCTAAAATTTGCACTCTTGAATTTGGCATATAATTAGTGTTTCCTTCTTGTAAACTTTGAACTTTTATATCACTGAATCATCTCAACATTGATTATTTAGCGTATCAGTACCTCCAGAACATGTATAAGCATTGAGAATTCTGGCTTTTCTTACATTACATGTTTGTATTTGTACTTGTGAGTACAACTTAATAATGTATAAACAAGCTTCTTTTCCTTGAACTAACCATGAGCAGTGTCGACAATTGTGCCACAATCTTTACTACCAGCTTGTAGAATATTCAAACCTTTGTAATGAGTCCCATTTGGTTTATGGTTAACGATCTTTTGTTTAATCATGTAAATGGTCATTGAAGTATAAAAATTGGTGAATTATTCCATTGCCTTCAACATATCTATAGCAGTATCTCAATTACTGGCTTTATTTTTGCTTGAACTTTTATTTTGAACTTCCGCCATTACTTGTATCCATTCTCTCACTATCGTAACTTCGTTACAAATCCTCAGGTAATGGTTTGATTTTCTTGCCATATAATCCATTTCTTAGCTCGTTTAACCATACAATCTTAGTGTCACACTTGAAATATGGTTAAAATCTTCTAGGCCTTAACTGATTAATCATAAAAATAGAGCCTCAATCCTCATTATCCCTTCTTGAAATCATAGCAAACCCAACACAAGCTAGTAAGCATTTAAAACACATGCCAAACCCTTATGACTTGAATTTTAGAGTCAACACGAAAATTTGGTGTAGAAAACATACAACAGGTAGGACAAATTTGGGGTATGACAGATGCCCCTATCTAATTATCTTGAACCCGAGAGAATGAACTGCCGCATGGCGTTCATTTTAAGGGTAGAAGTCAATTAGATATAAGAATTCCCCAAAAATTTGTCTCACAAAAGTAAAGTGTTTGTAGAGTAAGAGCTGACAAAATGAAGTAGCGGGGTTCAAACTAAACAGAATAACTTGAGGTTCTCTGGATCGTCGAAGCAGTCCCTTATCCATTAAGGTTCCTCGATGATACCAAAGTTGTATCTTTGAAGTAGATTTGCTGAGGGATGGTTGAGTAAGATTCCTGTCGGAGGAAATGTGCTGGCTCTGCAGGGGAAAACTCACAAGAAACTTTCTAGGATATCCTCTGCTTGGGGAGTACTGACAATATTTGCTGGGGATTGTCATTATCAACTGCCTGGCTGAAGAATGACTTACTGAGGAATAGGATTCCTTGAGTACGCACGGGGTATCCTCTTAGAAGAATGCTGCCACCTTGAAGGAGGTCTGGCCAAGATGCCTGCGAACTGATCCTGGATCCTGTTATGACATGATGCTGGGGATGAATATGCCATGCATACAGGAATGCAAATGAACTTGCTCTTATGAGATGCATATGAGAATGCAAATGGGTAATCGGATTTTGGTAAGGCTTTATTTATGGTTTCCAAAGAAGGATTAATGGGGATTAGATGGAGCAAGGTGAAAGACTCACTGGGAATACTGGCATATCAACTCGGGGGTTGAGAAAAGTAAATACAATATCGACTCGGGGGTCGAGAAACATTAAGATAAACTGTCGTCAACTCGGGGGTTGAAAGAAAGGTAAAGGTAATATCGACTCGGGGGTCGAGAAAATAAAGACAATATCGACTCGGGGGTCGAGGAAATAAAGGCAAAGTACTCTATCAACTCGGGGGTTGAAGGAAAAAACAAAATATCAACTCGGAGGTTGAAGGTAATAACAAAATATCAACTCGGGGGTTGAAGGTAAAAGCAAATATCGACTCGGGGGTCGAGGGCAAAGATAAAGGCAATATCGACTCGGGGGTCGAGGAAATAAAGACAATATCGACTCGGGGGTCGAAGAAGATAAAAATAACAATGACTCGGGGGTCAGCACAAGCAATAAGATGTCAACTCGGGGGTTGAAGATGTAATAATGATATCGACTAGGGGGTCGAGAAACTAAGGCAATATCGACTCGGGGGTCGAGAACAAAACAATATATATCAACGCGGGGGTTGAGGAAGGAAATAGATTATGCTATGCATATAGTGCACGTATGTTGTATGTGATGCATATGCAAATGCGAGCAGGTTATTGGTTTTATGACGGTGCCAGCCGGGTGGACTTTTAGTGGTTGCCAAGCAAGGTGTACTTTGAGGAGTGCCAAGCAGGGTTGGACTTTTGGAGGTGCCAAGCAGGGTTGGACTTTTGGAGGTGCCAAGCAGGGTTGGACTTTTAGAGGTGAAAGGATTTGATTTCCCAACACTAAAAAATGGAAGATATTATGATCAGTAGACCAATATGATTCTCTTGGTGCCCCAAGTTTGATCCTTTGCAGAAATCGCGTGCTTGGTTCATGAGAGAACCTCACTTCATGCCATAAATGGTTTGCAAATGGTTGTATGAGCGCAGCGACGTAACCAATGCATACTAATTGTGTGAGTGTGGCAACTTATCCAATGCATTCTGATTGTGCATTTGCTCTGCCCCATGGCTTTTAATACTTGCTGAATTCAAGGGTCGCTTAGTGCATGGCATGGCCAGCTTGACCAATTTGAATGTATGAAGGGGATCTACCCATTTGCAACCTGCATGCCCCAGTCTGTAGGGTATTGAGATGATTTGCCCCAGTGTCTGGGTCAGTGGTCTGCCCCTATCTTGGATTTTGCAACGGTCTGCCCCAGTCTTGGCTTTTGAATGACTTGCCTCAGATTGACTAAGTATTGCTTTGAATGACCTGCCCCAGATTCACAAGGTTATGAGATAGTCTCGACTCGCATCAGTGCCAACGAATACTCAAGTTTCCCTCTGATTGCACTTTGTTGGAATTTCCAAAATGTCAAGTACTGATTTGCAACTAAAATTATTTGTTTAGAAATAGTAATTTTAATGCGACGTTCATGCACGTTTTGAAAAACCATTTATTGGAATGATGTGTCAGTGTGTGACGAATGAACCATTAGTCCAAACGCAATACTGATTTACTGGTGTGTGAAAGACACAGCAAGAGTATGGTACTAATTCAGAAGATTAGCAAATTCGTAGGAGTCGGTTTACGCAATCTTGCTGTAGTATGCTTTCAGAATAAACCCCGCCTCAATTAGGTCTTTTAAGGGTTGTAACGTGGTCTGGTTCACGGTTATAGAAACAAAGGATATAAGGCTCAAAGTTATATTTGTACCCATCCCTTCTTCGTGATGATCTTCAGTCCTACGTTCAGTTAAATCAACACACGCACTTAGATTTTGATGGTGTAAGAATGAAAATGAAGGTTCAAGATTCGCTCGAAATGGCAGTCATCTTATTTTGTTTTTGCTTGAGGATTCGAAGACCTCTTTTGCTTTTGTTTTTATTTTTTTGATCCCTAATTTTGCATGGACTAATTTTTTTTTTAAGTCCGCCGAGATTGCCCTAATTTTTGCCTAAGTCTCCTTTTTCAAGTGTCTGACTTAGCGGGCTCTCTCTTTTTTTAGTAAGGCTTGTGACTGCCAAGTCATGGGTAATTAATGAACAACCATCATGTTTTTGGATTTTGTTTTTGTGAACTGAGTGCGTAATCAGGTTAACTGAACACTACCCTGCCCCGGGTTGAGTGTAAGGGTTTGAATATCCGAAGGAAACTTCTACTTCTCGGCTCGAAGTGGTGAACTAAGGATTAACTCCTTATCTCTCCAGTGTTTGGGGATTTGAAACAATGCCTGTACATCCTTGGCAGGATTCTATCCGAAAGCATACTATCAGCAATTATGGGTATCTCATTTTCATCATCCTCCCTCCAATCTTTGCTAAACAACAATTTGTTAAGAAAGTGAATGAGAGTTATATAGACGAATATTTTTGTTTTTTGTTTTAAGTGAAGAAAATGTGAGCGAATGCGACGTGATTAGTTCAAAAAATGCATGATCACTTCATTAATATTACCATTAATAAACAACAATGTTTAAACGCATATAGCACTTAACATAAAAGAAACTACAAATGCATAGAAATGACATGATCTAAGATTTCCAGCATTGAGGAACTGGGCCTTTCTCTCTTGACCCACTGATGGACTAGCATTCTTGTTCATCAAGACCGGTATAATAACCTTCTTCACACCTACTCTCAGCAACTTCTTCCATAACATGGGATGATGGACCTGCCTGATCAGATGAATAATTGATGTTGATTTGAAGACCTCGAGGCGTAAATGAGATTAGCTTGGACTCAATCAGATCTTGGATCTTGTTTTTGAGTTGTTTACAATTCTCAGTTGAATGCCCCATGGCGCCAGCATGGTAGCCACATCGTGCATTGGCGTCGAAGCCTGGTGGGTATGGAGGAATAACAGGATCCAAGCCCTTTGGCACTATAAACCCACTACTAATCAAATGTGGCAATATATGACTGAATGGCACTGGAAAATGATCAAAATGCCTTTTTGGTCTTTGATTATAGTAGCGTCGGGGTTGTGAAGAGTGTTGTTGTGGAATCTGTTGTTTACGAGGGGGACCTCTATTGGCAGGAGTATGTTTACCATGTGGAGAGAATGGAATCGCACAGGGAGGCCCATGGGATTGCTGACTTTGAATATTTGAGATGCTTGGGTATTAAGGATAAGGTACCGGAGACGGAGCTTGTAAAGTGTCCCAGATTGCATTGATTTCATCCTCCTCTTCCTCTTGAGAGCTGACAATGGATTCACTATCACTAGCATGGATGCTTGAGGCGTCTAGGATCTTTCCACTTTTGATATGACTCTCAATGCGTTCTCCTACTAAAACCAAGTCAGAGAAGTTGGATGTCCCATTGCTCATCATTTTTTCTAGGTATGGGCCTTGCAAAGAATCTATGAACAGGTCAACCAATTCTCTATCTAAAAGTGGTGGTTGAACGCGAGCGGCTACCTCTCTCCATCTCTGAGCATACCCTCTAAAGGATTCGTTCTCCTCTTGAGATAAACCACGCAACTGTATGCGGTTGGGAGCCACATCAAGATTGTATTGGTATTGCTTCACAAATGCACCGGCTAGGTCCAACCATGATTGGATGTGGCTACTCTGTAGCTGCATGTACCAACTCAATGATGCCCCACTTAGACTTTCTTGGAAATAGTGGATCATAAGTTTATCATTGAGAGCATTGGAGGTCATCTTTCTACAAAACATCACTAAATGCTGCTTTGGACAACTATCTCCTTTGTACTTTTCAAATTTTGGCATCTTGAACTTTGGAGGTATTACAAGTCTGGGTACCAGACACATGTTCAAAGCATTCAGATCAAAAGCATCACGCCCCTTTATGGTTTCAAGCTTCTCTTCCAACACACGACATCTTTCAGCAAACTCAACATCTTGAGGTCGTTCAGTATTCACCACCAGGCTTGTCCCTCGGGAATTTGGCGTAGTGAATGCAAAGCTATGGTATTCAACTGCATCATGAGACGAGGCATGTTCTTCTTGAATAATGTGACATTCTTGTATAACCTGGTCCCCAACAGGAATCCGCACAGGCTGAAATTGGGCAAGATTATTCACTTGAGGCAGAATGACATTCTCAGTGACTGTAGGCCTTTGAATGTTGTCCTCTTTCCTTGCCAAGGCTATCATAGCTTCCATAAGTTGGTCTAGCTGTTTCTTCATCAAGTCAACATCTACTCTTGACGCAAACTGGTTCTGTTCTTCTGAATCCATGATTCTTCCAAAAGCGGCTTTAATTCCGATACGGGTGTCGGGAAATCAACTGCGGGTTATGGACAAAGGATGATTGAGTTTTTTGGTTTTGGAAAATGATATGCAATAATGCAATGGTATGCCAATGAATGCAATGCGGGTAGATTCAGGACCTAGGATAACACGATCATTTGCAAAACACCCTAATAGGTAGGCTTCATAAGGGAAGTTCTAGATTCTTTACCCATAAACCCACTCAGAGGATAGCTTCTACGTTGATGGATAAGGTTCCCAGGATTACGGACACTAATCGCATCAACGTCATGCAACAGGCTAGCTGCATTACGACGAGGACACGAAAATGTATCTCCTGAGTGTAGTCTTCATGCTAGGCCCACGAGAAGCGAGTCCTCAGAGACTAACACTAATGACCACCAAGATGGAAAGTGGTGCTAAGAGTGGTTCCCAGAGTCACGGACCCTTCATGAATCAAGTCGTGCGACAGGCTAGCTGCGTTACAACAAGATCTACGAAAAGGTCTACTCTTGGGGAAGCTTTCATGCTAGGCACACAAGGAGCGAGTCCTTGGGGACTAACACTAATTACTTCCAAAATCTAAACTAGGTGTTCCCTCTTATTTTTCCAAGACTCGGGTATAGAGCCTTACTCGTGATATCATCCTAAGATCCAATAGACAAGTATGATAAACAACACAAAGCAAATAAAGAAGTAATAGGAGAAAACAGACAAGAAGAAATTAAACAAGCGAATCTAACACTCTCAAATCGAGTCAAGTTAGGCTTGACTCTCTCTAGCATAGGGAAATGCTTGTCCCCAGCAGAGTCGCCATCTGTCGTACCTCCAAAAATATGATCCTCGCGATGGACGCGGAAAAAAACTGTTCGAAACAGAGTCACCACCGAACTTTATTCATTCCAAGGAAAGAATAGGAAAATATCGATAAAACCTTTGAAGGATAAGAAAATGGTCATCGCAACCAAATTCTAGGTTCGGGAGTCGATTACTCAAAGGGAAGGTATTAGCACCCTCTACGTCCGTTGTACTCAACGGGAACCTCTTGATTCGATTCGGGAGAAAAGTTAGCTTGGTTTGTTTATTTTCTTCTAAAGTAGATACTGTTTTCTAAGGGGAAAATGGATGGTTTTTTATTAGTGTGCTCGACAAGGATTAGAACCCTTGTTCCTACGTATTCCCTCGTGCAATGGGAAAGTCAGAGCATTCGTAGTTCATGGGACTACGGTTGGTTGGTGTTTTTTTAAACGAACGAGTGTTTAATTCGCATTCTAACTGCTAAACATTGGCTTGTCTGCTCTTCAAGGGAGGCTGAAGCACTAGTTCATATGCGCGGAAGAATGGGCTAAACAATGTTCTTTTTGTGAAAAGTTGTTTAAATATGAATTAAGTGTGTTAAAATTTGATTGAGAAAAAGGTTTGATTTGAATGTGTTTTTTAGGGTTTCGTTCGCACGGGGGCGAGGAGAGGAGGTTTGTTAAGTATTTTAGAGGAGGAGAATGACGATTATTCGATAAATGAGACGTCGGCCTCGCAACCAATTAATCGGGGCATTACTGAGATGCTAGATCTCAACGACACCTTTTTCATTCTATTAATTATGAAATTGTCTTCGTTGGACAATGGGCTTATTTGTCCATGTAATTAGGGTGAGTGTTTTAGGAACGAAAGATCGAAACGAACGCAACCCAAAGCGTGCGCCTCAAGAGCGTTCATTCAAGGGCACAAGAAGTGCTAGACCTCAAGAGTCCACTACCTTCGTAATTTAATTATGAAAAGGATTTAAATTTGATGTGTTTTAGATGCGTTAATCGAATTTGGATTTGAAGTTGTTAAGATTTTAAAGATGATTAAGTATTTTAATTGGGTTGAAAGTTTTTAAGTTTTAGGGAGGATTGAGTGTTTTAGAAATGAAAGACGGAATGAACACAACTCAAAGCGTGGGCCTCAAGAGCATTCATCCAAGGACCCAAGGAGTGCTAGACCCCAAAAGCCCACTACTTCCATAATTAATTAGGAAAAGGTTTGTGTATTACTTAGAATGAATTATTTTTAATTTAGTTAAGAAAGTACTTCATGATAATTTTAGGGCTAGAGAAATAGGATTAATTAAAATCAAATATTAATTAATAAACTAAAAATTTAGTAAATAGATTTTATAATTTTCTGAAAAAAAATAAATGATTAAAATTTTTCTTGGTTTTTACATTAAAAGTAATATTAAAATAAAAACTAAAAGAACAAAGTAAATTAAAAAAGAAAAAGAAATGGGCCAAACATGTTAGTAAAATGGGGGTGTGGATAACAGTCCGGGCGGATAGGCTTGGCAGACTAGGCCCAAGAAATCTTTGATTCAGTTAAGAGGGTAAGAAAGGAAAATCGGGGGGTGCAGAAGGAAAAAGAGACGTGGGCTCAAGGCCCAGTCCGGATATGAGACAAAAAAAGATTAACAAAACCTAATTAACAACCCTAATCAGCAACCTAATTCCTTCAACCTCCTCGCGCCGTTCGTCACTCTCTCGTTCCAAAACTTCTCATCTTCCTCTCTCGTTCAAAACTCCCACGCGTCTCCTCTCAAAACTTCCATGAAAATGTTTCTTAAACTCACAGCAATCAAACCATCTCAAAACCAACCCCAATGAAACCAAACCAAACCCTAGATTTTCATTCAGAAATTAAACAGCAATGGAGCGATAAAGCAAGCAATTAGGATATGGGTTTTCATCAACACAACAAAGCGATTAACATACCAAAGAGGGGGTGAGTAAAAGGAGCAAGGACTTACACGATCGGAGCTAGTCCGATGAGAAACTCCGGCAAGGGTGGTGTTTCGAGCAGGTAAATCTCGCTTTCGTTGCTTTCCACTCTTTTCTTTTCCCCAGCTTGTTTCTTCTTCCTCTTTCGCGTGTTCTGGTTAAAGCGTTTCTGAGAGCGCAGGTCTGTGGTTAAGCTCACCTTGTTCAGAGCTCTGATGTGAGCTCTGAGAAGGTTGGAGAAAAGAGCTTTAGAAAGGGTTAGGTATTAATTTTGGCAGCGCTTCAGTAGGATTTTTTTCGTGTCATTTGCCAATGATTGGAGTGGCTTTTATAGGAAAATTTTAGGGTGATTGGTACGTGTAGAATTAGGATAAAATCTGAGCAATATTCCTCTAATTCGTGTGAACCATGAGATGTCCATTTCAATACCGTTAGAGGGAATTTGCAGTGGGATTTTGTGGGTCCAGGGTGATAGTGACTCCTTCTCTGAGGGTGAGCTGTACTTCTTCTAGAATGTGATTTATTTGATATTCACTGCGTGTAAATATATGATTTTGAATCATTTTATTGTGCTTGAATTTATGCTGATGTGGCAATTTGGACTTTTCATGTTTGTTGGTCTTTTGCAGGATATTGGAGCTCAATGAACTGACCATGGAAAATGCTTATGGAACTCGCCCGTGAGGAGGTATTGTCCTTGCCTTGAATAATTATTTACAATTTTGGTTATATTTGGATGGCATAAGTAAGAATCCTTTGGCACTTCTGTAAGATAATTGATAAAAACTACTGAACTTGTTTTTGTTCACTTCCAGGATCCTTCCATCGCAAGCTTCCATACTTGGTGACATTAGCATTCTTCTTATCATAGCTGGTGATAATGTTGTGTATTCTTCTGTCCTTTACACTCCATACCTATAGTAGCTCAGTTTTTGTGTTGTTTTGGAAAGTTGGAATTGTTTTGGAAACAATTTTGATGATGTTTGATGTGAATATATTCATGTCCATTTTGTAGCCTTCATTTAATAGACCTTCATTTAATGAAACAAAGCAGCATTGTGTAGTGCTCAAATGGTTGAACAACACTAAACCCTAAACAACTCAAAATAGAACCCTAAACATGGAAAAAACAACATGGAAGTAGGGCATCTAAACTGAAACAAAGCTATCAGAATGATATCATATCAACACAACTCCAAACAGGCATTCATGTTATCAATCAAACCAATACATATGCAACATATGAGTATGATGACAGCATTTAAGATCCTTTAAATTTATGCATAAGAGCATGAATCATGAGTATGAAGAAAGAGGCTTACCAAGTGGAGAAAGTCCACTGGCTCTTCAACTTGGAAGCCTTGGAACCCTACTAGTTCAACTTCTTTCTTTCCAAGCTGGTGGTATGCAGACTGCTGGTGAAATGTTCCTCCCATTCTCTTGGTTGTACGGGCTCACAAGTTTTCTATTACTTTGAGTGATATGTTGTAGTGAGAAGTGGATGTTCTGTTATGTGAACAAAGGAGAGTAGACCTTCTTTTATAGCCAAGGCAGGTTGAGTATTGTCTTGAAACACATTGGTCCTTAGCTTTGTTCAAGAGAGAAACAAGGACAAGTATGATCCTACACGCATGACTCCCTCTACTATCATTCTTGATCCAAGTGAGAAGATCGGTTGTGGCTTAAGTTAGGGTTTAATTCAAATGCAAAAAGGATCAAGGATAGTGCAAGGAGAGATTACACAATGGTCCATGTCTTTAGCTTTTGTATGTCAACTTGTTAAGTACAAAGTGGTTGTACTTTGGTGGCTTTTTCTTGCACGGGTTTTGGGGTAAAGCACAATGTTGGGAACTGGTGAGAAAATATCAGTAGGTACTTGATACATCTTTGGTTCAGATTTGGTTCAAAATGATAGCATGTTGTAGTGGAAACATAACCATGCTAGGCACTTTACCACACGACAACTCCTTGTCTAATGAACCAAATGGAATGGTTCTTGCACCCTTTGAAAATTGGCATGAAATGGATTGATTTTGATGTAGGGGAGAGGCATAGATGAGGCCTAGAGACATGTGAAAAATCGTGACAAGGTTTGATGATCACAAAGACTTAAAACCTGGACTTTCTAAGTGTAAAACATCATGCAACATGGCCACTTTAGAGTCACATATCTTGGTGACCATTAATCCAACTTGTGAGATTTTTGATTTTATGTAAAGTAGCAATATGATAGAACAACTTTCATGTGGAAGACCCTTGGATTTGGAGTTTAGAAAATTGATAAAAAAATGCAATGAAATCATGCACACCATGTTGTCCAAAAGAACTTAGAAAAATTTCTAAGTTATGAGTCTTTTCCAAATTGAAACATCAAACTTTGAAGCAACATATCTTGAGATTGAATCATCCAAATGGGGAGTTCTACATATGCTTGGAAAGCTTGAAGAACAAGGAACAACTTTCATGTCCAAAGATTTTGGATTTGAAACTTGGAACAATGTGAAAAATAGCCATACAGTTTGTGTAAAAACTAGTACAAAATGATCAAATTTTCACTAAGTCATAAATGCATTTTATCTTCCAAATCTCATAACTTAAAAATCAAGCATTTTTTGAAAAAGGGTCCTCTAATAAACTTTGAGTTTCATGGTGAGAGCTTCAATTTTAGCTTTGAGTCACAAAATTTGGATGTGTGGTTTGAAAGTTATGACCTTCCCAAGTTTGCACTAGGAGTGAACTTTTTCATACTTAGAGAATTTTAAGGACCAAACCTTGCCCTTTTTGCAAGAAACCTTTCAAATGTTAACTTCTTATGCTCTTACTCAACAATTAAGCATGTCTTGATGGAATATGGCTTGAATGCTTCATCTTGGATTAAAATGTCAAAAGTCAAAGGCTTTACTTTTCAGACAAAACCCTAATTTTCTTCAGGAGTTCAACTGGATGATCTCTGATGATCTTGCTTCCTCAATCTCTTCAAATGCCAATGGATGACCTCTAAGGATGTTTATTAACATATGGAATCATGTCCCAAGGCTTGGGATTATGCCTTGATCAAGATCAAAAGCAATGGTTGACTTTCATGACAAAACCCTAATCTAGGACTAGATGAACTTGTGGCTCATTGCACTTGTGATGGTTGTATGGAGTCAAAGAATGTCTTAGGAGACCTTGAAACATGTGAGAGCCTGGCTTATTGACTTTTCCCTATTTCTTGTGCAAACCCTAGCTTTCACATAAAGAAACAACTAGCAAGATAAAGTGGTTAGTTAACAATGCATAGATGATTAAACCCTAAATGCAAGTGCAAGATGTTATGACATCTAAGGGGTAAAATTTGGTATATAACAATATATCTTGTCCTTTTATGATTTATTTCCTTTTCTATTATATCATAGAAATAAGTGTTCGAGGTTGAGTTTGGATTTAAAAAAGATCTAATTTTAGCAAGATTGCATGTGGAATGCTTAATTTGTACCAATCAAGGATATCAATCTTTCTAATAAAGATTTAATTGATCATGTGTGCTTTAGAAGGATGTGATTTCAATTAAATATAGCAAGAATAGTCAAGAGATTTAGATTTATTCATGGTGATCAATCAAGATTGGAAATCTTCAATATTGAAGATTGATCTCATGTGCTTTTTAGAAGTCCAACTGAATTCATAACCTAAATCCTTATGGGCTTTTGGAGCTAGACTTTTGTGGCTATATAAGAATTTCATCTTCTTTGTGAAGACTCGTACCTCAAGATAAAATATCTCCTCATTAGGAGAATTTTGTTTTTGTTGAGTTTTTGTTTTTGTTTTTGTTTTATACACTCTATTCATGTGCTTCAGATCTAAATTAGCTTAATAGAGTATTGAGTTTTAAGATTGTTATACCATTCATCTTATTATTGTAGAATTGGGTAATCTGGGTGCAATGGAGTATTGAGTCGAATAGAGTATTGAACCTGTCTTCTTCAAAACACATTAGAAACTCTTCACAAAATTAAATGGGTGCAATGGGATAGAGTGTGTCAGACTAAAAATGAGGGGGGTTTGGACATTACGAATTTAAAAGCTTTTAATTTAGCGTTACTTGGAAAATAAAAGTAGGGGTTACTTTTCGACAAAAATATCACATGGTACAAAGTATTGGCAAACAAGTATGGAGAGAGTAATGGTAAAATAATAGGGGATGGGAGAAATGGTTCAATCTGGTGGAAGGATCTACATAGCATAGAAAAAGGAGTTTAGGGATTTTAATCTAATTGGATGGTGAGGAATCTTAAAAGAAGTATAGGAAACGATGAGGATTCTTTTTTGTGGTTCGATTCGTGGTGTGATGAGGCAGTGTTAAAAGATAGATATCCTTGTATTTTCAATTTATGTGAAGCGGAAAACATCTTGATTAGTGACATGTTACTAATAGATCGGGAGGAAAGACATCGGAGATTTAGGTGGAGTGAAGCTCTTTCGGAAGAAGAAATGTCATTTGAAACCAAAATTGGAGATAAAATTCAGAATTTAACATTCAATTCGGAGAGGAGGGATAGTTAGAATTGGGGGATATGGAAATACATAGTCAAAGAAGCCTACGAGATAATTATGATGAAAACCATCATCTGACGACGAAGGACCGAATTTTATAGAAGCTTGGAATCAACTCGTACCGCTAAAGGTGGCAGTACTAGTATGGAGATTATTTCAAAAGAAGATTCCATCGAAACACACCCTGATGAAAATAGGAGTGCTCAACCAATCACAATCAGAATTCCATTTTGGATATGAGGCCACTGAAAACGCTTCCCATATTTTCTTTGAGTGTAGTTCTTTTTCTATGCAAGTTTGGACGCTGGTGATCAGGTGGCTTAACATCCATGCAACGCTGCACAATAAGGCCATAAAAAGAGTGTTTAGAGATACGACTAGATCGGCAGAGCAGTTGGGCGATGAAATTAAAATCGTATCATAGAATTGGCTGAAGTACAAACTTAAAGGCTTCAGCTACTCACTCAATCAGTGGTTACTCAATCCAACAGCTTGCTTGAGAATCGGGGGATAACTAGCCAACGTACCATTAACAGGGCTTATATAAGTGATCATTGAGGAATTTTTCAACTCAGCAGTCGTAACAATCTTTGGTTTCATTCCTCTGTTCCTGAGCTGTGTGAACGGGTGAATATTGTGACTCCTGGAAGATTGTTATTTTCTGTTGCGACCTGGTCTTAGTGTTTCTGTTCTGTTGCGACTGTACCTGTTCGTGTGCGTCGTTTCTGCTGCGTACTTGCTTCATCTTATACGATTTTGCAGTAGGATGCTTCAGCTTGCACAACCAATATCTACGGATTTTTTCGATAACAATGGGCTGCGGGGATTCTATTACGATACAGGTGTTGAAATTGTGGTTGCAGAGTTTTTCTATTTGGTTTGGAGAGAACTTGAGATTTGTTTTTTCTTCTGTCTGGGTATCTTTTGCTTAGGCTGTACTAGTATTAATGCCTTTGTAATTCATGTTCTGGCCTGTTTTGGTAGTTTGTATTCATGTTTTGGGCGTGTTGTCTTTATGGCTTGTGGTGTCCTTTTCAATAGTTCTGGTACCGTTGTTCCCAGTATGAATTGTTGTATTGGTTAGGGATGTTCATGGACGATTAATTTTCATAACTAATACATAACCATAAATAATTCATATGTTATAATCGATTATTAAAACTAATTGTATAAACGGTTTTCATTTTTGTAAAATGATTATAAATCGGTTATATCCATAACCAATTTTATAATTAGTTTTGATTTAATTTTATTTTAAAATCATTTTTTTGCAAGAATTATTTATTTAAAAATAATAATTTTTTTATTTTAAGAAAAAATATTTATGTTAAAAAAATCAATTTTTTTTAAAATTTTGGAAACAACTATTTTTTATCTTTAAAAAAATTATTTTTTTATTTGGGTTAAATAAGTATTAGGTCCCTGAAAATAACCCAACTTTGAGGTTTAGTCCCTAAAAAAATTTCCTTCAAACTTTGGTCCTCCCAAAGTTTTCCGTCCCTAACTCTAGTCCCTCCCGTTAGTTTCCACTAATGGAAGATGATGTGGCATGCCATGTGTATTATAATTTTTCCACATCAGAAATATTGTAAAATATTTGTTTTTCCACATCAGAAATATTGTAAAATATTCAACCCTAAATGCCTTTCAAACAAGGCAAACCCAACACACATTCAAAACCCAGAACCGAGAAAGGGAGAAGAAGAGAGAATTTGAGTAAAATTCCATAAGAACCTGGATCGAAACCGTTCCATGAACGAGAAGCAGATCGAGAGCGGAATGAGATTCGTAGAAAAGGTTGGATGAGATTTCTGTGTTACAACAACAAAGTCTCCATCATTCACCCTTCTTCTTCAATATTCTTCTTCAATCGTCGTCGTCGCCACTGACTCTACTTTCTGTAACTCCGACTCTCACTCTCCTCCTTTTTCGGTAAGTTCATCTTCCTCCTCTCTCTATGGATATTTTCATTTTTAGGGTTTTTAGGGTTTTTAATTCCTTCTGATTTTAATTAGGGTTCTCAAAATCATGTCCTCCCTTCATCTATTTTATTGCTTCAGCAATTTTCATTTTGGGACAGATGAAGCAAAAATTTCGACGACAAAAATGACTACCACGACCTCTACGATTTCAATTAGGGTTCTCAAATAGGGTTTTCAATTTCAATTCTTCAATTCATCTCTTTCTAGCTCATAGCTTCTGCTTTTTCCATTTCGTGACAGATCGAGCAAGAATTCCGCCAATGAGAACCACTATGGTGACCTCTGACGACTCTTTACTCAATCTTCTTTGAGCCCTTTATGGACCTAAACATCTAGTGTTGTGTTATCAATAACCAAGGTGAGCCATGTTTTCTATTTATAATTATATTACTTAACTGTTGTTGTTTATCTGTTTACTAGTAGTGGCTACAAATGTTATCAAATGAAATTAAGACATGAAAAAATAGGATGAAGAATATACTTTAATTCTACTTTCACTCTAAAGACTTTTTTGTTTATGTATCCATTGTCTAAATACTGTAGTTTCCCATTGTTTTAGTTTTAAACCTGAGGCCAAACATGTTTATAGCGAAATGAAGAATAGTTATAAATGAAACTTTTTTTTGGAATGGAAAAGTAAAATCAGGAACATTGTTAGAGGTGTTTTTGTTTGTCTAAGATGATTTACTCTTACAAGCCTATAATATTGAGTCCATCTTGATAATGACTTGTTTTATCTATTAAAATTCTAGAAATCATAAACAGAACAAATGAAGAAAAAAGAATCAAATAATAAACTCATTCATATTATATGTTTGTACTCACATTATGAGCTAAATAGTAGTTTAGCCTCTGATAAATTTCATGAGTTCATCACATATCAGTAGTAAATTTTCAAGTCAAGAACCTTTCCAAATACTTATGTGTTTTATTCTTTTCTATTTCAATATGTGTGTCATGACATGAACTTTGGATGAGAATCTTTCGTAAACATTATGTTCAAGAGTTAGAATTGGTTATAGTGATATAGCATAATAGATTGAGAGAGAGGTAAACCAATATTCTTATTAATATAATTTTTATTGCATTATTATATAGATTTGTGAAAGTCAGTCTGCAATTATACATAGAAAAATCATTTGAACAAAAATTAATAATGTAATAATATGACTTCTTAGGTCGGTTAAAGCAAATTGATTTAACAAGTGTTTTCTGCATTAGTGAGAATTCTGTAATTAACTAAACTTTACTTACTGCATGGTGGATTGCTAGACTTGAGATAAAGCAAGGATCATGAAGAATTTGGCAAAAAGTTTTCAAGTGGGAAGACATGGAACAAGGCATGGAATGGATTGGTCATGAAGAATTTGGCAAAAAGTTTTCAAGTTCTTCAAGAAGAGTGGCTCACACTCATTTTATGCTATCACTTTACAATTAATTATTAGGGTTAAATATGTTTTTAGTCCCTATAAAGTTTGAAATTTCATTTTTAGTCCCTCCTGGGTTTTGGCAACGGTTTTAGCTGGTTTTGGCAACGGTTTTTTTGTAAAAACCGTTGCCAAAAGGTAGGGAGGGACTAAAAATGAAATTTCAAACTTTATAGGGACTAAAAACTTATTTAACCCTAATTATTATTGCTCAATGTTATAAGATGACAGTAAAACTATGTTAGATAATTATAAGTGGTATTATGTTTTTGCAACACTTGGGTTATAATGAGAATCAATTAGTTGTGTATTACTAATATAATAGTGTGTTTAAATTAGCTAGAGATTGGCTATGAATTAGCTACAAAAATGGTGTGTTTAAATTAGCTAGAGATTAGCTATGAATTAGCTACAAAAAAGATGTGTTTAAATTAGTTAGAGATTAGCTAGGAATTAGCTAGAAAATAGCTGCAGATTAGCTACCATTTCTGAATTCAAATATGATATAAATATAAAAAAATTAAAATTGAAACAATTGCCATGTGGCATACATGTTAGCAATTTTTGCCACGTTGGCATTGCCACATGTAAGCCACATCATCAAAAAATTTCTACATGGCATGCCACATAAGCCACCGTTAGTGGAAACTAACGGGAGTGACTAAAGTTAGGGACGGAAAACTTTCAGAGGACCAAACCTTGAAGAAAATATTTATAGGGACCAAACTTGAATGTTGGGTTATTTTCAGGGACCTATTACTTATTTAACCCTTTTTATTTTTTGAAAATTTTTAGTATTTATTTACTTTTCTGAAAAATTATTTTTTAGAAAAAGTTTTTCAAAAAAAATTAAAGTTTTTTTATGATAAAAAATTAAAGTCTTTTTTAATAAAAAATTGAGTAATTTAGTTTTGGGTTAATACACATTTTAGACCATGTCATTTAGGGCGAATTCGAAAAAGGACCCTATAAAAAAAAATCAGATTCCATCCCTGTCATTTGAAGATTCTTTCATTTTAGTCTCTCAGTGCACACAGTCAGCAGAATCTGTGACGTAGCGCTGTTTAGTTGGTTTTTTTTATTCTTTTAATGTGACGTGTCAGCTTAGTTAGATTTTTATATTTATTTTCTTTTTAATTTTAATACACGCGTGACATTTTAATTATTATTTTATTATTTATATGTCGAAATGTTAAAATATGCAAAACAAAATTGTCTCCCAATAGTGTTTAACACATGACATTTAGCTTGCATAAATGCACCTCTTCAACTAGTATATTTATTTACTTCAATTATATTTATTCTATAAATGCATAAATGGCTTAAATATTAAATGTTAATATTTTATTTATTTATTTTATTTCAGTTTAATATTTATTATATTTATGATTAATAAATTAATTTATTTTTTAAATATTAAATGTTAATATAAATATTTAGTTTTTTATTTATACAAACGTTAATATATATTAATTATTAATTATTAAAAATATATAAAAAATCCTATTTTAATATATATTTAATTAGTTTATTATATATTTAATATTTAGTTTAATATATATTAATTATTAATTATTAAAAATATATATTATTAATATTACTAAAAATATATATTTAGTTTAATATATATTTAATATTTTTTTTTAAATATTTTTATTTTCAGTTTAATATATATTTAGTTTAATATATATTTAATATTTAGTTTTTTTTAAATATTTTTATTTTCAGTTTATTATTATTTATTAATACTAAAAACTTCTATTTTATTTAAAAATATTTTTTTTTTCAGTTTATAATTAAACTACTAATATTAAAATTACTATTTTAATTAAAAATATTTTTATTATCAGTTTATTATTAATTATTAATATTAAAAACTGCTATTTTATTTAAAAATATTTTTATTTTCAGTTTATAATTAAACTACTAATATTAAAATTACTACTTTAATTAAATATATTTTTATTTTCAATTTATTATTAATTATTAATATTAAAAACTGCTATTTTATATAAAAATATTTTTATTTTCAGTGTATAATTAAACTATATTTTTAGTTGAATTATAATAAGGAGGAAGATGAAGCGAGGGAGAGGAAGGGGACGGGGGCGGCCAGCCAAGGTGCCTCCGTCAACGGCCAATCCAACAGCATCATTCGTCGTTCAGAGTGGTTCGGCGAGAGAAACGTATGAAGAAGTGACTGTGAGGAATGAATTGTCAGATGAGGAAAGTCAAACAGATGAAATTCAATCGAAAGCTAGTGAAGACAAAACCCTAAGCGAAGATGCAGTGGCAACCCTAAAAAGAGATGATCCTTCAGCGGAAGCAAGCCAAGAACAGAAGAAGCTCTGGGTAGATGTCATCAAAGAGAACCGAAACCCTGCGAAGGGGTTGTCCATGGAATTTTTTGCACCAAAGTTGGTTGATGGAGAAGTTGAAATTGAAATTGAAGCAGCTGATGTGGAAGCAGAAGTGAAATATTGGGAATCTGCACTCATCATGTATGTTATTGGTGAGTATTTGAGTATGAATGCTGTTAAACAGTTTATGCTTCAGAACTGGAACTTTGTGAAGCTACCGGATCTATATTACAATGAGGAAGGGGTTTTCATAATGCGATTCCAATCGTTCCAAGACAAAGATTCAGTCTTAATGAAAGGACCATATACGATCCATAAGAGACCAATGATGCTGACATAATGGAAGCCTGATTTTAGCCTGAATAAGGATATGCTGAGAACGATTCCGTTGTGGGTGAAACTCCCTCAACTGCCTTTACATTTATGGGGAGCTCGTAGCCTGAGTAAAATTGGGAGTGCAATTGGGACGCCTTTGGTGACAGATGAGTGCACGGAAAATAAGCTCAGGGTGTCGTACGCTAGAATTTTGGTGGAGATTGACATCACCCAAGGGTTAAAGAAGGATGAAATTCTGGTACAGATGTGTGATGTCTCGTGCAATGTCACAACATCGCAATCTGCTGTATGAACAAGGTAATAATAGTAACAGTAAATCAACACAAGGATTGTTCACCCAGTTCGGTTCAAAAACCTACATCTGGGGGCATACCAAGCCAGGAAGGAAGTCCACTATTAGTAGTATCAAATTACAGACTCAACAGACCAGTTGACAATCTACCTAATTCAATCACTACCCAATGACCCTTCTATCTAAGTCCTCCCTAGATAAGAGACTCCATCTCACTTCCAATCATCGCAATGATGTCTAGCAGTCAACAACTCCGCCACTGCATCGACAACTTGTTTACCAACAACTTTTCTAACACAGAAAACTAGAAGACACACTTCCATGACTCACATTGGAGTTGCTTAACAGCTTCCTCCAAGAACAATACAATACTCATTACCTACAGGTTTCTGAGTAATACCACAGTGACCATCTCACAACCGGAGTGGTTCACTAAGACTAAGCCCTAATGATCTACATCTTGGACCCGTACCCCTTCTTAGGTTACAAGCATTATATTTATAATGTAATCCCAACTGGATTTGGGCCTTCAAATCATATCAAATCTTCTGTAACAAATCTGCAACAGATCCTGCTTCTAAATAGATCTTCAATCAAATCTTCAATTAAATCTTTAATAATTAACTCTGAATATTCTCCATATCTTTATGCTTTAAATTCGCAACAAACTAATCTTCTTCATAACTGATTGTACCAGGAAATTCGCATTCAATCTAACTGACAGATCACCTTAAATCAACATAATCAGCGCAGCCCATTACAGCCTGATGTTTTAATGTTCTGGTATAGTGATGTTAAGACATCGCATGTGACATCACACTTCAGCACTTTACCTCTTCAACAATATTCACAAACCAGAATGTTAGCCAAAACATACCAATACTGTTAGAAGCTCATGTTGCAACATCAACCATGACATCAACATTGTTTTAACAAAATTTCAGCCAATTACAAGAACTTACAATCTCCCCCTTTGGCTAATTTTGGCTAAAACAAATATATAAACATTAAAACTCATATTACAGCAGTAATTACAACCCTACACTACTGTTAGACGTCATCTGATCCTAACAATAGACAACAATAGCTACTGTGTACTGCATCCATGGAGAATCATCTTCTTTTGAATGATGTTAGAACATCACATCACCATATAACAGTAACTCCAGGCAGCACATCAGGAGGTGCACATGAGGAAGAAGATATCCAACACTCCCCCTCAATTACAACACATTTCTTTTTCCTTCCAGGTCAGACCCAGACCAATTGTAGAAGACTCCTCCAGAAAAGGAATGTTTATCTATTCATCAAAGACCAATGGTGGCATAAGATAATTCTGCACACCTTCATTGATCAGACACTGGGTTTATTCTGTGGCATAAGAGGAAACTTAAGAAGTACCATTCTGCCAACCCAGGTAACTCAGAACACAAGTCACAACTGTGTTCATAACTCAGGACACAAGTCACAAAGACTCAACACCAACTTAAGGATGTAACATCCTCTTCTGCAGCATCAGAAACAGCAGACTCCAGGCATAACATCTGCACAACCCAATTAGCCAGACCCTTTCCTTTCTCCCCCTTTTTAGCCACAAATTGGCAAAGGAAGCCCTCACAGAACCAGACCCAAGTAGTGCTTACCCAAAAACGAACAAAATCCATAGGACTTATGAAACACTCACACTTACTGGCTGAAGGAGAATAAAATAACCCCTATAAATAGTTGACCAGTAACTTTGGAATTAACGAGCCTTGAATATGTTAAGGTTCTTGGTCAACAAAACACTATTTTAGGTATCAAAAACTGCATTCAAATTCAATGCCTACCTTCCAAAAACTGCCTTAAATATTTCACAACTGAATCTTACCATAAATTAGGCCAATAACGCTCCATGCATAGGCAGAGACACGTGTTACACCTTATCCTTGCACTTTTGACCAAAACAATTCCTTGTTTGGCTCTAGAGAAACATGTCCTGTATCATGTTCTGACATCACACCAAGACAGCTTGTCTGCTTGCTCATCAACCCAAGACTCCACAAACACATCTTCTTATCTAATGGATATTGAGACCACTTCTCACAATCCCTTCTAGATTCCTTCAAACCATCAGAGAACAATAAAATCACCCATGTACACCAATTTTGCTGTTCAGACCTCTCCAGCATAGGCATTATCTTCACACAGCTATGATATGTCCCATCATCTCACTGCACAAGCTTGACCAGCACACATGCTATAATAGGCTATAGCCAACAGCCTTACATTCAATGCCCTTTATGATATCACACCAATAATGCCACATTCCTCATGGGGATTTTAGATGCAAGGTCTGCCAAGTCCAATAAACAAAGGCCCATTTGAATGGAAATTTCTCACACAAGATAAGGACTGTCACCACCTTTTACTTGTATTAGAAGGAACCTTCTGATCACACTACTGACAACATCCTTCTGTCCTTACAATCACAAGATCCTAATGAAGTCTTCATCATGAAAGTAGCCATGTATTTCCAGAACTACTTACCATCAAGATTAGAATCTGCCCATTCTAATCCACATTATGTCAGAACTTCCACTTCAGACGATAATGCTGCTTCTTCCAACTTCATAAGTATGGTACATAACCAACCATAATGTTGTAACAAAATGTAGGACATCAGCACGAAACACAAGGTCACACCTTCTGTATGTCATTTAGGTAGTCACAACCACTTGATCACAATCAGTAGCTATACCGAAGGTAAACTAAAGCAATACCTTGGCTCATCCTTTTAGGTACACTAGGACAACTTCTACCAAGGCACACCGTTCAAGCATCCAATGGACAAAAGACTAGGTTCCCAAGAACAAATTCCCACGTCAAAGACAACTTTGCTGGTCAGGCGATACAAACAATGACTCTTTATCCATTATAAAGAACCAGCCTCCTTGCTCCTAGCAGCATACCAAGGAAGGAATCATGAGTCAGTCTAACAAGAATGCAGCAAAGAGACACATGCAGGAGGACAAGAAGCCAGATCCTCAGAAGTTGAAGGACACAACACTATCCACAGCTGGAGCATCTTCAGGAGCAACAAGAACACGCAAGACATCATAAACAAGGATGAAGACCATCAAGAAAGACCAAGTGCAACTTCAAGCTTCTGATGATGAATGGGATGAAGATTGGAAATCTTTTCTTGATTCGGGGGGTTGGGATAATCTTTAGACTCTTTGCTTGTTGTTTTTACTGATCTTGTAAGCTTCAAAATTGCAATAAACTTCTGTTTTAATTATGTTCCATTTATACTAAACAAATGCAATGCACAACTGCACAAGACACTAAATCCTCATGTAAGCACCTTCCCAATAAGTGCCACACCAAAAAGTGCAGTAATATCAATCCCACGTTCAGCTGAATAAAACAGTAACAATCTCCCCCTATCAAGGATAACATGTGCTTCTTCGCATCTACATGTCTTCAAGAGCTCACTCTTTGTTCAATTCACAAGTTGAGCTCAATCATCACTTGCACTAATCCTCACATGAAAACAGCCAAATGCCACATTTTGACCTTTTTCACGTTTGCCAGAACAATCCACCAAGAAAACTTGATCTTCAAGTCACATGTTCCACTTGCTCTAAAGCAAACACACTTAGACTCCCTAAGCAATGGTCATGTAACATCTTCTCCTTCCTGCAGCTCCCGCAAACTGCCATGAGAACGATCTTTTTGAAGCATCCTATTGTTCATTCATGTAGATCACCCTATCATTAGCTGATGTGCCACTTCACCAGCTGAGACTCCTGATGTTAAGCTAGATGTCAGAACATCCAAGTGCTGAATTCAGCTCTACCTTCTGCCACTCAGAAGAACCTCCTCCCTTTGCAGAAATAGATTTCCATGCTCTCATAGACTTGATTCAACAATCAAGTTTGAGTAGAAAACCTCCACTCTGCTTAGAAACTCCAAGGACTTCAGACCTACCACATCTGAATCTTCAGAAAGTAAGTAGCCCAAGACTACCCCATAGCAATACTAAAGAAAGTCACTTCCCTTAGTAGAGCCGTCAGTAGAAAGCCAGAGATAACTGCCACTTATCCTCGACCTTCACAACCAGAGCAAACACCATGCTCTAAACCACTGATCCATGCTGAACCATCAAGATGTGATGTCTTCATATCTTACAACCTCAGCCACTGTCTGACTTAGAGATGTTGGATGTCATCAACATTCCACAATCTGTCTGCCTCTCATCCCAGACACTTGCCATAGCCACCAATCAACTCCACCAGTTGATTCAACTCCAAGATGCTTAACCTTTGAAAATACTTCCAAAACTGCATTTTAACCTCAGACAAATACAAAGTCTTCCGTCAATGTATATGCACAACATTATTCCCAGCAAACAACATTTTATCTGGTCTGACATCCTTTTCCTGCAGACTTGAGGCACTAGTTGATCCCTCTTTTGCTAATCCACACCACTGATCACTTCAGATTAGGTAAGTGGCTTGTCCTGATACTTCACCAAGAGCACAACTAACTTTCTTTGGAACTGGAATGATGTTTTAACTTTAGTTCCAACATCTGTCTATATCACATTAAGCAACTACTATGGCTTTGGAGACTATATCCACACAAATCTCTTGGAGGGAACACATGAGAACAAAACAAGCTCAACTTCTTTCTTGATGAAACGTCCTCCAGTTCATGTATCTTCAGATAAACACGAACTATATCATGACCAGAAGGATCCTCCTAATTAGGTCACCACTACCTAGCTTAAGAGATAACTTTTCAAGAATTTCACTCCCGCATGAAAATTTTGACAGTGGCACTCTTTTGCTATGGTTTTACCTTCTTCATCAAAGTTCTGAACAGATTGGTCTTCAATGCCTGATTAGAAACAGAACCTCCCATGTAGGATCCATTCATCTTTTTGGTCATTTCTTTCCCCAAAACAAAGATATGAAATAATCCTCGTTAAAGTTGTCTATAACATCAAGAATACCCTACTGAGGAGACCAACCCCTAATGTCTTTCCATGAGAATTCCTTCCTAAAATCTCACCACCAGAGATACAAGACCCTACCATATGCAGCGGAACATACAACTCCTCAACAATAATCCTTGCACATCATCAACAACCCAAGTGCCAGCAGTGATCATGTCATGAATAGCCCATCCTTCACTACTGACCAAGTCCATCACTCAGCAAAACTATCTTCCTTGCTCATGAACCAGAAAGTAACTTCCCTAGATCTCATCCAGAAACAGACAGGATGCCTGCTCTGATACCAATTGAAATTCTGGTACAGATGTGTGATGTCTCGTGCAATGTCACAACATTGCAATCTGCTGTATGAACAAGGAAATAATAGTAACGGTAAATCAACACAAGGATTGTTCACCCAGTTCGGTTCAACAACCTACATCTGGGGGCATACCAAGCCAGGAAGGAAGTCCACTATTAGTAGTATCAAATTACAGACTCAGCAGACCAGTTGACAATCTACCTAATTCAATCACTACCCAATGACCCTTCTATCTAAGTCCTCCCTAGATAAGAGACTCCATCTCACTTCCAATCATCGCAATGATGTCTAGCAGTCAACAACTCCGCCACTGCATCGACAGCTTGTTTACCAACAACTTTTCTAACACAGAAAACTAGAAGACACACTTCCATGACTCACATTGGAGTTGCTTAACAGCTTCCTCCAAGAACAATACAATACTCATTACCTACAGGTTTCTGAGTAATACCACAGTGACCATCTCATAACCCGAGTGGTTCACTAAGACTAAGCCCTAATGATCTACATCTTGGACCCGTACCCCTTCTTAGGTTACAAGCATTCTATTTATAATGTAATCCCAACTGGATTTGGGCCTTCAAATCATATCAAATCTTCTGTAACAAATCTGCAACAGATCCTGCTTCTAAATAGATCTTCAATCAAATCTTCAATTAAATCTTCAATAATTAACTCTGAATATTCTCCATATCTTTATGCTTTAAATTCGCAATAAACTAATCTTCTTCGTAACTGATTGTACCAGGAAATTCACATTCAATCTAACTGACAGATCACCTTAAATCAACATAATTAGTGCAACCCATTACAACCTGATGTTTTAATGTTCTGGTATAGTGATGTTAAGACATCGCATGTGACATCACACTTTAGCACTTTACCTCTTCAACAATATTCACAAACCAGAATGTTAGCCAAAACATACCAATACTGTTAGAAGCTCATGTTGCAACATCAACCATGACATCAACATTGTTTTAACAAAATTTCAACCAATTACAAGAACTTACAAAGGAGATTACGATTAGAGATGAAAAAGGCAACAAATTGAAACAACCTATAGAGTATGATTGAAGACCTTTGTACTGCAGAAAATGCCACAAAGTTGGACACAATTGTGAAAAACCTACTAAAAAAGCTAAAGAATAGAGACCAAAGGTGAAGGAAGTTTAAGCTAGAGTAGAAGATAATTCCAATGATGAGAGACAGATAATAAAAGGGCAGGCTGCTAACACTGAAGAGAAGCAAAATGAAGATAATGAGGAGTGGACAAGAGTTAAAGGTAATGGACGGGACAATGGAAAGGGGACTGTGATTGAAGGTATTCAATGTCAAAATGGTTTTGGACTACTTGGGATTTTGAATGATACTCAAAGTAGTCAAAACAGGAATCAATGCTAGTTTCGTGGAACGTGAGGGGGCTAAATAAAGTGGTTAAGACTAGAGAGGTTAGCTCCCGCCTCATCAAGCTTAACCCTATGATTAGTGTCATGATTGAAACAAGAGTTAAAAGAGGGAATGCTGACAGAGTTAGATATAAGTTGAATTTGAAAGGTAGCTACATTGATAACTATGAGAAGCATGATAATGGTCGAATTTGGATCTGGTGGAACAATACTCATATTGAAATCAGGAAAATTACTTGTTCTATGCAATTGATTCACTGCAGTGTTTATGACAGAAATGGTGATTTCATGTTTTGGCTAAATGCTGTGTATGGAGCCAACCAACTGGAATTAAGGAAAAAGTTATGGAAGGAGATTGAGCAAATCCACTTGAGTCAGCAGGGACCTTGGTTCATTATTGGAGATTACAATAATGTGATGCAAACGAATGACAGAAGGGGTGGGAACATGGTCCAGATGAATGAGTACAAAGATCTGACAGATATGATGCAAACAACTAATCTCAGCAGCATGGACACGACTGGGAATTACTACATGTGGTCTAACAAGCAAAGTGACAACATTATATATTCCAGAATTGATCATGGAATGGCCAATACAGACTGGTACCAATAGTATTGTAACATGACTCTGAATATTCTAGATCCTGGTATTTCTGATCATGCTCTGCTTTATTTGTGTAATCCTGAAAAGAAGTGGAAGAAGTCTCAACAGTTTAAATTCATTAACAATGTTGTGAATGTTGAGGGTTACCAAGAGGAAATAGCTAACAGTTGGAATATCCCTTTAGGAGGGAGTCCTATGTTTGTTATGTGGAGGAAGCTTATTAGGGTGCAAAATGTTGTGACCAATCTAAGTAAGCCTCTTGTAGGTGCAACTCAGTTCCTAAAGCAGGCTAGGATTAAACTTCAGGAGGCTCATAATAAACTCAAAGATGACCTTGGCAATATGCTGATCAATTTGGTAAAGGCGAAAACTGATGAAGTCTTTAAGTGGAGTGAGATAGAGGAACAAGTTCTAAGACAAAGGTCTAAGATTAACTGGTTGAAATTAGGAGATGGAAATAACAGGTATTTTCATGCTAGTGTGAAGGCCAAACAAAGTCAAAATGGCATTTACCACATTTCTCTTGAGGATGGCACCATACTGGACAGGCCTGAGGACATTGAGAATGAGATTCTTAGGTTCTATGGGAATCTCGTGGGTAGTGCTAAAAACAGCATTGAAGGGATTGATTTAACTGCTATGAGAAGTGGACCTCATTTAACTGCTGAGCAAAAGATTTTACTTGAGAGACCTGTTACAGCTGATGAAATCCAAAATGCTTTAAAAGACATTGATGACCTTAAAGCCCCTGGGGTGGATGGTTTTGGAGCAAAGTTTTTCAAGTCTACTTGGTCCATAATAAAGTAAGACACTATAGCTGCTATCATGGATTTCTTCAACAATTTCCAAATGTATCCTGCAGTAAATTGTACTCTTGTTTCTCTAATTCCTAAAGGTAATGCTGGCAAGTATGTTAAAGACTATAGGCCAATCTCCTGTTGTACGACTCTTTACAAAATCATTTCCAAAATCTTGACTAACAGGCTGAGATTTGTCATCACTAGTATTGTAAACAAGAGCCAGGCAGCTTTCATACCGGGACAGAATATTCAGGATCATATTTTGTTAGCTTATGAGCTCATTCGTGGCTATAGTAGGAAATGAGGAACTCCAAGATGTATGATGCAGTTAAATATACAGAAAGCTTATGATACCATTGATTGGTGGGCTCTTGAATGTATCTTAAAGGAGTTGGGATTTCCTCACAAGTTCACTAAATGGATTATGCTTGCTGTGTCTAGTGTGTCTTACAAGTTTAAGATTGGTGGGAAAGTTACAAAGAGTTTGAAGGCCAAGCGAGGCCTTAGACAAGGAGATCCAATCTCCCCCCTTCTGTTTGTGCTGGTGATGGAGTACTTCCATAGAGTGATTCATAAGCTGGACCGTATTCCTAATTTTAATTTTCACGCGAAGTGCGAAAGGCATAAAATCATCAATCTGAGTTTTGCTGATGATGTACTGCTTTTTGCTCGTGGAGATTGTAAATCAGTGGAGCTGCTGATGGAACAGGTAAACACTTTTTCGAATTCCACTGGTCTTGTTGTTAACCCGATGAAATGCAGGACTTTCCTTGGAGGGGTGACTAGTGATATAAAGGATGAAATACATGCGGTTACTAATTATGTGGAAGGGGAGCTTCCCTTTAGATATTTGGGAGTCCCTCTTACGATTAAGAAACTTCCTATCAGTCACTACATGAAGTTGGTTGATCGTATTATGAGCCGTATCCGTCACTGGAGCTCGAAAATGCTGAGTTATGCAGGTAGGCTGCAGTTGATAAATAGTGTCATTGCTTCTATGACAATTTACTGGATGTGGTGCCTTCCGTTTCCGAAGAAAGTGATACAAGTGATTGATTCCATCTGCAGAACTTTTCTTTGGTCGGGTAAGGATTTAAAGTCAAAAAAATCTCCTATTGCCTGGAAAAAAGTGTGCAATCCTAAGAGGAATGGTGGTCTCAATATCATATCTTTGAGAGAGTGGAACAAAGCTAGCATTGCTAAGCTCCTCTGGAACCTGTGTAATAGAAAAGAGTCTTTGTGGGTTAAGTGGATACACTCCTTCTATTTCAAAAACTATACTGTCCAGCAAGTCCAGATTAGCCAAAACATGTCTTGGATCTTGAAATCAATCCTCAAGCAGAGAGATCTCATGAGCAGGATGAATGATTGGAATTCCATGACAGGAAAATACCAAATTAGCAAAGTTTATGGGTTTCTAAAAAGCGAGGAACCGGTTGTTGAGTGGAAGCATCTGATGTACAACTCTGTTGCGAGGCCACGAGCGAATTTTATGTTGTGGATGGCTTGCCATAATAGGCTTGCAACGAGAGATAGATTAAAAAAATTTGGGATCATAAATACGGATGATTGTTATTTTTGTGACCAGGTGGAATCTAATGAACATTTATTGTTCGGTTGCCCTCCGTTCAAGAAATGTTGGCAAGAAATCTTGGGATGGATTGGAATAGATCATTCCCCTCATGGTTGGAATGAGGAACTACATTGGATTATGGAAAGGAGCAAAGGAAAAGGTTGGAAGGCTACCCTTGTCCGTAGTGCTGCGGCGGAAACCATATATGAAGTTTGGAGGTATAGAAATAGGAAAGTGTTTGGGGATAGTGTGAATACCATAGAAATTAAAGATATAGTAATTTCCAATATTGTTAATAGGGGGTGGGGACATACTAAATTTAGGAAGAACATTGCTAATCTCCTTATGGTTTAGCTTGTTGGTTTTGTTATTTTGGTGGATGGGTGTGCAATTTGCCACCTTGTATCTCTTTATTCATTTGGTTTAATAAAGTTTACTTTATTTCCAAAAAAAAAAAAATTAATATTTTAAGTAAATATATTTTTATTTTCAGTTTATTATTAATTATTAATATTAAAAACTGCTATTTTATATAAAACTATTTTTATTTTCAGTTTATAATTAAACTACTAATATTAAAATTACTATTTTAATTAAAAATAGTATTATTTTCAGTTTACTATTAATTATTGTTCTGGACTGGGCCAACATCTGCCCTACTGTCGGACAGCCCAGACCCAATGCCCGTCGAAGGCCCAACAAGGCCACCTTCGTGTCGGGCACAAGCCAGTCCCTCAGGGCCGTTGGACACGTGAGACAAAGACTGTCGGACAGAGGCCATAGCCCGTGGAGCGCACCTCTCCTCGACACATACGGAGACCTCCCTGCGAGAACACGTTCTCTTGTAACTTCTCACTCCCGAAGGAATCGGTCTACCCTACTTTTGGAGATATCGGGACAGTTACCCCAGGGAGAAAACCACGTGCTGGTCTTCACTACGCCACATAAGCCCTGACAGTTGCTTGGATTGGGCCTTGCAATCCAGCCCAGTGCAAGTAACCGTTGGCCCCGCGCTGGGGGCTCTCTATATTTTTATGTAAATATATAATTATATTTTATTTTCAGCTTATTTTGGATATGAATGTCCAAATTATAGATTTGATTAAATCAATATTAATA
Organism: Lathyrus tuberosus; assembly: GCA_022829125.1. Classification (NCBI taxonomy): domain Eukaryota; kingdom Viridiplantae; phylum Streptophyta; class Magnoliopsida; order Fabales; family Fabaceae; genus Lathyrus; species Lathyrus tuberosus. The sequence goes on from JALAZF010000117.1 coordinate 6,442,684, forward strand.
ATATATTCAAAATATAGATTTGATTAAAACCATACTAATAATTAACCCGTTTTTTATAATCAGATTTAGATATGAATAATTTTAATGATCGATTTATTTGAGCACCCCTAATTCTGAGAGACTTGGCATGGCTTATGCCTTAATAATTTTAATGACCGATTTATTTGAGCACCCCTAATTCTGATAGACTTGGCGTGGCTTATCCGCTTATGCCTTGTCTCTTGTCTTTTAACCTGTTTTTGATAATCAGATTTACATATGAATAAATTTAGATATGAATAATTTTAATTATTGATTTATTTGAGCACCCCTAATTCTTATAGACTTGACATGGCTTATGCCTTGTCTATTGTCTTTTAACCCGTTTTTGATAATCATATTTAGATATGAATAATTTTAATGACCGATTTATTTGAGCACCCCTAATTCTAATTCTAGTAGACTTGACATGGCTTATGCCTTATCTCTTGTTTTAATTGAATTCAGTGGCCTTTTCAAAAAGAAAAATTGCAATTCGATCATATTAAACAAAGAAGATAGCAAAAATGAAATTTGAATTGCTCTGTTAAATATATACATATTTGCATTTACAATTAAACAATAAATTGAATTGTTTCCTGCCTAAAACTGAAATAAACTTTGTCATGACTCAAGAGGATGCTGCAACTGCAACCTTGGACTCTTCCAACCATTTCCAGACAGTCAGCAAACCAGTTCTGTCTCCGGTGAAGAAAAGTCCGCCAGGAGCTATATCGATTAATCCAACTTCTTGCTTAGCAAACAATCTACCCCTCTCGGCAAACCTGTAAATCATAAATGTAGAGGCGCAGTCAAGAACCAATTCAAGTTAACATGAGAATGTGATGGTGATGGTTGCAAGTTTACTTACGATGGCAGTTCATAGAGGCGAACTGAATTGTCTCTAGTAGAGCAGAACAATATAGGCTTATTTTCTGGATCAGTCATCCCAGAGAGTGCAACCACACCCTGTAAATATCATAATAAAAAATATCAACAACTTTCATTCACGACTATCATAAGAAATATCAATTTGACAACTACAATCTAAAACAAACTACCGAATAATGTTCAACAATGTACAGATGTTAAACATACTAGCTAACTTACATTTTCTAATTTGTGTGAATATGCAACTTCCAAAGTTTCTGCCTCGGTTTTATACCAAACCTTGATAGTGCAGTCTGATGAACCAGTTAACAAGAAATTGTCCCAACAAAGAAGGGATGTGACTTCGTCTGTATGTGCATTGAGTGTCATTTTACACTCAAATGTGTCTAGGTCCCAAACCTGAATGAAACAATAAGAAATAATTATCAAATAAAACATATATAAAGCAACAAGCAACTGTGTAGAGCTAAGATAGAAGAACAAAATACCTTGATGCTTTGATCCTTGGATCCTGAGTACAGCATCTTGTAAACCCCAACAGTCAGGCAAACTACAGATTTAGTGTGCCCACGTAGGGATGCAACCAGTTCAAAAGGGGAATTGGATTTAGAGCTGCCTCTCCATGCAGAAATTACACCATCCTGTGATTTAAATAATCAAATTTAACATAAATTAACCGAAATGAACTATTTCAAAAGTGTGAGAACAAAATAAGCTATACAACTAGTAGCAACTAGGGGATTAAAAATCTGATTTATCTAGATAACAACCATAAACCAATGTGTGAGAAGTAGTTACCTCTGCTCCAGCTAAGAGTGTATCATTGCCAACAGTCATGGCAAGTACTCGTCCCTTAGGTCCATCAAGAGTTAACTGTGAAGCAGTCTGAATATTCCATGCCTTCACAAAAACCACATTGGCATAATCAGCTTACAAGTAATGGTCCTATATAATTGACAATACCATACAATGGAAGAAAACAATAATTGAAGTAAGAATAGGAGCTTGCCTTGACAGTGTTAGGAAGACCAACAAAAATCCATGGGCCTTCACTAATCAAAGAGGTAGCTTCGGCACCAAGATTCATCACATTGGCACATTGACCGGTATGGCAGTCCCATGACCGAAGTGTCCCATCGGTGCTGCCAGAATAAAGTTTTTCTGATTCAACCGGAATTGTAATTCCGGTGACAAGCTGTTTGACAAATATTTTAATTAAACTACTTGAGAATTATCAGTTAAAAAAGATGCCAATTCTAAGTTTGGAATTTAAAAGAAGGTTGATGTAAGCCCAAGTACCTTCTTGTGTCCTTGAAGTTTTGCTAATGAGGCAAACCCATTGCCATAAGACCATGAATGTAAATTCCGACACTGATCACCATGAACACAGTTGTCATTCATCCAATATTTGCAGATACTTATTGAAGGCATTAGAGGAACTTGTGTCCTTTCTCTGTCATCTCCCATATTTCTATTCAAGACCTTCTTAGTAGTATGCTTGGGAGGCGACGTGTCATTTCCTGTCTTTCTACGTACGACCGTTTTCGCAGACTCAGACGATATATGGCAACGCTTCCTTGCATTATGATATGATGCAGTATCACTTCTACAAGAACCAGTTGACAGAATTGACGGTGTTTCACTGTGCAGAAACCTACACGGGTTTCTGTTGCATCTTCCTTGGAGCCAATAGATGCATGTTGTCCCAATGACTCGTTCAGTTCTATTGAACCTTTTCACTTTCATATCCATAGTAATCTAAAAAGAAACAACATTCCAATAACACCCAAAATCCAAATCAGCCGCCGTATCAACATTCCAATACCCAATTTGATCTCATCCCAAATCATATCAAACCCTTAATCCTAAAATTAACACTTTCATATCCATATTAATCTAAAAAGAAACAACATTCAAATAACACCCCAAATCCAAATCAGCCACTGTATCAACATTTCAAATACCCAATTTGATCACATCACAAATCATATTAAACCCTACATTTGAACCTCGTCACTTCCATAACCATGGTAATCGAAAAATTAACAACAATCCAATAACTCCCCAAATCCAAATCAGCCACTGTATCAACATCTCAAAACCAATTTGATCACATCCCAAATCATACAAACCCCTAATTTGAGCTTTATAATATCCAATATCAAAGCATCACTCATCACTAATCCTAAATGATTCAACCAAATCATACCTTCGTGATAACCTAAATCGAAAAAATTTGCGAATCGGAATAAAAGAAACCTTGATGAAAAAGTTACCTGAAGTTTGAGAATACGAAATTGAGAATTCGTTGAGCTATCAGAAGAGTTTGTAATGGAACAGTAGAGTTTGTAATGGAAAAGGAATTAAACGAAAGAAGGAACAAATAAAGTGAGTTGAATTAGGGCTTATATAGATTTATGATTAGTTTTGGGCTTTTTAATGAACTTTTAATTTTAAGTCGGTTAGAGTGATTTACAACGATACGATTTCATTAATGCAATCTATTAATGATTCATACATTTATTACACATTAAATCTATTATATATATATATATATATATATATATATATATATATATATATATATATATATATATATATATATATATATATATATATATGAGAAAGTTAGATTTATGTTTTGAGTACACGTTAAAATTATTTTTTTCTTAAATGTATTTTTAGTCCCTTAATTTGGGCGATTTAAACTATTGGTTCCGCTATTACAAAGTCAGCGATTCTGTTCCCTTAATTTTAACGACATCTAAATTTTTGTGGTTCCCCTTCACTTTCTTGAATAATGCTCATAATTTCAGCAAATCCAGTTTTGACAGCTACAACATTTGCTTGAGAAGGTGATGAATTATTATCATCCAAATTAACAACAAAAGAAGAAGACTCTTCCAAAGATATAGCTACATACTCATCATATAAATCTTCCAATGAACACCTGACCTTCTTTATATTATCATCAGCAACTTCTTTAGATTTATATATCTTGGAAAAACATATACGCATCATGTGAAATTTGCACCTAGGATCCAAAACACTAGCTATAGCCATCAACATATTACATTCCCCCCAATATTTGTCAAACTTTATTTTCATTGAACCTGCCATTTCTCTCATGAAGAGATCTTCATCTTCACTCGCCTTATCAAGTATTTCTTTCACCTTCCAAACTTCTGACAGATACAAATTTGCAGTCGGATACTCACTACTTACATTTAAAATAGTAGTTATAGTAAATATTTATAAGAATAATAAATTAAAAAATTAAATAGTTGATAAACTACCTGAAATCACATGAGTATCACGATTAAACACTTCTAGAAGTTTACAAACTTTCTCAACTTTGTTCCATTCTTCAAGTGAAGGGGCATAATCATAATGAGGCTCTCTTTCTTTATAGGCTGCAAATGCAATCTTAAAGTTCAAAGCAGTTGACAACATATTAAAGGTTGAATTCCATCTTGTTGGACAATCAACAATGAGTTTTCTTTCTTTCAAACCTTTCTGCTCAACCACATCACAAAATGCCTTTAGTCTTCCATCATTATGGTTAACATATTTGACACTTTCACGGATATTGTAAATGATGTCCTTAATTTTACTAAGGCCATCTTGCACCAATAAATTTAATATATGAGCACAACATCTAACATGAAACAAAGAGCCATCAAGAATTAACTTACTACTTAGAGATAAATTATCTTTGAGACATCTTAAACATGAATCATTATAAGAGGCATTATCAACTGATACTGAAAAAAAATTATTTTCAATCCCCCAAATTTTCAAACATTTATAAATAGAATCAACCACATCAATACCACGCCTTGGTGCGGGGACTTTCACAAAACTCAAAACTCTTTTTTGAAGATTCCATCCCGCGTCAATGAAATGTCCTATGATAACTAGGGGTGTTCATGGGTACGGGCCAACCCGCGAACCCACTCACCCAACCCAACCCAACCCTTATTTTACCCAACCCAATCATGTACGGATCCAACCCGAACCAACCCATTCAAACCCATTGGTATTTGGTTCGGGTAACGGGTTTGAAGTTTTAAACCCACGAACCCGCGAACCCAACCCATTGATATGTCACACTATTTTTATTTTATTTTATTTATAAATTATCTAGCATAATTCTTACAATGTATTTATTTTTTAAAATATAATTATAGTTTTTATTAATTATAAAAACCTAAGTCTAAATCAAATTTGAGAGATCAATTTTATTTATTCAAAGAGAGAGATATCTTACCTTTTAAATTATACTACTTTACACTATTTGTATATTTTTCTAACTTTATATGAATCGTAAAAGACGTTTTAGGTATTAACCAATAAATTTTATTCAAATTGAATACTAAAATTTATGATTTTTTAATGTTTTTGTAATATAAATGTGTTAACTAAATTGATATATTTTATTTAGAATTTGAAAATTATATTTAGTGGATTACCCAAGAACCCAACCCAACCCAACCCATTCATGAATGGATTGGGTTGGGTCGGGTTTAGTATTAAAAATACGGGTTGAACACTCAACCCAACCCAAAAAAAATTGATCGGGTCGGGTATTGGATTTTAATCAAATTAGACTCAACCCAACCCGCGAACACCCCTAATGATAACCATATATTCAACTACTTGATGGCTAGATTTCCACATATCTGTAGTTAAACTTATCTTTCCCACACTTTCTAAAAGTTTCTTCAACATTTTTTTCTCCCTCTAAAATAATGCCACACAATCACTTCTGATTGTTTTATGAGTAACCTTATGAAAATCTGGGTTTGCATATTGGAAACCCCACATCTAAATGTCATCTTCAACAACACTAAAAGGATATTCATGGACCATAATAGCGGTTGTTATTATTTCCCTAATCTTTTCATTAGAGTATCTAGCACCAGGAGTAATAAAGGGATTACCTGAATTTGAAGGCTGAAACGGAATGGTGGTTTGTCTTTTTTCGGTAGACTCGTGCAACTTCTTTTGCAAGCATTTGTCACTATGTCTTCTCATATGACTAGTGCTAGATCCCGGCCCTCCAGTAGCAAATTGGAGTTTACAGTATTTGCAAACCCCTTTCATCACACCTTTTTTAATTTCAACTTCACCAAAATCTTTCCAAACGCTTGATGTTTTTCTCCTCTTTCTCCCGACAACTAATTCTGGTTCTTGTTCAGATTCAGGTTCTTGACTTTCTTGTGTTGTGTTTGCTTCTACTTGAGTTGAATCTATAGCCACTTATTCACTCACCTCATTATTAGTCAAAGAAGAAGACATTTGCTGGAAATAGTAAAAATATGAATTCAAATGTGTTATGCTAAGTAGAATAATAAAAAAATAGAATAAAAGGATTAATAAATTATACAAGCATTCACTTTTATTTAGTATCCTATTAACAAATTATTTTTCATGTGAAACTGTTAACAAACAAATGATGATAAATTCCATTCTAGATCCATCTCCACACTTTTCCTCAAATTCCTAACTTTTCCTTGCAAAAGTAAACTACTACTGTTACCGAAAAAAATGTTACTTATATTAGAAAGTCACACATGATTTAAGATGAACAATAGAATAGTAATTTTGATTTAAATATATGAATAAAGTGTTGCAAACATACTTTTTTAATGATTTTTTTAGTAAATAATATTACCTTTTTGTTTGTTTTTGTTTTGTAATTTCTTTTGTTTTTTTTCATGATAAAGTGGATAGAAGAACTTAAACACGAAGCAAGAGATTTAACTTGAAATTTAGGAAAGGTATTGAAGCTTCATCCTTTCATCAATTCTTGTGTTTTTCTTCAATTTGACTACGGTGAGTTTACCACTGAATGAGTGTTTTGTATTTTTCCGCGCACGTTTATGGTTTACTATTGTTTATATATAACAATATTTAAGTTGTTGTATTACTTTATAGTTGGCACATCTGCGTAATTTTTTATTCTAATTTTTGCTGATTCTATTTTACAGTTCTGATTTTTACATGTATCTGCTTGTGGTAACAAGATTGAACACTTCATTCCCTTGCTCTTTCATTTATTTTCTATAATTTAGCTAAAATATTTCAGTTAAACTTTTCGAATGGAGAATAGACGGTGGGTACGTGATCCGACAAAAGAAAGTGAAAAAATATTCGAGGGGTTAACGAATTTCTTGAATTTGCTTTTCAAAACTCAGCAGAAAACGGAAAAATATTGTGTCCTTGTATAAAATGTGCTAACTGTGATTCACATTGTCGCTCAAGTGTTTATGAACACTTAATTGATCCGCGACGTGGATTCCTTAGACGTTATACTCAATGGATATTTCATGGTGAGAGACCCACAATTTCAACTGACACAACTGAACAACATTTTGAAATGGAGCATGACATGGATGGGTTACTGCGTGATACTTTTGCAATGCCTCCTTTAGAAGAGAGAATTTCAGGTGAAGGAGAAAGGAATCCAGAAGTAGGATTAAATGTCAAGTTTTACAAATTGGTGAAAGAGAATGAACAACTTCTTTATCCAAACCGTAAGAAGTATAGTAAACTATCCTTTATGGTGCATTTGTATCATTTAAAGTGTCTTCATGGGTGGAGTGACAAGTCATTCTCTATGTTATTGGATTTATTGAGAGGTTCTCTACCAGAAGGGAATGTTTTACCAAAGTCACAATATGAAACAAAGAAGATGATTTCAGGGTTAGGTTTAGGATATGAGAAGATACATGCATGTCCTAATGACTGCATATTGTATCGGGGTAAACATATCAAAGATCATGTATGTCCAAAGTGCGGTACTTCAAGGTGGAAAACAACAAATGAGGATGTACAAGCTAATGGAAAAGAAACTTCTGAAAAGCGTAAGAGCTTACCCGCAAAAATCCTTCGTTGGTTTCCTTTGAAACCGAGGTTGCAAAGGTTATTCATGTCATCTAAAGTTTATGAATCAATGAGATGGCATCATGATGGAAGAGTGAATGATGGGTCTCTTAGGCATCCGGCTGACTCATTTGCTTGGAAAGAGTTTGACTCTCGATATCCAGCATTTTCTTCAGATGCGCGTAATGTTCAATTAGGGGTTGCTTCTGATGGCTTCAATCCTTTTAAGACAATGAGTATAACCCATAGCACCTGGCCTGTCATACTAATTCCCTATAATCTTCCTCCTTGGATGTGTATGAAACAATCATTCTTCATGTTATCGCTACTAATTCCAGGCCCTAAAGATCCTGGAAATAATATTGATGTTTATCTACAACCATTAGTAGAAGAGCTGCTAGAGTTATGGTTTGATGGAAATGAAACATTTGATGCCTACAAGAAAGAGACATTCCAACTCCATGCTGCTATAATGTGGACTATTAATGACTTTCCAGCATATGCAAACTTATCTGGATGCAAACTTATCTGCAAGATTGATTGTAAGATTTTCTTTTAATCATGTCTTTTTTATTTTGTGACTAGTATTGAATGGATGTGTGATATTACTGGAATTGGATTTAAATGTTTGCTTGTTTGCTTAGTTATTCATAAGAATCTTATGTCAAAATAATAAGCCAAAATTTTAACGTGTAAGAGACATGCAAATGCAAAAATATTCTTAATATTGTACCATGTCTCATAGATTTATTAAATAGTGCAGATCGGTTTGGTGGCATTTATACATTTCTGCACCATGTCTCATAGATTTATTAATATTGTACCATGTTTGCATTACTGGAATTGGATTTAAATGTTTGCTTGTTTGCTTAGTTATTCATAAGAATCTTATGTCAAAATAATAAGCCAAAATTTTAAAGTGTAAGCAACATGCAAATGCAAAAATGTTCTTAATATTGTACCATATTTAATAGATTTATTAAATAGTGCAGATAAGTTTGGTGTCATTTCTGCATTTCTGCCCCAAGTCTCATAGATTTATTAATATTGTACAATGTTCTTAATATTGTTCTTAATACTGTACCATGTCTCATAGATTTATTAGATATATTGTGAAGAATTTAACCAAATATAATGAGATTGTTACATTGTTAGAATGATTTGCATAATTAATTTTAATTATAGTTAGAAGGATTTATTAATACTATATAATGTTCTTAATATTGTTCTTAATACTGTTATAAGTCTCATAGTTTAGTTTATGTTTTAATTTTAGTTTGAGTGGGTATTCATTGTCGTGTCATAGAAGAAAGCCTTGCATTTTAGACCAGTTCAGAATACAATGAAGTTTTTTTCATTCAATATTATAAAACAAAACTTCTTGATTTCTGCATTTACATCTATTATAATATTTCAGGAAGAACTAAACAAACATAATAATGATGCTGAAACTTCTCAATCGGTCCAAAAGACACAAAGTCATATGCCTTGGAAGGATGACGTTTATTCCCAAGTAAAAGGACCTGAAAAGAGGGGACGTGTGCGTTGTATAGGCAATATTCCCAAACCTAAAAAATCAAAAGCTTCTTTGTCTGAAAATCAAGAGTTGAGGGATGAAATTAAGAAAATGCGAGAAAGTCAAGAGAGGACAAATGTGTTTATGGAAAATATGATGTCAGTGATACAAAATCGATTATCTCCAGAAGATTTGAATGTTATTTTACAAGCTGCAAGACAGGTATATTATATTTTACTCATCAAGTTCATATTTCGAATATTATGGAAATATTTATTAAGTTGAGTTTGTAACTTATTTTATTTTATTTTATTTTCAATAGGCTACAGATGCTTCTAGTGCCGCAGGCCAGACAAATTCTCGAAATCCATGCACTAATGAAGATGGAAGAAAGGAAGATTAGAAACTGATTTTATCTTATATATGTTTTATGTTTTTTATTCATCGTAGAATCTATTTTGATGGTTGTTATTATATAATTGACATTACATTGTTATTTTGCTATGTTTATAAGACTTGATATTTTGGTAATATAATTGAAATTTGATTTGATGTTAATTTAAATTTGGTATGGTGTATATAGAAAGTATTGTCAAAATTTGATTATTAAAAAAAAATAATAATAAAAAAAATAAAAATTATTAATTATTGAAAATATATTAATTATTAAAAAAAATAAAAATAATAATAGTAAAATTATTAATTATTGAAAAAATATTTGTAAAAAAAAGACATATACCAACAGCTAATTTCGTCCTATACCAACGGAAATACATGGATGAAAAAGTTATTAACTAGTATAATTAGTCGTTGCTATAGCCCCAATATTTTGTGCAACGGTTGAAAATTTCTGTTGGTATATGATATTGTGACGGAAAAATGTCGTTGGTATAGGGAATTATACTTGACGGAAGCAAATGTTCGTTGGTATAGGTTTTTTGACCTTTACCGTCGGTTTTTGGAACTTTACCAACGGATTTTTGCTGTTGGTAAATGTCAAATTTCTTGTAGTGACACTTTTATATTGTATCCTATTTTTTAAGTTTTGTATTAGAAACAGTAGTAACGTAGATAAATGAAGAAAATACCATGTATATCCATTAGTGTCAGAAAGAATCCTACGTGTAAATGAAAATAAGTTTTCTATATTTAATTTATACCAAAAGAGAATAATATGATTTATACTATTCATTAACGTCTTTATCATATCATGATTTTTATAACCTCAAGCAAATATTATGTAATTTCAAAAGAGAATCATATTATGTATTTTGCTATTTAATTTTATACCAAAAGAGAATCATATCATATTATAATTTTTATAACCGCAAGCAAATATTATGTATTTTGCTATTTAATTTTATACCAAAAGAGAATTATATTATGTAGCTCAAGCAAATATTCCACTAAAGAATCTAGATTTTTATAACCTCAATGAAACTCTTACAGAAAAAATAGTCTCGGTTGAACCCGATTTCCTTTCACAAATTCAGGTAACAGAATTCACCTATGGTGGAATTTCAATAGCGTTTACTTTTGATCATGCATTAGGTGATGCACCATGGAAGAGATACAAAACATGTCAATGAATAATAATATTTCGCTTAAACGTCTTTATCAATTATCATATCAGCGCATCGAGTATTAGTACCCTGTGGAGGCTTTGTTCGGTTAATGGAATTAAGAAAACAAAGATCGAGACTTTCTCGGCCTATGTATGGAAGATAATGATAAACACTATTGATAAAAAAATTCATAAAAAATGCAAGATGGGTTGGTTATTTGTAAGTTGTAACGAACCAACATCCAAATAAATTAACACATGTTATTTGATCTCATATTCATCTTTCATTTTCAAAAAAGTAAAAAAAATATTAGAATATAAACATACAGATATTTTATTGAATTGTAAACAACTAAAAAATCAATCAATAAAATGATTATGTACTTACCTTTGATTTGAATGAACAATTATAACTTCAATTGGTAATCACTTTAGTTTTTTCTATGGACACTTCTTCGGTTTTGTGAATGAAGATATTTCTTCAATTTGCCGTTCTCTTGACTTGAATTAGGGTTTCAAATTTTTTTAGTGACTTAGGTTTGTTTTGAAATAAGTCTCTTCAATATCTAAAGATATTTCATCTCTTCAGATTCTGTTTTTTTTTTGTACGTGAATAAATTTTGGATAACATTAATTGATCACCCCAACTTTCAAGGATTTGCAAATATAAAAAAAATATATTTATTAAATAGGCCGGCCTATTAGGCTTTATAGGATTTTTTAATAGCCTAAGCCTGACCTATTTAGTTAAATAGGCTTTTGAAAAAGCCTAAGTCTAGCCTTTTTTTTAAATAGGCCAGGCCAGGCTAGGCTTAAATAGGCCAGGCTATAGGCCCCTGTAGGCCGGCCTGACCTATTCCCACCCCTAGTGATTATTAAGATTTTAAAATTATTTTTAATTACGTAGAATTATTGACTAGAATAATTTATTTTTTAATTCTTTTTATACATAATTAATTAATTTAAATTGTTATTTAATAAATTAAGTAATTAAAATTTTGGGAATCATTACGGTGCAAGGCCCATTTAGTTACAAAATATATTCAATTTTCAAAGGTCCACTTTCATCTCAACATAATTATTCATTACCTCCACATGTTCAAGCTTTATAAACACTTAAATTACACAAGGAAAAACATTGTGGGACTCTATCTTTGTCATGGCTTCATAGATGAACACACATCTTTGTTGAAATGGTGAAAAAAATTTGTGTCTCTTATAATCAATGGAAGCAGACAACACTTGAGTGCCATGTGAATATGATATAAAAGTCGTTTGATCGGTTTGGTAAAAGAATGTTAGCAATTTCACATTCTTTCTATATGCACTTTATTACCCAATGAATTTCACTGCATTGGAAATAGTTTGTTGTATAATTTCACTGCATTGGAAATAAGATGTTAATGATTTTCTGCCCTAGATATATTATGCAGGAAAAGTGAGTGTTTCAGTCATTGTAGACATGATTAAGCTAATTAAGTAATGATATAGAACAATAACAGTTGAACTAGATTAAGATAGCAAACATTGAATCATATAACTTGATCGTACCTGATCAAAAATAGATCGGTGGCCAGCAACACGTTGTGAGCTCCGTTACACTCCGGCGGTGGTGAGAAGGTGGGGGTGTACCTGCAAGGTACTCCGATGCCAAAGTAAGAGACAGAGTAAAGAGTGAAAGTATAAAAAGGTAGTAGTGAGAGTAAGATTCATAATACCTGACCCTCTAGTGATAAAGAGTATTTATATTGTGCCCCCAGTGTTGGGCCAATGGTCATCTATACTGGGTTGGACTGCCAGGTCCAATCCAAATAAGTGTCAGGGCTTACGTGGCATAGGGAAGACCAGCACGTGGTCTTCGCCCTGGAGCAACTGCCCCGTGATCTTTGGAAGGTGGGCTGACCAGTTTTTCAGGAAGTGGGTAGTTGCCTGATGATGTGTCCCTGCGTGAGGGGCACGTAGAGTCCTTAGGGAAGACGTATGGTCTCTCCCTGTGCTAGGCAGTGGCTTGTCCGACTACAGAGAGTGTACAGCATACCCGACGGGGAAGAGGATTAGGCCTTGTTGGGCCTCCCCAACGAGACACTGGGTTGGGCCTGCCCGACTGTGGGGCAGGTACTGGCCCAGTGCAGAACAGGAGCCCCCTAAGTCGTTGCTTCGAAGTGGCAGAGTAATGACTTAAGGGTCAGTCCATTCGTCGGGGACTCGTCAGTGGGGGCGTCATCGTCCCCGAAACACCGAGTTAGTGGTGGATGCGGGCGGCCAGAAGCAAGTGATGTTCGACGAGACAAGAGTCGTGGGGACGTATGCATGTCTGGGCACGTCTCCGTTCGGTGCCTTGATCGACAACGTGGGGACAATGAAAGGAACGGATGTTCCCGATCCACGTGCACGGTGGGAAGCTGAGAGGACGCACGTTGTGTCTTTAAGTGCCACATGTCATGCATCATTAATACCTAGGGCGGCTAGGAGTAGGGGCACTCAAGTGCCTATAGAAGCCCCGAGTCCCGTGTTAGGATTATATATAGGCGGTGAGTCTGTGTCATTTGCATGCTTTCCCCCTTCTACTCAGAACTTTCCCCTTTCTCCGTTCGCTCTCTCAGCCTCCATTTCCGTTCGTACGCCGTACGTCGTCGTTCTGTCGCTCAGCCACCACTGTATCCAAGTAAGTTTATGGCCTCATTATCTCGGTTTTGTGTGTTTTCTGGTGGTTCTTCCGGTGAATCGATGAAGTTCCCGGGGAAACCACGGAGTTTCCGGCGACTACGCCAGAACTTCTTTAAGCTTATGAGACTTCCGATGAAGGTCCCGGGGACCCGGGATGAATGTCCCGAGGAGATAAGTTGAAGGACTCGAGGACCTGATGGAGGTCCGAGGACCTGGGATGAATGTCCCGAGGCCATGGGATGAAGGGCTCGAGGACCCGATGAAGGTCCCGAGGACCTGGGATGAATGTCCCGAGGCCATAGGATGAAGGACCCGAGGACCCGATGAAGGTCCCGAGGACCTGGGATGAAGACCTCAAGGACGTTAGATGGAGGTATCAAGGACCTTTGCTGATGGTCTCGGAAGGGTCATACCCCCGGTTTCTAGTTGAAGCGGCGGTGACCCTGAACATGAGGCTTCTCCCGAGGAGGGGGTTTACGACTATGCGTCGAAGAGAATCTCCTCGTGTGTACGAGCTTCCCAACAAGGGTTTTAGTTGAGGACGTTTTCCAAGCAATTCCTCGCCTCCTTTCCTCGCCCTTTCACTTGATTTGAGCTGGAAGGGTGGATTTGATCTGAAATGTCGAATTCACCGTTTTCCTCTGCTTTTTAGGTAAAAATGGCTGCAAGGATTGAGGGGGTCATTGAGACCGATGACGAGCCCGACTCACCAGTATTGCAGACCAGCAGGGTTCGAAAGTGAATTGCCGAGGATTGGGCCGGGGAGGAGCCTCTAAGTGTCCCTTCTCTTTTTGCCATGAACGATTCAGATACCTATGCTACTTTCGAGGACCTTTATGAGGGATCCCCTCAGAACTGGAAGGTGCACAAACCCCAGAACACCGTCTGGTATGCTCGTGTTTAAGAGGGATGAGGTTCCCCATATACGAATTCACCTTCCTGGAAGCGAGTATGCGTTTGCCCTTTAGTGATTTCCAGCAGGAGGTGTTCTCCTGCTGCGCCTGACGCCCTCGCAGCTCCATCCAAACGCGATCGCATTCGTACGGGCATATGAGCTCGTATGTCAGTACCTTAATATCGGAGCTACGATACCTCTCTTCTTCTTTATCTTCCATCTGCAGAGACAGACGGTCGAAGGCCGGCATAGCTAGGTGTCCTTTAAGCAACCGAGGAGGTTGTTTCGGGCGTACCTAGACTCTGTCCGCAATTTCAAATACTGGCACTTCGTTGTCAAGCTCATTACCCATGTGGTTGTCGCCTCGTTGTACGACTGCGTGGTCGAGGATAAAAATTGACGGCGAGAGGAGGTCTTACAATTGAAGTTTCCATTAGAATAGACGAAGAAGCATTTCAAAAGAAGCACATATAGTTACATAGTCAGCCCTGGTACGTTGGATGAAGAGGACCGGCTGGCCTACCAGAAGTTAGTCAAGTTCGTCTTCGGCTTCACCCCTGCGAAACTTATGACCCCGGAAGGGAACTTTATCCTCGATGATCGCGGAGAGATTTTAAAGGAGGCCCGATTGATAAACACAAAGGTCCTCCTCGAGTGTGAGTCCGACGAGGAAGCTGTACAGTTCTTAGGTAGCGGACACTCCCTGCACTCGGGCCCCATCTATGATTTTGCTATTGGTTCGCTGACGTGTTTGTTTTTCTCTTTTGTAGGTAAGATGTCGAGCTTGCAAGAATGCGTGAAGAAGTTGGCGGTCACCAGAGGTGGGAAGAAGGTTGGTAAAGGGCGAGTCGTCCAAATTCAGCAGATGCAAGGCCCCAACCTGACACCTGGAGGCTCGTCATTTTCTCCCCAATGCAGCCAATCTCCAACGTCGCAGGGCTCTCCCAAAAGGCAGCGCGTTACTGAGCCCGTAGCCATCGATCTCACCAAAAACATCTCTGAGGAGAAGTACATGCTTCCACTGTGCTATCTGCAGCCTGATTTCTTCTACGGGGCCATCTCCCCGGCTGTGAGCATTGCTGAGTCCAAAGCTATCTTGGGCGTTGACCGGACGGCGAGGAGGAAAGCCTTATCAGAAGATATGGCCGCGATGAAGCGGGTTATTCAAACGAATTTGATTCTTAACGACGAGACTTGCCCCTCATCTGACCTGAACAAGCTGCAGAATGACCTCGCGTCTGTCGAGACTGAGATGAAAAAGCTTGCTAGTGACCTCGATGAGTGTAAGAAACAGAATTTCGCCCAGGTCAAGCTTCACGGGGAGATGGAGAGGAACAAGCTCTTAGCAAGGATCGCTGATTTGGAGGCGGGTGCTAGGCCTGTTGAAGACGAGAGCGCCGACGAGAAGCTTTTGACCTCTCGTATTGACCTGGTATCGAAGATTCGGCTACTCGAGCAAGATTGCCTGGGGACTGTCGAGGTGGGTTTCAATGCTGCTGTGGAGTAGCTCCAGCTCGTGAACCCTGATGTCCAGTTCATCACCAAGGGGATAAGCCCTTATCACCAGGTGATCGAAGGTCAGGTGGTCGTGCCTGAATCCGAGGAGGAAGAAGATGGTCAAACCGTGGTGGACGACCAACCCGAGGGGGGCGTAGCCGTCTATCTCTATTTCCTTTTGACCAACTTGTTTGACCTGCGTACCACTTTTTGGTTATTGTTTAGTTCGACCTGCGTTCCGTGATTTTGTAAGCTGACTTTTGCCTGGCTTGCGTGCCAGAGGTTTACTATGTTTTTTTGTACTTTTTGGACAATGGGCTTTTGCCCGATTTAATGCATTGTCTTTTATATTTTGTGTGTGTTGCTTGTATGTTGACTATGTATTTGGTATTTTGCATGTTTTCTTTAAGTGGTTGAGGCTTTTTCTCGATGTCGTTCATCCTCGACAGTGTAGGGAACTGGTCGAGTGGTTGGAGTTGTATTCCGACCTTCGACAAAGCTAAATGCTCGATAGAGATCTTAGCTTTGAGGCGTGAACTTCCCATCGTGAGCTGGGCATTCTACCTAGTTGGTACAACGACGATGGATCTCGATAGAGGTGTCCCAGTCAGATCAAGGGTCCTCGTGCACACACAAAAAGCGGGCCCTTGTCTTCTTGTCTCGAGTTAAGGAGTTGCGCTGGTACCTTAGTGCGCTCCTGTGGTCGCGACACGAATAGGTCGCAAACAGTGTTTAACTGTAGTACTGTTTAAGCTTTTCAGCGTTCCATGGTCGAGCAAGTTCCTCCCCGTGGAGATTTTCGAGGTAGTAGGCTCTCGTCCTCGTTTTCGTGCAGACGCGGTAGGGGCCCTCCTAGTTTGCGGCGAGTTTGCCTTTGCCCGAATCTTTTTGGTTCCTTCGCAGGACTAGGGTGTCATACCCCAAATTTTGACCACTAAGATTCCCATCATTGTGCAAATCATCATCACAATATGGATGTACCTTTATGCCTCATCAATCTCCTCAAGGAATTGTTGAGCATCCACTACAGTCAAAATTAGGGTTTCAAGCCCTCTCTGAGCCTTAGACAAAGGATCAATCAAGGAATGACATGATCTTCAACTTGTCTACACTCTAAAACATACAAAAAGGATAAAAAAGGACTCCCACTTCAAGGATTAAGCACAAGGATGCTCCCTTCTAGGTGGATCAAGTCTCAAGATCACCAGTGTCACCAAATTAGGGTTTTGGTCGACCAGGGCCTCCAGATGAAAAATTTCCTCTGGGCATGAGCCAAAGATTCAAAACATAATCTAATATGCTCCATGGAACCTCATGAACCCAACCATCAATTCAATTTTGCCTCAGGGGATGCATTCATCAAAAATCAAGAATTATGGTTTCTTGACCTAATTCACCCCTATGTTGACTTTTGCGACCAATCATGAACCAAGACCTCAAGATAGGATTTGAAGGTCTCTAATATACCACATTGATCCATTTGCACCAATGGATTAATCCAAGAAGCTTGAGCAACAAGGCTCAATTTCATCTGGACCACAATTAGGGTTTTGCGGGAAAAGTCAACTGTAGCTTTGACTTTTGACCAGGACATGCTCCCAAGCCCTAAGACATGATTCAATACACCCTATAACACCCATGGAACATTACCATCAAGTTTGATTTAGGTCAAGGACATGATTTCCTAAAGGATTGCACAGTTTGGAATTCATCTGCTAAAAAGTCAACTGTGCACAAAAGTCAACTTTGACTTTTTGAGATTTTTCACTAAAATGGATTTTTAACCCTAAAATGATGTTAATGTATGATTTGAATCATCATTCATCAAGAAAAATCAAAGAAAGTGGTATAACTTGTAAAAGGGGTAACCATAAAAACTTAGAAAATTTTCTAAGTTATGAAATAAAGTGGCAAAGGCACCAACTTTGGAGGATCATAACTCCTAAACCACAAGGCCATTTTCCCCCATCCAAAGCTTGATTTATAGATCTCATTGCCCTCTACAAAAGCTTCATACTGACCTATGTCCAAATTCCTCATGGATTTTGAGTTATAGAGTGATCAAAATCAAGAAAAGTCACTTTGTTCCAACACTTAGTGAAAATTTCACTAAGTCAGAATCCGCCTTACTTTTTTCCAAATGTAGGGGCATTTTTCACTTGGATCCAAAAGGTATCAAAACCAAATATGTTCAAATAGTTGTTGTATCATATAAGGGCTTTCCAAAAAGGCCAAGAACATCATCAAATTCAACTTGAGCCATGAGATATGACATTGGCAAGTTGCCTTGCTGAAAACTGCCAAGGCAAGGCAGAATTTTGCATTTTGGGTCGATTTGCCAAAATCAGCCAATTCCAAGCCTTGTCATCATCTTGGACACATCTGAGGATTGAATCTAAAGGGGACAATCACTGAGCCAAGCCTCCAAAGTCCTTGGAACAAGAAATAGCATGCCAAACCTAGAATTGCCTAAAATAGGGACAAGACTTCAATTTTGGATTGGAGCATTCAATGGAAGCACCAAGGTGGCATGGACTGAGCTATTAGCAACTGAATTCAGTCAAGACTTATCCAAGACCAAGGGAACCAACAGCCTGTGCCCTAACCTAATTGACTAGAGGAGACTTGGATTTCCATTGGACAACATTGGCTAACCCTACTCATCAGTTGCCATTCACTATTCCTTGCAAAATAAACTTGCTCTACTATAAATAGAGCTTAATTGTGATCAGTTTGAGTACACCAAAGCCATCAAACAGATGCTTTCCTCAAAATCTCTTCTTTCACTCCAATTTTGCCTTCTAAGGCAAGTAACTATCGAATTTTGAGCTAGAGAGCAATTCCACTCAAACCAATCACACACACACACCTCACATACATCATATATGAGCTGATCAAACACTTAAACAACAACTGGAACACTGATTTCTCAGAATCACCAGTCAATTGCTCAAGGTTTTAACCAAGTTGCAGTTGAGATGCCATGAAGTGATCCAGCCAATTTCCATCAAGTCCAAGCATTCAAACACACTCCATAGGGTGTAGGGAAGCTGTCCAGATCATCACAACTCATCTGTAACACCTCCAACTCAGCAATCACTTTGAACTTGCTGTCACGACCTAGAGGTAAGCCTAAACTTGGTCATCTCTCAATCTATGCATATTTCCTCGCACAATACTTTTGCCAAATGTTCATAATCATGCATGGAATGTTTCCCCTCAATTAATTGCTTTGTTTGAATCGTGTATAAAAAATCCCAGCCTTCATGCAGAAATTAGGGTTCTTGAGGATTTATCGTGATTTTTTGTTTTATGCTTAATTTAAATGAAATTAATTGTCATAAACATGATCGTGAGGTTGAAACGAGTTGATTGGTATGTGGACTGCATGATATGATCAAGTATTCAGAGAGATTGGAGTGAAAATGCAAATCTGGGAAACCCAGAACACGCGCGTGTTCTTGGGTTGTTCTTGGCGCCCTTTTTCAAAAATTCAAATATTTGAATTTTTTGATTTTATTTAATTGATTCAAAAATTAATTTCTCTCTGAGTTTTTATGATTTTGAGTTGATTCTTTTTTTAATAATTCACAAAAATGTTAAAATATTTTATTTTCCCAAAAAATCCCAAAAATATTATTTATTTCATATAATTGATATTTTTGCAAAGAATTAATATTTTAATTGTTTTTTTTGACATTTTAAATATTTTTTCCATCTTGATTTTGCAAATTTTAATGGTTTCTAATCATTTTGTAGGGAAAAACATGATTTATGAAGCATTAATCCAAGATCACAATTTGTTTTCCATATGTTAAACAATTTTTGATCATTTTAATTTAATTTTATTCAATTAAAATACATTTTGAAAACAAATTAGGGTTTTTGATTAATTCAACCCTCATAAATCATTTTTCAAAACACTTTGGGCCTCTCGAGAGAGTGTAAGACCCAAAACCCCTTGTACATAAACTTTGTGGGCCTCACTTATTGTATAAGTCCCTCTGTACATGTAAACGGTGCGACCGTCGTCCGTTTAAAACATATGGGCCACTCCTCGAGCTATAAGACCCATTCAAAACTTTTGGGCCTCTATTAGAGTGTAAGACCCAATCTCCTTTTAACCAAAACAATTTTGGGCCTCACTTATTGTATAAGTCCCTCTGTGTTAAAAGAAAACCTCGGCGCGATCGCCATTTCAAACAAAAGTCATCTGGGCCTACCTTCGAGTAGTAAGACCCATTTCTTTTCTTTAAAACTCTTTGGGCCTCTTGAGAGAGTTTAAGACCCATCCCTTTGTACAGAAAACCTTTCTTGGGCCACAATCACTTGTGTAAGTCCCTCTGTACAAATTCAACAGTGCGATCACTGATAAAACCCTGGGCCTCTCCTTGAGGTGTAAGCCCCAAATCTTTCTTTTTCAAAGCACTTTCTCCTTTAATTTTGAATATACTATTGTTTTCAATCTTTCTTTGTTGAACAACAAACCAAACAGCATGGAAGCTCTACACCTGAGTAAGTGTTTACCCGCTTTCATTTACCGCTTTCATATACATATAACTGTATTGTGGGGCTGTTTCGCTGTAAGTCTTCTTTCATAAATTCATATCAACTATGTAATAATAGTATAGATATTTAGAGTTTCCCTGGCAACTACGTCTAGAACTAAGTAAAGCCGTTTCGATTACTCGTAGAAATAGACAAGCTAGACCCCCAATAGGAGCACCAGATACAGTCTTCTCTTCGGCTGTCCTCATTAGGAATTGTCAAGAGACTCTACCTCCCCAGACATGAATGTGTTCTCCGTGAATGGCATCTCTTGAGTTTCTTCCAAATTCTCAAACATTCCTAGCTTGATCTATTCCTTGTGAATAGCCTGTCTTGAATTTCTTGGGTTTTGGGGATCCGCAGGCTTCTTAAAAGCATCGGCCTCCTCTTAGGCATTGTACAAGGACCCACGGGCTTCCTAAAAGCATCCCCGCCTCCTCTTGGGCTTAGTACAAGGACCCGTCGGCTTCTTAGAAGTATTCACAGCCTCCTCTTAGGCTTCGTATAATGATTCTTCCCTCCCAGGAATGATAGCCTCCTCTTGGGCTTCGTACAAGGACCCCTCGGCTTCTTAAAAGTTTCCAGCCTCCTCTTGGGCTTCGTACAAATTGTCCCGACGACCTCCTAGAGGTATAGGAACAGATACTAGTCATCTCCATAGAATAGTCTTTCAAAGAGTCTAGACCATACTACTGTTTCTTAAAACATAGTACAAAAGATAAAACTCTAGACTTGGACAGTCTAACTTTCTTGAGTCTCAAAGACATTCTCAAGTCCCTTTCCAAAATAGGAAGAAAACCCGTAACTCGGACAGTCTCAATACCCTTTGGATTTCCCATTTCCTTAAAGAACAAGAAATAATCCCGATCCTCTGATCAAATCCCTGAGGGCAAACATTACTCATATAAGAACTAATTTTCTCTTTAAATCAGTATATTGGATCTGTCACTCAACTAAAACAGTTACCACAGACGCCTTTTGGGCTTTGTACAATGATTCTCCCCAGCGGAGTAAATAAACTTTAGCCTCCATCTCGGGCTTTGTACGAGATACAAAAAGGTTCTTATTGAGCCAAACAAACTTTAGCCTCCATCTCGGGCTTTATACGAGATACAAAAAAGACCCTCTTGTTGAGTCGAACTTCTTTAGCCTCCATCTCGGGCTTCGTACGAGATACAAAAGACTCTCTTGTTGAGTCAAACTTTTGTAGCCTCCATCTCGGGCTTTATACGAGATACCAAAAGACTCCCTCGTTGAGTCAAACCCTTTTAGCCTCTCTCTTGGGCTTCGTATGAGACACATAAACTCCCTCTTGTTGGGCCGTTAGCCTCCTCTTAAGCTTCGTATAAGAAAACCCTGGTTGATCCAATCAACCTTTTAGCATCAAAGTTGTGCCTCGTTCATAGTATACAAACATCAACAACTCCTTTCCCTTCATCTAATTATTGTAAGCGGCAAGCCTCTGGATCATCTACATCCACGCCACTGTCCCTCTTTTAGCATGAGAAATTCCTAAGAAAAGATGGCATTGCTCTACACTGAGTTAAAGTCTTCTCCTCCAGGTTGGAAAGCCCCTATGAAGGAAATTATGGCATTTCCGGATTCACATATCCCGGTTAAAGTAATTCTCCTTTATAATCAGTCACCCAATAGTTGTGACAAACAAACCCCTCTTTAGAGATGACAAATTCTCTCTAAAGTTGAGACCTTCAGCTTCACATCTTGGGCTTTGAGCAAGATACAAACCACCTTTCGCTTCATGTCTTGGGCTTTGAACAAGACACCAAAACACCATTTCCTCCTATTAGGAGGAACTACGAGCGCTCTGATTTCCTTGTTTCGGTAAACGGGAATACGTAGGCATAAGATTGAAAGAAAAAATATTAGCGAGCATACTAAATAAAAAACCCAAAATCCCATCAAGCATCAGTCTTAAACACCATGCCCAGGTATTACTCCGGAGAAATAACCTAAGAGAACCCCATACTTTGGATCGCACCTGTAAACCAACAGTTTTGACTGTTTAACCTCAGTATGCAAGCATGGTTAGTTGGAGACATCTATTTCCCTTCCTTCATCAGCTTCAATAGGATAAAAAATGAATCGAGCTGTAGTACTAGAGCGATCGTGCTTCACAACCACATCCAAAAATCACTCGCTGCAGAAAAATGGCGACTCTGTTGGGGACATTGCATCTGCCCCTGTTAGATGTCCCATCTCTTAGGTAGAAAATCCTGATTTCACAAAAATGACCGCTCGGCTGGGGAGTCATTGTCTGTTTAGGACCGTAAGACTAGAGGTCTAGGATGATTAAGACAAATATATATATTGATTTTCCTAATTGATATATGTGTTTATTTTTCTGCTAATGGGAATGCGTGTGATGCCGCATGTGGAAAGATTGAGTATACACCTAGGAAAACCCTTTAGTGGCGCAGAGGCTATCGGAAATAGTTGTCATGCGATGCCACCCTCTTCTAAGGACTCTTCAAAAAACACCACCTAGCACGGTTCCCGGCCCGCTGGTGTTTTCTTGACAAGAGTTGATGATGAAGAGAGACAGGTACAAAAGTCATTAGTAAACCTTGGGGACGGGTAGAGCCTTGACTTCATGACAACGACCCTTTGACCCCATATTTTTTCTATGTTTTTGTGTGCTGCATTCACGCATTCATTTAAAAAAAAACATTTAAACACTAAAAAATTTTCTCTTCTACTCTCTCTTTTTCAAATTAAACTAAGACAATGATTGCAAATGTCAGAGAAAAGGATTGCGCTAATGGATTTTGGTAGAAGAAGGACTCATAAGTATACCTTCAGGATTCCAAAGCTAGAGGATTTGAGAGGTTTGGCGAGAATGATCACAAACCAAGAGGCTTTCAGAGCCAAGTACAGAGGTCTGCTACCTCTATTAAGGGTCCATGTGATTGAGGGAATCATGGAGATGCTCATTCAGTTCTACGATTCGGTTTATCATTGTTTTACATTTTTGGATTACCAGCTAGCACCAACGCTGGAGGAGTATTCTCATCTGACCGATTTACACATTACTGATCGAACTCCATTTTCTGGACTGGAAGAAATTCCAAAGGATCAGACCATTGCAAGAGCAATTCATTTGGATGAGTCAGAGGTCAGGGCTCACATGACTACCAAGGGTGGCATACAAGGTTTGTCAGCCCAGTTTCTGGCAGAGAAAGCTCTGTACTTTGCTAGTATAGGGAACAGAACTGCTTTTGAAAGCATCTTTGTTTTACTCACCTACGGGTTATTTCTGTTGCCCAACATTAATAACTTCGTCGATATCAACTCCATTAAGGTTTTTCTCATTGGAAACCCTGTGCTGACCTTGCTCGCAGATGCGTATCATTCTGTACACTTAGGGAATTTGTACAGTTGAGGGGAGATCACATGTTGTGTACCTCTGATATACAAATGGTTTATCTCCCATTTGCCCAAGTCTGCTGCTTTTTGGGATCACAAGAGTGCCTTACGTTGGTCGCAGAAAATCATGTCCCTCACTAACTCTGACATAGATTGGTGCAATAGGATTTATGATGGAATCAGGATCATTGACCGTTGTGGAAACTTCCCCAACGTACCCCTTATAGGAACGAAGGGAGAAATCAATTACCATCCAATTCTCGTTCGTCGTCAATTTGGATACCCGATGAGGCATGTTCCGCACAACGCTCATCTGGAAGGTCTTTTCTTCAAGGAAGGGGAAAATGACAGAGCACTAAAGACAGAAATAGTGCATGCTTGGAAACATGTTCATAAGAAAGGACGAGAGTCTCTAGGAAAACCGGATTGTGTCTCGGTGGAGCCTTATCTCCACTGGGTACAAACTAGAGCTCTCAAGCTAAAGATGCCTTATCCTCATCACGGAGTTCTTCCGCTAAGGGAATCTGTCATGTACTTCATGACTGAGACGGAAAAACTTCAGGTGACTCTCAACAAAGTTCAACAGGAAAGAAGGTCTTGGAAGAACAAATACCGCATTCTCAACGTGGAGTGTATCAAAATACAACAATTACTGAAAGATAAGGATGCTCTGATTAAAATTTTGGAGCAGCATGCTGTAGAGAATCAAGATGACCAGAGGAATTTGCTCACTCCTTTCACCTGGCAAGGGAATGACAACCCGACAACGGCTCAAGGGCCCCGGTCCAAGAAAAGGAAAGTGTCAGAATCAGCACCCGATTTCTCCTCAGAGAGGACTCCGGGCCCATTGGCTTAGGTTTCTGTTTCCGCACCTTGTAATCTACTGTATTTCCCTTTCTGTAATCTTTTGAATTCAATAAAAAAGGGTTTCCCCACTGTTTGATATTTGCAATCTAATTGTCGAAGTTTATTTTGATTAAACAAAAAAAAATTTAATATAATCATTGCATTCATCATTCCCGCGTAACGTATTCTTCTTACCTATGAATCTTACGTTTGTGTCTCGATTCTAGAGTCAAACTGTCTCATTCGTACAATACTCGGGCCAATCGTCAAAAAAAGATGGATGATCTTGAGGAAGAGAACAGAGAGTTGAAAGAAGAGATCGACGCTCTGAGGGAGGATATGAGAAAGCTTCGTAATGACATGCAAGCCATGGCAGAAGCTCAGCTACAAAGAACTGTGATCTCAGAGATCACCTCAGCGCCCATAGTGGAGAAGTTTGATCCTAGGTATCAAATGCCGAAAGGTCGTCCATGGGGCATGCCTGTTAACTATATCCCGGAAGGATATGTTCCGCCGATCACTGAAGATCAGGGAATCACAATAGAAGCCGCTGGGCCTGAAGGTTACAAACTTCGGGAAAGCGAAGATGCCCGAGGCATATTGAAGACTCCTGAAGGTTACAAACTTCGGGAAACGCCAAGATTCACCGCTGTAGTCACGGTCCCACCTCCTGTGGTGCACACTGTCCTAGAAGGACAGATTCCACAGATACCTTATGGTAAAAAGGAAACTATGTTCGATAGAATGGATGAATTCCAGGAGCAGTTCCTGGAAATGCAGAAGGAACTGCAAGCCATTCGCGGTCAGGATTTATTTGGAAAGGACGCCGCAGACCTTTGTCTGGTCCCCAATGTGAAAGTCTCGCACAAGTTCTAAGTGCCCGACTTTGAAAAATACAAGGGTAACTCTTGCCCTCAGAGTCACTTGGTGATGTACGCTCGGCGAATGTCAGCTCAAACCGAGAATCAGGACCTACTGATTCACTACTTTCAGGACAGTTTAATCGGTGCCGCATTAAAATGGTACATGGGTTTAAACAGTGCCACGATCAGCACATTCAGAGATCTTGGCACTACCTTTATCCAACAATACAAATACAATCTGGACATGGCACCAAACAGAGATCAGCTCAGATCAATGTCACAAAAGGATAAGGAAACCTTTAAGGAGTACGCTCAGAGATGGCGTGAAATTGCCGCTCAAATTTGTCCACCTCTTGAGGAAAAAGAGATGACAAAGATCTTCTTAAAGACCTTGAGCTCGTTTTACTATGACAGAATGGTTGCCAGTGCGCCCAGTGATTTCACCGAAATGGTCGGTATGGGAGTTCGTCTTGAGGAAGCTGTCCAAGAAGGACGTTTGGTAAAAGACGCTGGATCATCAAGTAGTACAAAACGATACGGTAGTGTTCTCCCTAAGAAAAAAGAGCAAGATATTGGGAATATCTCTCTCAAAAAGTAAAGGTGACGTTATCAACCAGTAGCAGCTGTGACTCCTGCTATCAACCCCGCGCCTATTCCTACGTATCAGCCTCAGGTTGCGCAGAGCCAACCTAATCAACAAAGGACACAACATCCTCTTCAGCAGGCTCGTCCTCAATACAACAACAACCGTACAACACGGTCACAAGGGTTTGATCCTATACCCATATCGTACGCAGAACTGTTTCCATTACTACTGGTCAAGGGGCATGTCCAAACCAGGTCTCCTCTTACAGTATCGGAAAATCCGCCTTTTTGGTTTAAGGTGGATCAGACATGCCCTTATCATCAAGGAGGATTAGGGCATAACATAGAGAATTGTCTTAATTTCAAATCTGACGTGCAAAAGCTTGTTAGGAGCGGGCTCTTATCTTTCAAAGATACGAATCCAAATGTTCTCACGAACCCGCTGCCTCAACACGAGAAAGCTGCAGTCAACTTGATAGAGGGAGAAACTAACAACGTCTATCAAATTCACGATGTACTCTTGTTAAAGACCAATCTGGTCAAGATGCATTGTAGACAAAATGGATATGGCCATGTGCCACCTCATAATTATCATCAATGTGATGTCTGCTCTAAAAGTAATCGAGGATGTTCTGTAGTTCAATCAGCTCTACAGGAACAGATGGATCTCGGATGGATCCAAGAGCACCGAGTTCGTGGAGTTAACATGGTCTATACGAATTCCAACGTCATTTAAAACCACGACATCCATGCGATGAATGTCAACTTGGTGGCGATGCTTGCAAGGCAAAGCCAGTATCATAATCTGCCGCGGCACAATTACAGTTCTTGTCTGACTTGCTCGGTAAACAAACATGGATGCTCTTTCATACAAGAGGCCCTCCAGCGTCAGATGGATCTTGGATGGATCCAGGACTACCATGATAGGAATCCTTATCAGATCAACATGGTTTAAATCTTCGATATTCGTGTAATGAATACCAACCTAGTAGAGTTGCATGCTGAGCAAGTCAGGCTCGGGTTCCTGATCTCACATGACTATCAAAGCTGTAAAACGGGTTGCGAAAGCGATCAAGGTTGTACCTTTGTCCAGGAAGCACTTCAGCACTTGTTAAATCATTGGTGGATGCCAATCTATATGGATGAAGATACTCAGCAGATTAGTATCAATAATAGGAACCCCACTCGGCGTCAAAGTCGTGATGTCCGATCTGTGGAAGCTAACCTAGTAAGGTTGCATTGCATTCAAAGCAGGCGTGGCCAGGTGCCACCACACAACTATGAATGTTGTGGAGTCTGTTCGGAAAATAACCAAGGATGATACCTTGTGAGAGCAGCTCTTCAGGGGCAGGTGGATCGTGGAGAGATTCGCCCATATCCAGGTTCCGGACCAATCAACTGGGCGCCGAATTACCTTGCCAATCAAATTGAGGACGTCGTCGTGATCTCTGATCATCAGAGAACTAGGAATGTTTTCACCATCATTCCTCTACTTGATGAATCCAAAGTTCCTAACTAGGAACGGATCAAGATTACTTACGATGGTCAGAAAAACCAGAAGGTTCCCATAGTCATCTATCTACCGGGACCACTACCGTATGAATCAGCTAAGGCAATCCCTTACAAATACGATGCAATGATAATTGAAAATGGAAAGGAAATTCCATTACCCTCCGTCGTGAATATTGCAAACATCAGTCGTGTAACGAGGAGTGGTAGAATCTTCAACAGAGGAGTTGGAGAGTCCAACAAAGAAAAGGAACTTCAGACGGAACTTCCCGATCCACCAGTCGGTCAATCCAATAATCCCGACCTTTCGAAAAACAACGATGAGATGCTGAAGCTCATCCAAAGGAGTGAATACAACATTGTTGATCAACTGTTACAGACACCTTCAAAGATATCGGTGTTATCACTATTGCTAAGTTCAGAAGCGCACAAAGAGGCTCTGTAGAAAGTCTTGGAGCAAGCCTTCGTAGAACAGGATGTAACAATCAGACAGTTCGATAGTATTGTCTCTAACATCACTTCCTGCAACAATTTGGGATTTAGTGATGAGGAATTACTTGAAGAGGGTCGCCAACATAACATGGCGCTCAATATCACAGTTAACTGCTAAGACGATGCTTTAGCCAGCGTACTGGTAGACACAGGGTCAGCCCTGAATGTTATGTCGAAGTCCACTTTGACACAATTATCATTCAAAGCCCCTCCAATGAGAATCAGTGAGGTCGTAGTCAAAGCATTTGACGGATCCAGAAAAACGGTTATCGGCGAAGTCGACCTTCCCATAACTATTGGTCCTCATACTTTCCATGTCACTTTCCAGGTCATGGACATCCGGGCAACGTACAGTGGAAGACCTTGGATACATCAGGCTGTAGCGGTCACCTCGACCCTCCACCAAAAGCTAAAATTTGTCCAGAACGGTCAGCTCGTCACAGTCTGTGGGGAACAGGCCTTGCTCGTCAGCAATTTATCGTCATCCACTTATGTGGAACCAGAAGGGGTAATCGGAACCCAGTTCCAAATGTTTTCGTTACACAGTGGCGATCAATCTAAAGGAGGAACTTCGATTTCCTCATACAAAGATGCTATCAAAGCGGTCGAGAGTACCGATACAACAAGATGGGGACGGCTCGTTATTCCTACTGACAATAAAACAAAGAAGGGTCTTGGTTTTTCTGCAACCTGTACCTAGACAACTGTCAACGATGAAAGTCTTCATCCCATTCAGAATTTCTTCCACAGTGGAGGCTTCCTTCACCCAGTGCATCAGGCAATTCATGTTATCAATGAGGAGGGTCCCTCTGACACAAATGAGGAATGGAAGTCTTACCTCAATGAGGACGGTTATGTGTCTCAGGATGAAACACATACTCCCTTTTGCTTTCCTACACAGAGTCTGAGATTTATACCCAGGTCAGACGTCGAAATGATATATGGAGATTGTGATCCGGAAGGATGTCGTGCTCCACCAAATTCATTAGAGAAAGACACTCCGATGAAGGACAATTTTGACTACACCTACTATGGCCCGATGGATGGTCTGCCGATGTGGCAACCTTATCCAGGAAACTTGGGGCAAGAGAGTCAGTCAAACAATGAAACTCAGCTGAGCATCATTGAGCAAAATACATGTGTCCCCACCATGTCATGGGATCAACACTCAGGTCGTTCAGAAACTACTCAACATGACGATGAATTCGCAACGTTTGCAGGATTAGAATTCATCAACTATGCCTTTCCCGAGGTCAACATCATCGAGAGAGATGACTCCTCCAGTTCTAAAGAAGTGTGGGACACCTTGGGACAACCGAGTGGAAAATTTAACTATATGGTCAAGTACACCGCTCCCGAAAGCTCTCGTATCAGGCTCGAAGACATCCAGCCAACTGGATGGGGTGATACAGCTGAGGGCACAAACACTATGTAAAATACAACAAAGGGATCCTCCTACGATAACTCCGCCTGGGAGACAGATTCCAATGATCATGCTCCACCAGAAATCAGCGGCATTTCTGAAGAAAAATCTAGGAAGGTACCCGACTTTGTGATTCACCGAGGAGTTCGCCGCCAGTGGGTTGCTGTCGATGTTCCGAAGATCGTTCATAAGTCAAAGTAATTGCCGTCTTTAACCTTTCACCCTGCCCAGGTGAAACGGATGTTTTGATAGGGCTCGCTTTCTGTAAATTTCCCTCTTCGCTTTGCCCAAAGCGACAGAGTTTTGTTTTATAGGGCTGTAGTTTCAAGAATCGACTTGTTCATTAATAAAATAACGTCGTTCTGTAATTTCCGCATTAATTGATATTTTCTCTTTTCGTTTTTTTTTCAGAAAATGGTAATCCTAAAAAACAACAATAATAAAAACAAGCAGTAATAAAAATTCACTGCACACACTTTCATTTCCTCTATCTCTTCTAAACACAAATCATACCGTCATGCAGATTGCTTGTTTTAAACCCCGTTGAAACATACGATCCGATGCCTTCTCCCGACTTTGAGTTCCCGGTATTTGGGGCTGAAGAAGAAGCTGACAACGAAATTCCAGAAGAGATCTCCCGATTACTCAGACAAGAGGAAAGGTCCATTGAACCTCAGAAAGAGCCGTTAGAAACGGTAAACTTGGGTTCGGAAAAAGAGAGAAAGGAAATCAGGATTGGGGCACTGCTCAGTCCAACTGCTAAAGAGAGTTTAACAAAGCTTCTCAGAAGGTTTCCCGATGTATTTGCTTGGTCCTATCAGGATATGCCAGGGTTGGATACCGGCATTGTGGAACATCATCTACCATTAAGATCAGAATGTCTGCCAGTAAAGCAGAGGTTGATACGGACTCATCCAGACATGGCCATCAAAATCAAAGAGGAGGTACAAAAACAGATTGACGCGGGTTTCCTCGCTACGTCAGAATATCCTCAATGGTTAGCCAACATTGTACCCGTTCCCAAAAAGGACAGAAAGGTCAGGATGTGTGTCGATTACCGAGATCTGAACAAGGCAAGTCCAAAGGACGACTTTCCTTTACCACACATTGACATGCTGGTAGACAGCACAACAAAGTTCAAAGTTTTCTCCTTCATGGATGGATTCTCGGGCTATAACCAGGTCAAAATGGCGCCGAAAGACATGGATAAAACTTCGTTCATTACCCCATGGGGTACCTTTTGTTACAAGGTAATGCCGTTAAGTTTGAAGAATGCCGAGGCAACCTATCAAAGGGCCATGACTACTCTGTTTCATGACATGATACACAAAGAAACCGAGGTATATGTCGATGATTTGATTGCAAAATCTAAAACAGAAGAGGAGCATGTGACCCACCTGTCAAAGCTATTCGAGCGGTTGAGAAAGTACAAACTCTGCTTGAATCCCAACAAGTGCACCTTCGGTGTCCGTCCAGGGAAACTCTTAGGGTTCATCATCATCCAGAAAGGAATTGAGGTTGATCCTGACAAGGTCAAGGCCATTCAAGAAATGCCTTCTCTGAAAACTAAAAAACAAGTCAGAGGATTCCTGGGACGTTTAAACTACATCTCCAAATTCATATTCCTCATGACCGCGACATGTACGCCGATTTTCAAATTACTGAAAAAGAACCAGGACTGCGTTTGGACAGAAGACTGTCAAACTGCCTTCAACAGTATTAAGGAATACCTGTTGAATCCGCCGATTCTATCACCTCCAGTGGAAGGAAGACCACTAATCATTTACCTCGCAGTCCTAGAGGACTCAATGGGATGTGTACTTGGCCAACAAGACGAAACCAAACGGAAAGAGTCAGCCATTTACTATCTGAGCAAGAAATTCACCGACTGCGAGACTCGGTACACGATGCTTGAGAAAACTTGCTGCGCTTTGGCTTGGGCAGCCAAACGTCTGTGCCAGTACATGATTCGTCACACTACTTGGTTGATCTCAAAAATAGATCCAGTCAAGTACGTCTTCGAGAAACTTGCTCTTACGGGAAGGATTGCCCGTTGGCAGATGTTTTTATCAGAATATGACATAGAGTACCACGCTCAGAAATCCATTAAAGGAAGTATTTTAGCCGATCATTTGGCTCATCAACTGATTGACGATCAAGAATTAGTCGGGTTTGACTTCCCAGACGAAGATGTCATGTATTTGAAAATGAAAGACTGCGATGAGCCGCTACCCAGTGAAGGGCCAGAACCAGGTTCCCAATGGGGACTAATCTTTGACGAAGCAGTTAATCATTACGAAAACGGAATTGGGGCAATCATTGTTACCCCTCAGGGAACCCATATTCCTTTCACCGTCAGACTTATGTTCAAATGTACAAATAACGAGGCCGAATACGAGGCTTGTATCATGGGTCTCGAGGAAGCGATTGATTTAAGGATCAAAAACTTGGACGTATATGGCGACTCAGCTCTAGTCGTCAATCAGATAAAAGGAGATTGGAACACATACCAATCGGGATTGATTCCTTACGAAGACTATGCAAGAAGGTTGTTAGCCTTCTTCAACAGAGTCTAGTTTCATCATATCTCTCGTGAGGAGAATCACATGGCTGATGCCTTAGCCACTCTCTCTTCCATGATTAGTGTAGGTCAATGGAATGACATACCTAAGATCAACATAATGCGCCTTGAACGGCCCGCTTATATCTTCGCGATCGAAGCAGTCCTAGACGACAAACCTTGGTATCACGATATCAATTGCTTCCTTCAGAAACAAGAGTACCCACCTGGGGAAATAAGGAAGGACAAAAAGACCCTCAAAAGACTGGCTAGAAGCTTCTTCCTGAGCGGTGATACCCTCTATAAGAGGAATTTCAACATGGTTTTGCTCCGATGCGTCGACAGACCAGAAGCAGACGTGCTAATGAAAGAAATTCATGAAGGATCCTTTGGCACTCATGCCAACGGACACACAATGGCGAGAAAAAATCTCAGAGCAGGGTACTACTGGTTGACCATGGAATCTGACTGTTATAAGTACATGAGGAAGTGTCACAAGTGTCAGATATACTCTGACGAAATTCATGTACCGCCATCACATCTCAAAGTTCTCTCTTCCCCTTGGCCTTTTTCCATATGGGGAATCGACATGATCGGCATGATTGAACCTAAGGCTTCAAACGGACATCGGTTCATCCTGGTAGCCATTGACTATTTCACTAAGTGGGTCGAAGCAGTGTCATTTGCCAATTTAACCCGACAAGTGGTGGTCCGCTTTATTAAAAACAATATCATTTACCGTTATGGTGTTCCGAGCCAGATCATTACTGATAATGGATCTAACTTGAACAATAAGATGATGAAGGAGTTGTGCGCTGAGTTCAAGATTGAACACCATAACTCATCTCTCTACCGACCCAAGATGAACGGAGCGGTAGAAGCGGCTAACAAGAACATCAAGAATATTGTTCAGAAGATGGTTGTAACCTACAAAGACTGGCACGAGATGCTACCCTTTGCTCTTCACGGTTATCGCACATCTGTCCGCACTTCAACGGGGGCTACCCCTTTCTCTCTAGTATATGGCATGGAAGCAGTGCTCCCCATCGAAGTAGAGATCCCATCAATCAGGGTATTGATGGAAGCTAAGCTTACAAAAGCTGAATGGTGTCAAAGTCGACACGACGATCTGAACCTGATAGAAGAGAAGCGAATCACGGCACTATGCCATGGTTAGTTGTATCAGCAAAAAATAAGAAGGCATTTGACAAAAAGGTCCGACCTCGCGTCTTCAGAAAAGGAGACCTCGTCTCAAGAAGATACAATCATTTCTCACTGATTCACGAGGCAAATGGACTCCGAATTATGATGGCCCCTACGTGGTCATGAAAGCTTTCTCAGGCGGCGCCTTGAGACTTACAACCATGGACGGAGAGGAATTTGCCTACCCCACAAATGTTGACGTAGTCAAGAAATACTTCGCCTAAAAAAAAAAGAAAATAACGTCTCGGTGGATTGAAAACCCGAAAGGGCGGTCCAGGAAAAAGTTAGTGTTATTTCTTTGATTTTGTGGTTGGCATTTATTTTGCTAAAACTATTCTAGCAGCAAGATGTTCTATTATTCTGCATTTAACATGTCGGATAAAGATGTCCCATCCTGGATCATAGGACATCGTGTCTGATTTTGGTTTAAAAGGAAGATTCTGTTATTGGTATTTGTTACTGAATATTCTGTGAATATTTAGTTATCCTATGTGGCATCCAAAGTATTTTGGGTTGAGTTTTTGTGTGTTGGTTTTCGGATTTTCAACATTTTCTAAATATGGAGACATATTAGGAAACTTTAGATTGAAGACCTATTTTCTTGGAGTTTATTTTGCAGAATTGTGTGCAGTCTCTTTGCTACGTTTTGAAGCCCAATCCAGTCCAGATTTAATGCTATATATTGACTAGTGTAAACCTAGTTTAGGCGTGGAACTTACGTGTGTTTTGTTAGGGTTTTTGAGTGTTATTTGTGAGCCTAACTGGTATCATTTTGATAACAGTACAAGGACTGGTTTTGTGTTGTAAGTTCTGTCAGTTACTCATAAACTTTTAAGCATTGAGTTTCTTGTGTGTCAATTCTCATAAGCTTTGATGTATTGAGAATTGTGTGTTTTGAAAGTGTGGCTTTCGTTTTGTTACTTATGTTGAAAGGAACCAGTCACGGTTTGTGATTGAAGAGGGATTTGAGGAGGGCCTCATACCTAGGTGAGTCTTAGGTAGAAGTCATAGGAAGGGTAGTGATTAAGTGAGTGGATTGTAACCGGGTGTGGTTGTTGTATGATCTGTGAATTGATACTATCATATATTGATTTCAACCTTGGCTTGGTAGCCCCCAGAGTAGGATTGTTGATCAGAACTGGGTAAACATATCACTGTGTTCTTTACTTGCTGCACTGTTATTATTATTGTTAACTTATTCATTGTGTTGAATATCGGTGTCTCAACATCTGTGTAGGACATCTGATATTTGTGCCAGAATTTCAATTGGCATCAATAGCTTGCACCCTTGTTTGGTTCTGGGTGAGATTCAGGGAAGGTACTTTCTGGTACAATGGACAAGGATGAAGGATTTTTGAACAAACCACCTCTGCTTGATGGTTCCAACTATGACTACTGGAAACCAAGGATGGTAGCATTCATCAAATCCATGGATGATCAATCATGGAAAGCTGTTATCAAAGGATGGGAACCCCCAAAGGTTAGAGATGGAGAAGGTAATCCTCCTGATATGGTGAAGGAAGAGGAAGACTGGGATGATGCAGACTACAAAGGGTCCTTGGGAAATTCCAAAGCCATGAATGCACTGTTTAATGGTTTTAATAAGAATATATTCGGGTTAATTGAACATTGCACCATTGCAAAAGAGGCGTGGCAGGTCTTGAAGGTTGCTCATGAAGGGACTTCAAAGGTGAAGATGTCAAAACTTCAGCTTCTCACTACCAAGTTTGAGAATTTGAAGATGAAGAAAGATGAGAGCATTCATGATTTTCACATGAACATTATTGAGATAGCTAATGCTTCAAGTGCCCTAGGTGAAAAGATGTCTGATAGCAAACTGGTCAGAAAAATCCTCAGATCTCTACCTAAGAGATTTGACATGAAAGTGACTGCTATAGAGGAAGCTCAGGACATAGATAAGATGAAAGTGGATGAACTTGTGGGATCACTTCAAACATTTGAGTTGGGGATCAGTGAAAAGTCTGAAAAGAAGAAGAGTATAGCTCTTGTGTCAAATGCTGGTGATTCAGACGATGAAGGTAACCTGATTAGAGATGAAGGGGTGTCTAAAGATCTGATATTGCTTGGAAAAAAATTTAACAAAGTGTTGAAAAGGATGGACTGGAAGTCAAGAGCAAATGTTCAGAATAAGTCACTCGACATCAGTAAAAACCAGGATGGAGGCAGAAGGTCCAGAACTGAGACTCCAATCAAGGGAAGAGAGTTCAGTGTTTTGAATGTGAGGGATTTGGGCACATAAAAACTGAGTGTCCCACGTATCTCAAAAGGCAGAAGAAGGGCTTATCTGTGTCTTGGTCAGAAGGAGAGTCTGAGAGTGATCTTGAAGAAGAATCAGCAAAATTGGTGACAGCCTTGACTGGAATCTATAAATCTGATGGAGAAATAACTTGTGAGTCTGATTCTGACAAAGAATCTTATATTGGAGAACTCACTAAGCAGGAAGTTATCACTGGGTTCTCAGAGTTGTGTATCAAGAATGAAGAGAGGTGCCAGATAATATTAGAACAGAAGGTTCTGATAGCTCAACTAGAAGCTGAGAAGGAAGAACATCTATCAATCATTACTGATCTTAAAGAGGAGGTTGTATGGCAAAAGTCAAAACTTGACAATATGACCAAATCTATAAGAATGCTGAACAATGGTTCCACGCAGCTGGATGAGATTCTTCAGACTGGGAAAAATGCTGGAAATGTACAAGGTCTTGGTTTTAACAATCAAGCAGAGAACTACAAGAAGTCTGTATTAAAGTTTGTTCCTCAGAAAATAAAGCAAGAGGAGATGTCAAATCACATGTTTCAACATCAGATGAAACATCAGAAAATAGGATGTAGTTCAAAGTATAAACCATGGAGATGTCATTACTGTGGAAAGATTGGTCACTTAAAGTCCTTTTGCTACAATTTGCATGGTTATCCCAAAACTGCTCATCAACAAAATAAAGGATAGAATTGGGCTAAAGTAAAGAAAAGATGGACTCCTAGAAATATGATGGTTGGTTTCATAGCACATACCTCTCTCAGAGCATCTGCAAGGGAAGATTGGTACTTTGACAGTGGTTGTTCAAGACACATGACTGGTGTGAAGAAATTTTTGTCAGATATCAAGCCTCACTCTACCAATTATGTCACTTTTGGGGATGGATCAAAAGGTGAAATAAAAGGTGTTGGAAAGCTGGACTACACAGGACAACCAAATCTGGATCGTGTTCTATTTGTCAAAGGGCTGACTGCAAATTTGATCAGTATAAGGCAACTGTGTGATCTAGGACTCAAAGTAAATTTCATAAAATCTGAATGCCTAGTAACCAATGAAGAAAATGAAGTTGTTATGAAGGGAACCAGGTCTAAGGATAACTGCTATCTGTGGAATCCTCAAGAATCAGAAAGTTTGTCTACCTGTTTGATGTCAAAGGAAGATGAAACCAAACGGTGGCATCAGAAATTAGGTCACTTACATTTGAAAGGGATGAAGAAAGTTCTGTCAAGTGAGGTTGTTAGAGGTATTCCCAAGCCGAAGATTGACGAGGATAGAATATGTGGTGAATGTCAAGTTGGGAAGCAAACAAGGATGTCACACAAAAAGCTTCAACATCTTACCACAACTTCTAGAGTTCTGGAGTTGCTTCACATGGACTTAATGGGACCTATGCAGGTTGAAAGTCTTGGTGGGAAGAAGTATACCTATGTTGTCGTTGATGATTACTCCAGATTCACCTGGATAAGCTTTATCAGAGAGAAGTCTGAAGTATTTGCAGCTTTCAAAGAATTATGTCAAAGGATTCAACGAGAAAAGGATTGTGGTGTTGTTCGAATCAGAAGTGACCATGGGAAAGAATTTGAAAATAGCAGGTTTGAAGAGTTTTGTTTATCTGAAGGAATCACTCATGAATTCTCATCACCAATCACTCCTCAGCAAAATGGTGTGGTGGAACGCAAGAATAGGACTATTCAAGAGTGTGCAAGGGTCATGATTCATGCCAAAAAGCTTCCATATCATTTTTGGGCTGAAGCCATGAATACCGTTTGCTATATACACAATAGGGTGACTATCAGATCAGGTACTTCTGTTACTCTTTATGAGCTATGGAAAGGTAGAAAGCCAAATGTGAAATATTTTCATGTTTTTGGGAGTAAGTGCTATATCTTGGCGGATCGTTAGCAGAGGCGAAAGATGGATCCTAAGAGTGAGGAAGGGATATTTTTGGGATAATCTACAAACAGTAAAGCATATAGGGTATTTAATTCCAGAACTAAGGTGATGATGGAATCCATAAATGTGGTGGTTGATGACTCTGGCAAAGACGAAGATGTCCCAGATGATGTTGGAACATGTTTTCCCATGAATAATGAAATCTCACAAGACACTGAGTCCGTAGAAGATAATGCTCAAGAGACCGACACTAGACCTGAGAATGAAGAGGTAGAGGATGCTAACAGGGGACCCTCTATAAGGGTTCAGAAGGATCACCCTAAGGAGTTGATTATTGGAAATCTGAATAAAGGTGTAAGAACCAGATCGAGGGAGGCTGTGTCAAATGCCTGTTTTGTTTCAAAGCTTGAACCAAAGAATGTTAAAGAGGCATTGACAGATGAGTTCTGGATAAGTGCTATGCAGGATGAGCTTTGTCAATTCAAGAGGAATGAAGTCTGGGAACTGGTACCATGACCAACAGGAATAAATGTGATTGGAACAAAGCAGGTGTATAAGAATAAGTCTGATGAACAAGGAGTTGTTACCAGAAACAAAGCCAGAATAGTTGCTCAAGGATACACACAGATTAAAGGAGTATATTTTGATGAAACATTTGCTCCTGTGGCTCGATTGGAATCCATCAGATTGTTGCTAGGCGTGGCATGTTTTTTTAAATTCAAATTATTTCAAATGGATGTCAAGAGTGCCTTTCTGAATGGCTATCTTAATGAGGAAGTTTATGTTGAGCCGCCTAAAGGGTTTGTGGATCCAAATTTTCCTGATCATGTCTACAAGCTAAAGAAGGCTTTGTATGGTTTGAAACAAGCTCCAAGAGCTTGGTATGAAAGGCTGACTGAGTTCTTAGTCAAACATGGATACAGGAAAGGTGGTATTGATAAAACACTCTGTGTCAAGGAGAAGGATGGGAAACTAATGATTGCTCAGATTTATGTAGATGATATTGTGTTTGGTGGGATGTCGGATGAAATGGTCCAACATTTTGTCAACCAAATGCAATCTGAATTTGAAATGAGATTGGTAGGTGAATTGACTTACTTCCTTGGATTGCAAGTCAAGCAGATGGAAGATTCCATTTTTATTTGTCAGAGCAAATATGCGAGGAATATTGTGAAGAAGTTTGGATTGGATAATGCCAAGCACAAGAGAACTCCTGCTCCTACTCACTTGAAGTTATCCAAAGATGAAAAGGGAGTGAATGTTTAACAGAGTTTATACAGAAGCATGATTGGCAGTCTGCTGTATCTCACAGCAAGTAGGCCAGACATAACCTTTGCAGTTGGTGTATGTGCAAGATACCAAGCAGAACCCAAGGTCAGTCACATCAATCAAGTTAAGAGAATTCTTAAGTATGTGAGTGGTACATGTGATTATGGGTTGTTGTACTCCCATGACTGAAGTTCCATTTTAGTAGGATACTGTGATGCTGATTGGGCTGGAAGTGATGATGATAGGAAAAGTACCTCTGGAGGTTGTTTCTCTTTGGGAAATAATCTTATTTCATGGTTTAGTAAGAAGCAGAATTCTGTATCTCTTTCTACTGCTGAAGCTGAGTACATAGCAGCTGGAAGTAGTTGTGCTCAACTGGTGTGGATGAAGCAGATGCTATCTGAGTATAATGTCACACAAGATGTCATGACATTATTTTGTGACAACCTGAGTGCTATTAATATTTCTAAAAATCCTATTCAACATAGCAGGACTAAGCACATTGATATCAGGCATCACTTCATCAGAGAACTTGTGGAGGAGAAAGTCATAACTCTTGAGCATGTTTGCACAGAAAATCAGCTTGCTGACATATTTACCAAGGCTCTGGATGCAGTTCAGTTTAAAAACCTGAGGAGTAGACTTGGGGTTTGTATTCATGAAGAACTATAGCAATTAATGTTCTTTTTGGCGGCCAGACTAAAAAGAATAAAGGTAATTCTGGTAGTGCAACTTGTGCAGGTGTTTATGAAGGGAAAGATGCTGAGGTTTGTGGATGACATTTGGTCATGTGATGTTGTGTGCATCTGATTTCTGATGCTGTTTATTCTGGTTTATGACTTGACCATTTCTCAAAATTAATAACTGCTCTACTTGCCTTTGTCATATTTATGGCTAAAAAGGGGGAGTAATGTGCTTGTGGTGTGCTTGTGCTTTGTGGTGAGCTTGTGTTGGTGCTGCAGTTGAGGGGAAGAATGTTGTTGTGTTGCTGCAGTTGAGGGGGAGAATGTTGTTGTGTTGCTGCAGTTGAGGGGGAGTTTTTTTTTGTGTGAATTTTTGCTGCTATGCTGTGTTTTGTGTTATGGTGTGTTTTTGCTGCTGTCTCTGATATTGTTGTGTTATCTTTGCAAGATTGTTTGGTGTGTAGTTTTAGCCAAAATAAGCCAAAGGGGGAGATTGTTATTTATTTAATTTTGTGGTTGGTATTTATTTTGCTAAAACTATTCTAGCAGCAAGATGTTCTATTATTCTGCATTTAACATGTCGGATAAAGATGTCCCATCCTGGATCATAGGACATCGCGTCTGATTTTGGTTTAAAAGGAAGATTCTGTTATTGGTATTTGTTACTGAATATTCTGTGAATATTTAGTTATCCTATGTGGCATCCAAAGTGTTTTGGGTTGAGTTTTTGTGTGTTGGTTTTCGGATTTTCAACATTTTCTAAATATGGAGACATATTAGGAAACTTTAGATTGAAGACCTGTTTTCTTGGAGTTTATTTTGCAGAATTGTGTGCAGTCTCTTTGCTGCGTTTTGAAGCCCAATCCAGTCCAGATTTAATGCTATATATTGACTGGTGTAAACCTAGTTTAGGTGTGGAACTTACGTGTGTTTTGTTAGGGTTTTT
Source organism: Lathyrus tuberosus (assembly GCA_022829125.1). Taxonomy (NCBI): domain Eukaryota; kingdom Viridiplantae; phylum Streptophyta; class Magnoliopsida; order Fabales; family Fabaceae; genus Lathyrus; species Lathyrus tuberosus. The sequence continues at coordinate 6,483,101 of JALAZF010000117.1, forward strand.
GAGTGTTATTTGTGAGCCTAACTGGTATCATTCTGATAATAGTACAAGGACTGATTTTGTGTTGTAAGTTTTGTCAGTTACTCATAAGCTTTTAAGCATTGAGTTTCTTGTGTGTCAATTCTCATAAGCTTTGAAGTATTGAGAATTGTGTGTTTTGAAAGTTTGGCTTTCGTTTTGTTACTTGTGTTGAAAGGAACCAGTCACGGTTTGTGATTGAAGAGGGATTTGAGAAGGGCCTCATACCTAGGTGAATCTTAGGTAGAAGTCATAGGAAGGGTAGTGATTAAGTGAGCGGATTGTAACCGGGTGTGGTTGCTGTATGATCTGTGAATTGATACTATCGTATTTTGATTTCGTCCCTGGCTTGGTAGCCCCCAGAGTAGGATTGTTGATCCGAACTGGGTAAACATATCACCGTGTTCTTTACTTTCTTCACTATTATTATTATTATTGTTAACTTGTTCATTATGTTGGATATCGGTGTCTTAACATCTGTGTAGGACATCTGATATCTGTGCCAGAATTTCAGTTAGAGACATTTTCAAAAAAATCATCCCGATGGATTGGAAATCTCAAAGTACAATCCAGGCAAAAGTTAGGGATAATGGCAAGTAACTATGTTCAACAGAGGCAAGTCCCTCAGCAGCAGTTACATCGTCCATCAGAAAACTCCAGTCAAGGCCATCTTCGACAGAAGCTCCGAATGTCCCGAATTCAAAGTTGGTAGAAGGATAGTGGTCGTTATGTTTCAACGTAGCCCTTTTCCCTGTAAATTACCATTTCTAACTTTGTATATACTCTTTGGAATCACGCGCTTGGCTGACTTCCATCTTATCAATAAAATTTGAGCCTTTGTGCTTTTGTTTGCAATTCTTATTTGTTTTAGGTTTACAGAACGACATTTTAATATGATCAACGATTCTTGAAATAAAACAAAAATGAATTTACTTGTTAAACTTTTTTATGCTTTTAAAATAAAGATGGCAATTTCTTTTGACTGTTGAACATCGAAAGAACATCGTTCGTTTCTCTAGAAGTAAGCGAACCTCAAAGTGCAGAATCAAAGTATTCCTTCTAAACCAGTACACCTGAATAAAGGATCAGCTGTATCAGATGTGACTTTCCCATCTGATACCCTCGACAGAGTTCTCACCTCCTAAGCCCAACCAACATAGCTCCTCGCAGGGACAATCTCTCCTAAGCAAGGCAAAATTGCTATCTTGAACCAAGTGATACCTTTCATCTCCAGCAGTGGCCGAGTATCCAATCGTGTTCATCTACTAGTCTGTATGTCGCGTCAGTTTTGTCAGCATAAACATACATATATCATGCATTATTGATTTGCATTCATATTTATATTGCATCACTATCACTCTAGTCGGTCTTGTCCCCTAGTGATAACAATCCTCTCAATCGAGTTGTCAGTCCTTTCCTCGCCAGGAAGTGTTGCATCTGAACAATCTCTCCTCCAGTTTATTTCTGGATTGAAGTTGGCTCCCTTGACCACTTTGATAACTTGGACCTCTGAAAGACCAACTTTCAACAAATATCACTCTTCGCCATTGAAGGTGATATCCTTGCTTTCCCGGATTAAGGAAAATCCCCAGGGAAAGTCCCTTAATCGGAGCTTCGGCAGTACGACAGTTTTTCTCCGAAAAAACCACTGATGAAAAGGTCATCGGCACCTCAAAATTAGATCCCATCATATGGTATTTCTCCAGGAAGATCCCGAGAAAAGTATGATGTAAGACCCCAAGCGAAAGCAGTCTCACAAGAAACTCGCTTTCCCCAGTAGAAACAAATGGCGTCTCCCACAGAGAAGTTTGTGCACCTCTACAACTCAGACGACTGGGTTCCCCAGCAAGTCTGACATCAAAACTTTTTCTGTCAAATGGCATCTCCCCAGGAAAATTCGGCGAGAAGTTTGAGGAAAACCGCTATGAATAGCGTCCCTTGTCAATAAAGTTTATTGACAAAAGAAACTTAGACCAGTTCCATGGTAGGAAACCAGGATCGAGGGGAAGTTTACATAAGAAACTTAGACCAGTTCCTTGGTGGGAAACCAGGAGCGAGGGGAAGTTTACATCAGAAACTAAGACCAGTTCCTTGGTAGGAAACCAGGATCGAGGGGAAGTTTAGTTCAGAAACTAAGACCAGTTTCTTGGTAGGAAACCAGGATCGAGTGGAAGTTTACCTTTTCTAGGCATCATTGCTTAGCAAAAAGAAGAAGGATACGTGAACTACCATTCTTAACCACCATCAAAATTTTGGTTATTCCGATATTTAATCCTCTTGCACCCAGAATGCCCAAATACCTTCACCATTCACATCTTCGGGTCCAAGAAGATTAAATAGGGGCATCTGGCATACCCCAAATTTTTACCACTAAGATTCCCATCATTGTGTAAATCATCATCACAATATGGATGTACCTTTATGTCTCATCAATCTCCTCAAGGAATTGTTGAGCATCCACTGCAGTCAGAATTAGGGTTTCAAGCCCTCTCTGAGCCTTAGACAAAGGTCAATCAAGGAATGACATGATCTTCAACTTGTCTACACTCTCAAACATACACAAAGGATAAAAAAGGACTCCCACTTCAAGGATTAAGCACAAGGATGTTCCCTTCTAGGTGGATCAAGTCTCAAGATCGCCAGTGTCACCAAATTAGGGTTTTGGTCGACCAGGGCCTCCAGATGAAAAATTTCCTCTGGGCATGAGCCAAAGATTCAAAACATAACCTAATATGCTCCATGGAACCTCATGAACCCAACCATCAAGTCAATTTTGCCTCAGGGGATGCATTCATCAAAAATCAGGAATTAGGGTTTCTTGACCTAATTCACCCCTATGTTGACTTTTGGGACCAATCATGAACCAAGACCTCAAGAGAGGATTTGAGGGTCTCTAATATACCACATTGATCCATTTTCACCAATGGATTGATCCAAGAAGCTTGAGCAACAAGGCTCAATTTCATCTGGACCACAATTAGGATTTTGCGGGAAAAGTCAACTGTAGCTTTGACTTTTGACCAGGACATGCTCCCAAGCCCTAATACATGATTCAATAAACCCTATAACACCCATGGAACATGACCATGTAGTTTGATTTAGGTCAAGGACATGATTTCCTAAAGGATTGCACAGTTTGGAATTCATCTGCTAAAATGTCAATTGTGCACAAAAGTCAACTTTGACTTTTTGAGATTTTTCACTAAAATGGATTTTTAACCCTAAAATGATGTTAATGTATGATTTGAATCATCATTCATCAAGAAAAATCAAAGAAAGTGGGATAACTTGTAAAAGGGGTAACCATAAAAAACTTAGAAAATTTTCTAAGTTATGAAATAAAGTGGCAAAGGTACCAACTTTGGAGGATCATAACTCCTAAACCACAAGGCCATTTTTCCCCATCCAAAGCTTTATTTGTAGATCTCATTGCCCTCTACAAAAGCTTCATACTGACCTATGTCCAAATTCCTCATGGATTTTGAGTTATGGAGTGATCAAAATCAAGAAAAGTCACTTTGTTCCAACACTTGGTGAAAATTTCACTAAGTCAGAATCTGCCTTACTTTTTTTCCAAATGTAGGGGCATTTTTCACTTGGATCCAAAAGGTATCAAAACCAAATATGTTCAAACAGTTGTTGTATCATATAAGGGCTTTCCAAAATGGCCAAGAACATCATCAAATTCAACTTGAGCCATGAGATATGACATTGGCAAGTTGCCTTACTGAAAACTGCCAAGGCAAGGCAGAATTTTGCATTTTGGGTCGATTAGCCAAAATCAGCCAATTCCAAGCCTTGTCATCATCTTGGACACATCTGAGGATTGAATCTAAAGGGGACAATCACTGAGCCAAGCCTCCAAAGTCCTTGGAACAAGAAATAGCATGCCAAACCTAGAATTGCCTAAAATAGGGACAAGACTCCAATTTTGGATTGGAGCATTCAATGGAAGCACCAAGGTGGCATGGACTGAGCTATTAGCAACTGAATTCAGTCAAGACTTATCCAAGACCAAGGGAACCAGCAGCCTGTGCCCTAACCTCTAGTCAATGGCTAGAGGAGACTTGGATTTCCATTGGACAACATTGGCCAACCCTACTCAGCAGTTGCCATTCACTATTCCTTGCAAAACAAACTTGCTCTACTATAAATAGAGCTTAACTGTGATCAGTTTGAGTACACCAAAGCCATCAAACAGATGCTTTCCTCAAAATCTCTTCTTTCACTCCAATTTTGCCTTCTAAGGCAAGTAACTATCGAATTTTGAGCCAGAGAGCAATTCCACTCAAACCAATCACACACACACACCTCACATACATCATATATGAGCTGATCAAACACTTAAACAACAACTGGAACACTGATTTCTCAGAATCACCAGTCAATTGCTCAAGGTTTTAACCAAGTTGCAGTTGAGATGCCATGAAGTGATCCAGCCAATTTCCATCAAGTCCAAGCATTCAAACACACTCCATAGGGTGTAGGGAAGCTGTTCAGATCATCACAACTCATCTGTAACACCTCCAACTCAAAAATCACTTTGAACTTGCTGTCACGACCTAGAGGTAAGCCTAAACTTGGTCATCTCTCAATCTATGCATATTTCCTCGCACAATACTTTTGCCAAATGTTCATAATCATGCATGGAATGTTTCCCCTCAATTAATTGCTTTGTTTGAATCGTGTATCAAAAATCCTAGCCTTCATGCAGAAATTAGGGTTCTTGAGGATTTGTCGTGATTTTTTGTTTTATGCTTAATTTAAATGAAATTAATTGTCATAAACATGATCGTGAGGTTGAAACGAGTTGATTGGTAAGTGGATTGTATGATATGATCAAGTATTCAGAGAGATTGGAGAGAAAATGAAAATCTGGGAAACCCAGAACACGCGCGTGTTCTGGGGTTGTTCTTGGCGCCCTTTTTTAAAAATTCAAATATTTGAATTTTGTGATTTTATTTAATTGATTCAAAAATTAATTTCTCTCTGAGTTTTTATGATTTTGAGTTGATTCTTTTTTTAATAATTCACAAAAATGTTAAAATATTTTATTTTCCCAAAAAATCCCAAAAATATTATTTATTTCATATAATTGATATTTTTACAAAGAATTAATATTTTAATTGTTTTTTTTTTACATTTTAAATATTTTTTTCCATCTTGATTTTGCAAATTTTAATGGTTTCTAATCATTTTGTAGGGCAAAACATGATTTATGAAGCATTAATCCAAGATCACAATTTGTTTTCCATATGTTAAACAATTTTTGATCATTTTAATTGAATTTTATTTAATTAAAATACATTTTGAAAACAAATTAGGGTTTTTGATTAATTCAACCCTCATAAATCATTTTTCAAAACACTTTGGGCCTCTTGAGAGAGTGTAAGACCCAAACCCCATTGTACATAAACTTTGTGGGCCTCACTTATTGTATAAGTCCCTCTGTATAAGTAAACGGTGCGACCGTCGTCCGTTTAAAACATCAGGGCCTCTACTCGAGCTATAAGACCCATTCAAAACTTTTGGGCCTCTATTAGAGTGTAAGACCCAATCTCCTTTTAACCAAAATAATTTTGGGCCTCACTTATTGTATAAGTCCCTCTGCGTTAAAAAAAAAACCTCGGCGCGATCACCATTTCAAACAAAAGTCATCTGGGCCTACCTTCGAGTAGTAAGACCCATTTCTTTTCTTTAAAACTCTTTGGGCCTCTTGAAAGAGTGTAAGACCCATCCCTTTGTACAGAAAACCTTTCTTGGGCCACAGTCACTTGTGTAAGTCCCTCTGTACAAATTCAACAGTGCGATCAGTGATAAAACCCTGGGCCTCTCCTTGAGGTGTAAGCCCCAAATCTTTCTTTTTCAAAGCACTTTCTCCTTTGATTTTGAATATACTGTTGTTTTCAATCTTTCTTTATTGAACAACTAACCAAACAGCATGGAAGCTCTACAACCGAGTAAGTGTTTACCCGCTTTTATTTACCGCTTTCATATACATATAACTGTATTGTGGGGCTGTTTCGTTGTAAGTCTTCTTTCATAAACTCATATCAACTGTGTAATAATAGTATAGATATTTAGAGTTTCCCCGGCAACTACGTCTAGAACTAAGTAAAGCCATTTCGATTACTCATAGAAATAGACAAGCTAGACCCCCAATAGGAGCACCAGATACAATCTTCTCTTCGGCTGTCCTCATTAGGAATTATCAAGAGACTCTACCTCCCCAGAGATGAATGTATTCTCCGTGAATGGCATCTCTCGAGTTTCTTCGAAATTCTCGAACTTTCCTGGCTTGATCTATTCCTTGTGAATAGCATGTCTTGAATTTCTCGGGTTTTGGGGACCTGCAGGCTTCTTAAAAGCATTGGCCTCCTCTTGGGCATTGTACAAGGACCCACAGGCTTCCTAAAAGCATCCATGCCTCCTCTTGGGCTTAGTACAAGGACCCGTCGGCTTCTTAGAAGTATTCACAGCCTCCTCTTAGGCTTCGTATAATGATCCCCCCCGGGAATGATAGCCTCCTCTTGGGCTTCGTACAAGGACCCCTCGGCTTCCTAAAAGTTTCCAGCTTCCTCTTGGGCTTCGTACAAATTGTCCCGACGACCTCCTAGAGGTATAGGAACAGATACTAGTCATCTCCATAGAACAGTCTTTCAAAGAGTCTAGACCATACTACTGTTTCTTAAAACATAGTACAAAAGATAAAACTCTAAACTTGGACAGTCTAACTTTCTTGAGTCTCAAAGACATTCTCAAGTCCCTTTCCAAAATAGGAAGAAAACCCGTAACTCGGACAGTCTCAATACCCTTTGGATTTCCCATTTCCTTAAAGAATAGGAAATAATCCCGATCCTCTGATCAAATCTCTGAGGGCAAACATTACTCATTTAAGAACTGGTTTTCTCTTTAAATCAGTATATTGGATCTGTCTCTCAAATGAAACAGTTACCACAGCCTCCTCTTGGGCTTTGTACAATGATTCTCCCCAGCGGAGCAAATAAACTTTAGCCTCCATCTCGGGCTTTGTACGAGATACAAAAAGGTTCTTATTGAGCCAAACAAACTTTAGCCTCCATCTCGGGCTTTATACGAGATACAAAAAGACCCTCTTGTTGAGTCGAACTTCTTTAGCCTCCATCTCGGGCTTCGTACGAGATACAAAAGACTCTCTTGTTGAGTCAAACTTTTGTAGCCTCCATCTCGGGCTTTATACGAGATACCAAAAGACTCCCTCGTTGAGTCAAACCCTTTTAACCTCTCTCTCGGGCTTCGTACGAGACACATAAACTCCCTCTTGTTGGGCCGTTAGCCTCCTCTTAGGCTTCGTATAAGAAAACCCCGGTTGATCCAATCAACCTTTTAGCATCAAAGTTGTGCCTCGTTCACAGTATACAAACATCAACAACTCCTTTCCCTTCATTTAATTGTTGTAAGCGGCAAGCCTCTGGATCATCTACATCCATGCCACTGTCCCTCTTTTAGCATGAGAAATTCCTAAGGAAAGATGGCATTTCTCTACACTGAGTTAAAGTCTTCTCCTCCAGGTTGGAAAGCCCCTATGAAGGAAATTATGGCATTGCCGGATTCACATATCCCGGTTAAAGTAATTCTCCTTTATAATCAGTCACCCAACAGTTGTGACAAATAAACCCCTCTTTAGAATGACAAATTCTCTCTAAAGTTGAGACCTTCAGATTCACATCTTGGGCTTTGAGCAAGATACAAACCACCTTTCGCTTCACGTTTTGGGCTTTGAACAAGACACCAAAACACCATTTCCTCCCATAGAGTAGGAAGAACTACGAGCGCTCTGATTTCCTTGTTTCAGTAAATGGGAATACGTAGGCATAAGATTGAAAGAAAAAATCTTAGTGAGCATACTAAATAAAAAACCCAAAATCCCATCAAGCATCAGTCTTAAACACCATGCCCAGGTATTACTCCGGAGAAATAACCTAAGAGAACCCCATACTTTGGATCGCATCTGTAAACCAACAGTTTTGACTGTTTAACCTCAGTATGTAAGCAGGGTTAGTTGGAGACATCTATTTCCCTTCCTTCATCAGCTTCAATAGGATAAAAAATGAATTGAGCTGTAGTACTAGAGCGATCGTGCTTCGCAACCACATCCAAAAATCACTCGCTACATAGGGTGCCGACCTGAAATTCGTGTTTGATAACTTTGTTGTCATGGCGCAAAGTTATCTCCTATTTGAGCGAGGCTTCGCGGAGGGATGTCCCCGACGGTATCCCTTCGACCAGGTCGAGCTCCTCCCTAAGGGCCTCGTCGTTCATCTCCTCGTCGAGGGGAGACTCAGTCCTTCTTAAGGGTTCCTTTATTTCTACTGGAATTACTGCCTCGGTTCCGAAGGTCAGTCGGAATGGGGTTTCCCCGGTGGTCGAGTGCAGGGTCGTTCTGTAGGCCTAGAGCACGTTGTGCAACTCCTCGACCCACCTTTTCTTGGCATCGCCCAATCTTTGTTTCAGGCCTCGCAGGATCACTATGTTCGCGGCTTTGGCTTGCCCGTTTGTTTGTGGGTGCTCGACCGACGTAAAGTGTTGTTTTGTGCCCAACTTGGTAACGAAGTCCTGGAAGTTCTTGTCGGTGAACTGTGTCCCGTTGTCGGTGACGATTGCTTGGGGTACGCCAAACCAGGCAAGTATATTCCTCTTGTAGAAACGGAGTATGTTGTGGGCTGTGATTTTGGCCAAGGCTTCAGCCTTTATCCATTTGGTGAAGTAGTCGATGCCTACAATCAAAAACTTATTTTGGTACGACCCTTTGGTGAATGGTCCGAGGATGTACATCCCCCACCAGGCAAACGACCATGGGGATGAAAGCATTTTGAGCTCATTGGGCGGGGCCAGGTGCATGTCCTCGTGTCGCTGGCATCTGTCACATTTCTTGACGTGCTCCTTGGCGTCTTGCTACATGGTGAGCCATTAGTACCCTGCTCACAATGCTTTGTGGGCTAGGGACCGTCCACCAAGGTGTTGCACATTGATTCATTCGTGGATCTCCTAGAGTATGCCAGGGACCTTAGACTCCTCGACGTACCTGAGGAGGGGGGTCGAGAAGCCCCGCCGCTATAACCTGTCCTCGACGATAATATACGAACAGGCGCGCCGCCTGACTACGCCTACATCCTTGGGGTCATCGGGTAGTTTTCCCGTGCTGAGGTATTCGTATACCGGGGTCATCCAGCAGTGGTTGTGTCCAATGGCATGCACGTCGGCGGTGGAGATGGATTTCTCAATACTCGAACGCGAAAGCACCTCTTGGATGACGAATTTGCTCCTGCCCTTTTTCTTCGTGCTCGCCAGCTTTGATAGGACATTTGCCCGAGTATTGTGTTCGCGCGGGACATGACTTACTTCCGCTGAGGTGAATTTTTTCATCATTTCTTTCACCAATGCCAAGTATTCGATGAGGTTTTCGTTCTTGGCTTGGTACTCTCCTCGCACCTGGGAGTCCACGAGCTGGGATTCGGTGAATATTTTTACTTCTTCGGCGCCGAGGTCCTCGGCTAGTCGTAGCCCGGCGAGGAAAGCCTCGTATTCGGCCTGGTTGTTTGATGTCGGGAAGGACAACCTGAGGGAGACCTCGATCATGATGCCTTCTTTGTTTCTAGGATGATGTCCGCTCTGCTTCCCATCGAGTTGGACGCCCCGTCGACGTAGATCGTCCATTTTTGGGATCCGTCGATCGAAGGTTCCGGGATGGTCATCTCCGCGACAAAGTCGGCTAATACTTGAGCCTTCAGGGCATTCCTACCCTCGTATTGAGCCTTTGAGCAACCATTTGAGCATCCTGCCTACCATGTCAGGTCGCCCGAGGAGCTGTCTCACAGGTTGGTCCGTCCTCACCACGATTGTGTGGGCCAAGAAGTAGTGTCACTGTCTCTTGGCCACGGTAACGAGAGCCAGAGCGACCTTTTCTATCTACTGGTATCTAAGTTTGGGGCCTTGGAGGTCTTTACTATTAAAGTAAATCGGTTTCTGCACATAGGGGGTTTCTTGAATTAGAGTCGCGTTGACCACCTCGCTCGTGACGGCGAGGTACAAGTATAATGTCTCCCCATCTTCTGGTCGCGAGAGTACTGGGGGTTGCAAGAGGACTTGTTTAAGGTGGAGGAGCGCCTGTTCGTACTCCTCGGTCCACTCGAACGTGGCCTCCTTATGTAGGAGTTTGAAAATTGGAAGTGTGTATTGCGACGATTTGGTCATAAAGCGGGACAGCGAGGTGAGTACCCCGTCTAGCGATTGTATCGATTTATTTGAGTTCGGCGTCGGGAAGGCGGAGAACACCCTTCATTTGTCGGGGTTCGCCTTGATCCCTCGTTCCGCGAGTTAGAAACCGAGGAACTTTCCTGCTCAGACACCGAAGGTGCATTTCTCCAGGTTGAACCTCATCTTGCATTTCCTCTCCGTATCGAAGACCTTTTTAAGGTAGGCAGTGTGGTCGACTTCTTCTCACGATTTTACAATCATGTCATCCATGTAGACCTCGAGCATGTCGCCGATCTCGCCACAGAAGACTTTGTTCAGCATCCGCTGGTAGGTCGCGCAGGCGTTCTTCAGGCCGAAGGGCATTACGTTGTAGTAGTAGTTGCCCGACTCTGTCATGAAGGTTGTGTGCCATTTGTCGGCCATCGCCATGGGGATTTAATTGTACCCCAAGTATGCGTCCATGAACGACAGCAACTTAAAACATGCAGAATTGTCGACCAGTTTGTCGATGTTAGGCAATGGATAAGCATCTTTTGGGCATGCCCAGTTAAGATCGGTGTAATCAACACACATTATCCATTTTCAATTATTCTTTTTAACAAGTACAACGTTGGATAGCCATGTTGTGTATCGGGCTTCCGAAAAAAATTCTCCTCTAAGAGGTATTCTACAACTTTTTCAGCAACATCCGCTTTCTCGGGAGACTGCCTATGCCTACGTTGCACTACAGTTCTAGCAGCTAGATTTATTGTGAGTTGATGGCAGTCCAAATCTGGGTTGAGACCGGGCATCTCCACAGTGCTCCATGCGAACAGGTCAGCATTCTCCCGGAGGCAAGCCTTCAGCTGCTTCTCTGCCAGGTCGGGGAGGTCAGTGCCAATCTTAATGTTCCTGTCCGAGTCGTCTCCGAGGACAATGAGCTCGAAGTCTCCATCTGGAATGGGGCGCATGGGGTGAAGAGGCTTCCTATTACCTTTAGCGCGAGTGGTGTGATCTGCCACCTCATCCTGCTCCTACTCGTTGGGGAAATGGCTGTCGAGGTCGACTGCGTTGATGCGCGGGAGTGGCTTCTGCTCTTCATCTAGGGCTAGCTTTTCTGCGGTCTTGGATTTGATGTTGATCGAGTTTAGACCTTTGGTCGCAGCCTCAAAGCATCTCCTAGCGGCCTCGATGTCCCCGTGGAGAATGGCGATTCGGCCCCTGGTCGTGTAGTACTTCATCTTTAGATGAACTGTAGATGGTACCGTTGTGAGTTCGGCTAGAGTCGGCCTCCCCAGGATACACTGGTACAAAGAAGGGCACTCCACCACCAGGAAGCAGACCTTAACTATCTGGGCAATGTCGTTGTTCCCGAAAGTGACCATCAGCTCGACGTAGCCCCACGGTCTGGTGGTGGTGCCGTTGAAACCCTGCAGGTCCGAGCCCACGTAGGGAGTCAGATACGTCTCGTTGAGCTGGAGGGTAGAGAAGAGGTAGGTGTACATGATATCCACCGAGCTTTTTTGGTCGACCAAGATGCAGCGGACATCAAATTTTGCCATTTGTGCCCTGATCAGGAGGGGGATGTTGGAATTGGGGGCGCCGCCCGACAATTTTTCAAGGTAGAAGGTGATGGGGTTCGACCTTCCCCGGACCTTCTCAAAAGTGGCGGTCTGCGCCGAGCTCGTCTCTATCAATTCGTCAAACTTACGCTTGATAGACCCCATTGAGACCTTGTTAAACCCTCTGTCGGATATGACCATGGTGGTGGGGAAACTTTCCCACGGCCTGCGAGCGGTCACATGGATGTTGGGCTCGCTGGGTAAACAAAAGTCCTCCGGTTGAGTGACACACAGGGCGACTTGTGTTCCATTCTCGCTGGGGGATGAGGTCGTCTCCTCAACACTTTTTGTCTCCCGAGTCTCTTGTCAGGGGCATCGTTCCTCTTCGTGTACTGCTTCAAGTGCCCCTCTTTAATCAAGATTACTATCGCAACCTTGAGGTGGATGCAATCCTCCGTGACATTCCCGTGGCTCTTGTGGAACCTGCAGTACTTGGACTTGTCAATGTTTGGTTTAGGGGGTGTCAGCTTCGAGAAGCGGACGCCTCCTTTCTGGAATTCTGAGTTGATACACCCGGCCAGGATGCGCTCGCGGGGAGCGGTGAGTAGCGTGTACTCAGTGAACCGGCCTGCTATTCCCCTTGGCTCTCGAGAGTCTCGGGGCTGGTCTTCTCTTCTTCTTTCCCTGCCTCGTCGGGGGGCGGTGGAGTGCTCGTGCCAGGAGGTTCTGGGGGCTTCTTGATTCTGTAAATCGCGGGCACAGTGGGCGGCCTCTATCTCCTCATACTGGATGTATTCTTAGGCCTTGTGGAGGAGTGCTTCCAAGGTGCCGGGCCTTTCAATTCTGACAGCCTTGGCAAAATCGGTACAAGGTCGGAGTCCTCGCTCAATCAAGAATTTCTTCATGTCGTCTGGGGTGGATACCTGGACGGCTTCTCGATTAAATCTCTCGATGTAATTTTGGAGAGATTTGTCTTTTCCCTAGATGATGGTTTCCAGGGATGCTTCTGTTTTCGGGTGGCATCGGGAAGTGGTGAAGTGCCTGGAGAACTGTCTCTTCAGTTCCTTCCAGGCGGTGATGGACTCAGGTGCGAGGCTCTTGTACCACGCCATGGCACCCTTCCGGATGTTAGTGGGGAAAGGCCTGCACTTGATGTAGTTCCTTCTCGATGTAGTTTCGGTAATCGAGCATCGCATCAAACCTTTTGATATGGTTGTCTGGGTCGGTCGTACTGTTATATGTCGCCAAGGGCTGGGGCTTTTCCATCTCGACATGCAAAGGGGTCTCCATGATGTCCCTTGACAGCGGGGTACACTGATCGTCCTCGTCACTCCTGAAGGGTGATAGGGACTGGTCGCCCCGGTCGTTCCTACTTCGTCGGGGAGGACTCCTTGGTCTGCTCTTTGGCTTCTCATCATACCCGTCGGCCTTACTCCTCTTCTGAACGGGGGAACGTCATTCCTTCCAAGGAGGGGACCGTTCGTGCTTCTGGGCGACCACGGGTTGGGGTCGTTCTAGATACGGACGGGGCCCAAGCATTTGGAAAGAGTGGCTCCGAGAGTCACCGTCTCGCGTCCTCTACGGGGGAGGAGATGGATTATAAGAAATGGGGCAACGATGTCTCCGTGGAGAGAGTGCGGTTGTCGCTCCCTCTCAAGCACTCTTATCTATTCATTCTATTGGAAGATCATCAGATTGGTTTGATTGATAGATGCGAACAGAGCCACCATGGTCGGATTAGCATTAGGTGGCGCAGAGATTGACTGGTAGATAGTTGGGCTATCAGCGTGTCTGGAGACGTTGAAGGTCACTTCGTCAAAGGAGGGATAGACGGTGTGCCCGTCCCTGAGGTCGCCTTCTTCGACGTGAACGGCCACGTTGGGGTCGTGGTCGTCTCCGTTGGTGAATGGGGCGAAGGCGGAATCTGGAGCATTGACGTTATTCCGTGGGCTGGTCATGATCGTCGGAGATTGAAAGTTGCTTTGGTTCCTGAGTTTCTATGGAAGGAAGAACGGGGAAGCAAAGGTTTCCCACAGATGGCGCCACTGATCGTACCTGATCAGAAATAGATCAGTGGCCAGTAACACGTCGTGAGCTCCGTTACACTCTGACGGTGGTGAAAAGGTGAGGGGTGTACCTGCAAGGTACTCCGATGACAAAGTAAGAGACAGAGTAGATAGTACAAGTACAAAAAGGTAGTAGTGAGAATAAAGATTTAGAATACCTGACCCTGTAGTAATATAGGGTATTTATAGTATGCCCCCAGCGCTGGGCCAACGGTCATCTACACTATGTTGGACTGCCGGGCCCAATGAAAATAACTGCCAAGGCTTACATGGCATAGGGAAGACCACCACATGGTCTTCGCCCTAAAGTAACTGCCTCGTGATCTTCAGAAGGTTTCCTGACCAGTTCTTCAAGAAGTGGGTAGTTGCCTGATGATGTGTCCCCGCGTGAGGGGCACGTGGAGTTTGTAGGAAAGACGCATGGTCTTTCCCCGTGCTAGGTAGTGGCCTGGCCGACTGCAGAGAGTGTCCAGCGTGCCCAATGGAGAGGAGGATTGGGCCTTGTTGAGCCTCCCTAATGAGACACTAGGTTGGGCCTGCCCGACTGTGGGGCAGGTACTGGGCCAGTCTAGAACATGACTAAAGTTCATCCTGCGAGTTTCTTGTAATAATTGGGATATCACACTGTCATACCCTAAATATTGACCACAAGATTTCCCATCATTGTGAAAATCATCACTACAATACGGATGTAGCTTCATACCTCATCAATCCTCTCAAAGATTGTTGAGCATTCACTACAACCAAGAATTAGGGTTTTAAGCCCTTTCAGAGTAATCAGACAAAGGATCAATCAAGAATGGACATGATCCTCAACTTATCAAGCCTATCAAACATCCATGAAGGATCAAGAGGTCTCCCACATCAAGAATCAAGCATGAAAATGCAACATCTCAAGTTGATCAAGCCTCAAGATCATCAGTGTCACCAAATTAGGGTTTTGGTCGACCAAGGCCACCAGAGAGAAATTTTCATCTGGGCATGAGCCAATACTTCAAAACATGATGCAAGAAGCTCAAAGTGACCTCATTGATCCAATCATAGAGTCAAAATAGCCTCAGGGGATGCATTAATCAAAAAGCAAGAATTAGGGTTTCTTGACCTAATTCACCCCTAAGATGACTTTTAAAGCAACGCATAAGCCAAGACCTCAAGAAGTTTTTTGAAGACCTCCAATACATCATATTTATCCATTTACAAGATTAGATTGATTCAAAGAACTTGGTTCATAAGCAGTACAAGGATTCAAATTCAACTAGACTAATTAGGGTTTTCTAATGAAAAGTCAATCGTACCTTTGACTTTTGACAAAGACATGATCCCAAACCTTGGGACATGATTCAAGACACTCTATAACACCTATGGAATCCATCCATTAGGTTTGAATTAGGTCAAGTACTTGATTTCATAGAGGATCACAAAGTTTGAAATTCCTCTGATAAAAAGTCAAATGTGCCAAAAAACCAAGTTTGACTTTTTGAATTTCTTGACAAGCAAGGCTTCCTTAAGTAAAAAACAATGTTCACTTATGGTTTGGATCATAATCCATCAAGAAAAATAAAGAAAAGTGGGGTTACTTGCAAAAGGGGCAACCATAAGAAACTTGAAATTTCACTAAGTTATGAAAAAAAGTTATTTATACCCAACTTTGCAAGGTCATAACTTGTGATCCAAGTAACCTTTTTCTCCCATCCAAAGCTCAAATGAAAGCTCTCATTACATACTTCAAGATTGTGAACTACAACATGTTCCAAATCCTCATGGATTTTGAGTTATGGATTGATCAAAATCACAAAAATATGAAAATGGCCATTTTTCCAACACTTAGTGAAATTTTGGACATAATCTGTTTTGCATTTTCACCAACTTTGAGGCCATTTTTCATTATGATCCAAGATGATTCAAGACCAAAGTTAAACATCAAATTTGAAGTATGTTATTGGGGCTTTCCAAAAAGTACAAGAGCCTATCATGGTTCAACTTGAGCAAGGAGTTATAAGCCTAAAAAAATGGCATTTTTCACCTTGCCCACACAAAGGCATGAAAATATAACTTGGTGTAACACCCTAAAATTTGCCCTATGATTTTTTAAGCTTTTTCTGGCTTTTGTTTTGCACTCATATGTATCTCCATTAGGTCATGCATTTAGCATACCATTCTCGCATTTTGCATAGCACAATCATTAGGTCGCGGTTCGGTAATAGTGGACATAAACGGTTTAAGCGGATTTTCAAGGCGGATTTTATTTGGTAATTATTCGGGTTTATTTCCCATATTGGTGCGGATCATCTCTTTATTTGAAGATTCATGGCTAGTTGAGAGATTTGAAGGATTGTCACTTAATTGAGAAGTGCTTATTTCCAACATAAAATCACTCCCCGAAGGCACCTAAAATCACAGGTTAAGTCGCAAAAATTCAAGGAAAATGTGGTAGAAAAATCAAGGCAAAAGCATTTAAATTCAATTTATTTCAAGTGATATTTCAAGTGACCATTAATCTTACATTGAGACTTGGTACTTATGCTAAACTCCAACATGTATTGTCTCTAACTTCCCTTAACTACATATTTATCCCCAAACCCATGCATTTACCCATTTGCCCTTAAACAAATTAACTAACTCTAACTTCCTTAAATCTCACAAACTAACACAAAATCAAACTAATTTTTACCAAATTTCAACCATTGATAATAATTGATCTAACGACTAAAATTGGTGATCCGCAACTAGCATTTAAATTAATTTTTAACCATTGATAAAGTGGTGACTTGGATCATGATCTAATAAACCTCAATTAACCAAAAAAATCTATAAAAACCTTCTTTTTTCTAATTTTTGGGGTTAGCCACTATGAACCATTTTTAATCATTTTTTCTCTCATTTTACTTCTAACCAATTTCAACACTTTGCCACCATTTTTCATCACCTTCACAAAAGTTCATCTTCATCACCATTTAGGATTTCATTCTAAAATTGGTGGAACTTAGCCACAATCAATTTCTATAATCATCATTCAAGTGGATTCAAGGATATTCAACACTCAATTTACAATTTTTTCAAGATTTGAAGATGTTAAGCATTTATTTTGCTTAAGGGAGATTCTAAGATCTTGTATTGAAATTTTTCGGGTTTCTTAATTGCGAAGCATCACAAGAAGCGGTGGACTTTCTCCACTAGGTAAGAATTTATAAAAATTCCATGGCTCTCATTCTTAGATTTACATGATTTAGGGTGTTAAAATATTGTTCATACATTGCATCTGTCAGTCCTGAAATGATGGCACACCATGAATCTTGGAATTTAAGTTTATGTGTTGTTCTTGATTTTGTGATTTTCAATTTGAATCTGTGACTTTCGTGGAAATTTTCACTATGGTAGTGCTATTATTTTGGGAAACTAATGGCGTATTGTTGTTCTACGTTTCGTGGGCTTCAATTTAGTATATTATTTCGCATAATTTGATGGAATATTGAGTGAGTTATAAGTTGTTCATGTGGAATAATAACAACATAAGAATAATAATCAAATAATGAAGCTACAATGCAAAGCAATCTGGGCCGTTTGATCATGATCGGACGCTCGGGAATAATAAGAATAATAATAGCATGTGGCCGGCAGCAAAAATGCATCACAGCCGTTTGATTTCAATCATGCGCATGGGAATAAATCATAATAATAATGAGATAATGTACATCGAAATCAGATCACAACCGTGTGATCATGATCACACGCACAGAAATGAACATAACAATAGCATGTGGTAAATGCTGCAATTAATTCCCAACAGCTTGATTGATCTAACGGACATAAAGAGGACATCACATTAATGAGATCACATGCTCCTCACATGACCTCATCTCTCCACCATTTCCTTGTTTTTTTTTTCAGCAAAAAGGGGTTTTTTAGGCGCCTGGGCCCACTAGAATGGCTATTCGCACCCTTGATTTATTGGCCCATGTGGATGTAAACTGACGTTTGCTATACACTCACCCCCTCCCTTATTTCCATGAGCTTTGTTTTTTTCTTTTTTTTTACACGTTTGGAATTGAATATTAAAAATAATAAAAATTGCTAAAAAATTATAAAAATATTAATGTGTTCCTGGGATTTTTGAAAGATATGTGTGCATATGGATATACCTTGTGATTCAAGGATTGAAAAGTGACTTTCTATTAATAGTTGTGATCTAATTTTGTGTGTGTGATATTACTCTCCATTATGAGATCCTTACATGTTAAATTCATGCTTTGATCATAATTTTTTGGGTCACTTGTTAAGTACTTTTTGTGACTTATGTTTGTATGATCATTAAATGGAAAATGTCTAATATTTGCAATTAATTGGGTGCTTTTGGTGCATGATTTGGATCCAATATTTTGCATGTGATCACCTACTGGACTTAAAATGGATTGGTTGTTTGTTCATAATTTTCAAAAGTCATTTGCTATTTTTCACCAATTTTCCAATGTGAACATGTCATATGTAAGCATGCTAGAACTAGGTCAAGTTTAATGCTAATGTGTGAGCTCCTTAAAACCAATTTTGAGAGCATTATTTATCCTAGATAAAATGAAATTTTAGGTGCATTTTTTATCCTTAAATGTTGCTTTTTGTTCATGACTTAAATGATTCTTTTTGAACCCTAAGTTGTTTATTCGATTACGATTGATGTTTGCTTAGGTGTTTTAGTTTGACGATGTATTTGTGCTATCCTCTTTAGGATATTTTTTGTAGATTATTTAACACATGGATTAATATGAATCATAACCTTCCCTCATGAATTTATGGGTCACTTCATATGCTTCTAATTGGTATTGTGCTTCCACAAGTTTGAACATGAATGGAAAGTTAACCTTGTTGTTTTCACTTGGACTTAGAATGTGCCATATTTGTACAAAGTTTTTTCTATTCAAATGTACCATTACACACATCATTTTCTACTGCCCCTTTTATGGTATGTATCTCTAGGGTTCCCTCTTCATTGCTTATTATTTCATTTTGCTCTTAAGGTGGAATTAGAGCACTTCCTTGTGCATTAGGACTTAGTTTTGTACTTTGCTTTCGACTACTTGATAGTTGAGCTTGGCATGGAGATGGTAAGTTACTTGTGATACTTTACATATTTGTTTATACTTCCATGATTCCCTTTCCTCTCACTTTTCTTTTACTTCTCTCTTTTGTGATTGTTTAGAATAATGTTTACTTGTGGTTATTCACATGATCCCTTAGGATTCCTAGCTCAACTTAATTTTCGATTAAGTTTGAGGTTGGAGGGACATTAGGATAGCAATCCATGTATGCTAACATTAGGTAGACTTCCCTTTCTTACCTCAACCATAGGGCCATCATTATATGATAACATTAGAATCTAGTTCCCTTAGTTTTTTCTTTCGACTTTGAGTCTTTCTCTCCTCTCATCTTAAAACAAAATAAAAAACATGTAATAAAGACAACAAGTATTGTACGCCATGAGCCTTAAGTACACGGGAAATAAAAGGGGGAGGGTCTCCCTTTGCCTTTCTAGAGTGTTTAGCATACGTCCTATTTGGGACGACCATGCAACGCATTCGTTCCTATGTCATAGACTTTAGTGTAATATGAGTTACAAACACAATCAATCAAAACATGTTCTTCTAAAAAACAAAAACAAACAATCGTCTTCCTTCGGGATTCTCTTCTCATCTCCCTCACACTGTTTGTAAAGGATATGTCATTTCCGTTCTACCGCAAACAGGTAAACACGCAAGACTCCATGCATCGAGCGGCAACACCTAAACTGCTAGAATGCGAACGTTGACATTTTCCACTTAAAAAACACAAAACAACAAGAACTTGTTATGTCGAACTACGACTGATCTGACTTCCTCCTTCGTGTTAGATTGAGGATATGCAGGCACAAGACGGTGATGTCTTGGCAAGCAACCTTCCCCCCACAAATCCGTAGTCCGTCGAACTACGTCGACTATGATTCTTCGTTCGTCCACGAAGATACGTAGGCATAGGATTGCGATGATCCTTGCGAGTCCTCTTTTGGTTTTCACCTCCCGTTTCTCTGTTTCCCGTTCCGTTTCTAGTTTGCAGTTGAGCTTCAGATACCCTACACCCTTTGATCGATAACAACAAGCATGGATCCCATCGAGTACGATGGACGCGAGGGGGTTCTAATACCTTCCTCTCGGGTAACCGACTCCCGAACCCAAGCGATGGTTGTGATGACCAATCATTTCCCTTTGTTGAGGTTTTCTTCGATTGTTTCCCTTCCATGCGTCGGGATAAATAACGTTCGGTGGCGACTCTTCTATTTTTTTCTGCCGGTTGATTTTCGCAGATGCGACACTTGGTTCCCTCGATTTCTTGAGCCAATTTTGGACACTTGCATCATTTCATTTCTGTCCAAAATCAACTTGGATAATGAAGAACCTGAGCACAAGGCCACCAAGTCAAAAACCTCATCCTTTAGGCATGTGACATTCAAAGTTCAAAATCCAAAACTTTCAAATTTGTCATGAAGCATTTAAGGGATGTATGGAGCTGGCATGTATCAGTCCACAACATTGTAAATGAGTCAAGATGAACTCAAGCATTAGAAGACCATAGGCCTGCAAGATTGACCTAAGTCAATGGCTAGAGGAGACTTTGGCTACATGACAAAGTTCAATGGATAATAGAGTGATCCAGCCTCCAATCACTATTGCTCCTGAAACAAAGTTGCTATACTATAAATAGAGGTTCTTTCTGATCAGTTTAAGTACACCAATGCATAACAACTCATGCTTTCCTTCCAATCACTCTTAAAAACCAAATTTTGCTTCTCTTACAAGTCACATTCGAATTTTCAAATAGAGAGAAATTCCATCAAAATCAACCATCCTAACACCTCACATATGTCATATATAAGTGATCCATAACCTCAAAACACATATGGAACACCAGAATCACAAAGTCACCATCCATTTGCTCAAGCTTTTTGGCCAATTTGCAGTTGTCGCTCCCGAGGATTTGCATCCATGGTACAAACACGAAAGTGGCGCAGAAAATAGAGTCGCCAGCAATGTGTATTTATCCCAAGAGAGGGAAAGGAAACATTGCGTAAACCTGAGGGAAGGGAAAGAGCATGGTTTTGCGACCAAGAGAAATGGGTAAGGGAGTCGGTTATGCAAAGGGAAGGTGTTAGCACCCCACACGTCCATCGTACTCGATGGGATCCACGCTTGCTGTCTCGATCAAAGGGTGTCGTCATCTGGAGCTCCGCTGCTACTGGAAAGGAAGGAACAGGAACGGAAGAGAGAGGAGAAACGGGGAAGAAAAGAAAAGAAATGACTCGATTAGGACATTATCGTTGTCCTAAGCCTACGTATTCCCTCGTGCAATGGGAAAGTCAGAGTCAACGTAGTTCGAACACGAACTATGGGGGGAGGTTGCTCGCCAAGACATCACCGTCTCGTGCCTACGTATCCTCAATCGGACGAGAAAGAGGAAATCAGAGCAGTCGTAGTTTGACCTACGGGTCAGTTAGTGTTTTTTATGAGCGACTTTAGATTCGCGTCCGGCAGTTAGGGTCGATGCCTGTTTGCGACTTAGACGGAAAGTAACGTGCTCTTTTCTGAAAATGGTCTGGAACCAAACAATCCCGAAGGATAAAAAGATTTGAATTTGTTTTTGTGTTTTTTAGACAGAAGTGTTTTAAGTTAGTTCATAACTTGCATTGCACAAAAGTCTATGGCATAGGAACGAATGCATAGTGAATCGTCCCAAGACAGGACGCCCACTACACACTCTAGAAGAATGAGAGGAAACCCCTCATTCCCCATTTCCCACGTTTAAGGCTCGCGCGCAATACACTTTATCTTTTATTAAGTGTTTTAAAGAAGTCATGAGATAAGAAGAGAGAGGACTCAATGGAAACTCTAACCTAAAGCTAACATGCAAAGGAGATCCTAGGGTTAATAAGGTTTAGGAGAGAAAACAACTACCTAAGACCTAATGCTAGTCCTACTCCAAGCTTAATCAGAAATTAAGTTGGACTAGGTAGCTCTAAGGGGAAAGGAATCTAAGACTTAAACAAGTCTTGAGATTCAATGGGAAAGAAAGAGTGAAAGAGATGAAGAAGAAAGAGAAGGATAAGATGAGAAACAAGATGGGGCAGCAAGCACATCATAATCATCATATCCAAACATAACATAAAGCATGCTTCAAAGATCATACAAGAACATCTCAAGTATACAAGTGAAAGCACACAAGAAAGGATGCAAGTAAACTTGCATAAGAAGTACAATTGAGCATCAATGAACCTCACACCAAAATAAAATAGATAAAGTAAGATGAAGATGGAACCTAGTCAGAACTTAAGACATCTCATGATCAATCAATTCAAGCATACAAAAGTATTTCACATCATGTTGCATTATGAGCCAAAGAAGCAACAAAACATGATGATGATATGCATCATACAAATCAAACCATGATGATCAAGTGAGAGGAAAACCAAGTAATGAACTCAAGGGGTAGTAGCATAGGTATCAACATCATATCAAAATCAAACTCAAGTCATACAAGATTAATCCTCAAGCAACACAATCAAAACATGCATCAAAGTTAATCCAAACAACCATTTATCATTCATGCAAACAACAAAGGTCCCAAGAGGCATAAAGTGAAATGAAAATCACATGATGAACCCTAAATCAAGAGGACCAGAACCTCAAGCATGTCATACAATTCAAACAAAAGGTTTCATACATGAATTGGATCGCACAAAGAAGCAATCACAAGATTAGGTTGAGCATACCACAAGATTCAAGTCAAAACATTGTCAACTTGGAAAATCAAGCACAAATAGGAAAATGGATCAATGAGGATGACTCTAAAGCCATAAACAATATCAAACAGAATAGGATCACACCATATAATCACTTTAAGCATCAATCAATCACAAGTAAACAAATGCACTCAAACTAGATCAAGTGTCCAAGCATGCTCCAACCAAATTCAAACCACAATTAAAAATAAACCAAAAATAGCAAAATGGTTCAATAAATTCCCAAAAAATAATCAAAGGTAAATTTAAACATCCAATTAACATGTTCAAAAGAATCAGAACATAACTAGATCAATAGCATGTTCAAAAGAGCTTCACAAGACAAGGTATGCAAGTGATCGTGTATGAATCGAGGAGTGTCAAAAATCACATGAAAAACAATCAAAGGTGATCACCAAGGAAGCAAGATAACATTCAAACATTTCTCATCCATATGTCAAGACAAGGAAAAAAAATCGGCTCAAGAAGGCATGGCAAAGTCATCAAACATAAGTATTAATCACAAGGGCTAACATGAAAGACACTTTGGAAAAGAAAATCGGAATTAATCATCAAAATAAATGGAAAATGAAAATAAAATTCATATAAAATTAAATAAGACACTAAAATACATTCATGAATTTGTTTGGAATTTTTTGATAAAATAAATTATTTTTAATAAATGAGGATAAAACAAAAATGAAAACAAAAAAAAAAAGAAATAAAAAAGGAGTGATTTAGATGGAGGGGGTGCGTTAGCAAATGAAACAAAGAAGCTACGAGTTGGGCCGGTACAGGGGGGTGCAAGGAGAAATTTCGGAGGCCCAATGAGGATATATCAGATTTTTGAAATAAAAAAAAGAAATGGAAATAAGAATGTAACAAATATTATGTAGATATTATTAATTGGTCACATGTACACTTAAGTTACTAAAGACAAAACAAAACCAACAACCACTCACATGCTGCCACCTCATCATCACCTTCACTATGCTCATACAAAATACCACGTGAACAGTGCTGCAACGTGCAGACCGCCGGCCACCGCCGGCGGCGGCTGGTCCGCCCTGAAATGGAAGAACCAGGACACCCCCCCCCCCCCAGTTTTTCGCGTACATTCCAAAAATAAACTTAGTTTTCAAGTTTAAAGCCTCTAACACCCTCAAAAATAGCCATAAAGAAAAGGGTCATGGTGCACAACTTTCACAAATCAAAACAACAACCATACAAACATCTTATGCATTAACTCAAGACTCCAAATATGCAAATAACATTCTCAAAACACGTAAGACATGAGAGAAAAGAGTTGAAGAAAGGTTACCAAAAGTGGAGCTCTTGATACTTTCTACCTTTGCTCCAAAGCTTCAAAAACACCCTCCTCATAGCCTTTTAGGACTTCTAAGATGATGATGGAAGCAAGAATGGGGAGAAAGAGCCTCTTGTGAGTAAAATCTGAATCTTGAAGGTTTTTTGAGAGAGAGTGAACTTTAGGGTTTTGTTCTCACACAATGAGTAGCCACCACCCTTTGCTAGGGTTTTTTGGGATTATATATGAAGGGTTATGAGTGGTTAAATGGGCCTGAGGGAGTGGAAAACTCGTTTGGGATAATTTTGCCAAGAGTACCAAGTTGTAAGAGTAGTTCGGATAACACATGGGAAGAGTGGTGTGTTGTGTGATATTTTGAGCAAGAAAGTGTGTAAAAAAAGTGAGAGGGTGGTGTAGATAGCAGACACGTAATGGATGAGAGAATGAGGGTAGGTTGTACACTATGCCTGTCCAAGTTTGGCATGGAATTCAAATTAATGTACAAGGAAAGTAGTGTATGTTTGGCCATTTGTAGTAAAGAGAAAAGAGAGTGCATGCGTGAGGCTGGTTAGGAATACCTTTGCTTCCATATGCCAAGAGAAATCATACTTTAATACTTAATGAAAACCTTCATTTTACATGCACATAACTTAATGAATCTTGCTCTATTTGTGACAAGTTTGTGATCAATGGAAAGTAGGAAAGATGTAGAGCAAAAATCGTGTTGAAATGATCTTGAAACAATGTTTAAATGATGATGAAAAACAACCAAGAACATATGCACTCACAACTGCCAAAACAGAATGAGAATATTCTAGGTTATAAACACGACTTGACCATTTGATGACACCAACTTTGCACCTTCATAACTTAAAGAGTTCTAATCCAAATGAGACAATCTTGGATTCTTTGGAAAGCTAGCACAATAGAAAACAAAATTGATGTTGGAATCCGGTTGAAATAGAGCTTGGGAGTATGTGAAAAATTGCCATGAACATTGATGTACCAAGCTGTCAAAAGTAACTTAGAAAAAAAAAAGTTTTCCAATTTTCCAACTTGAAACCTCCATCTTTAAAATATCATAACTCTCTCAAAAATGATCCAAATGGGACAAACTTTACATGGTTGGAAAGCTTGGAACAAGCTCTATAACTTTCATGTTTGAGGAAAATTGAAATGAAGCTTGTATCATGATGGAAATTGGCTTGGAAGATGGCTGAATTCATGTTAGAACTTCCCCAAAATAGCAACTTCTTAAAAACCTATATTTCCAAAAATAGCAACTTTTCCACATTCTTGGTTTTTCATGAATCCTTGAACATTTCTTGATCAAATCTTGTACATGGACCATATTTGACTTGAAAATCATGATGTTGACCTCAAAAAGTCAGGGGTTGACTTTTCCACTGCGCAGTTGACTTCATTCCTAATTCTCCTAATTTTTTCAATCTTCTGATCAATTGAAACCCTTCTGAACCAATTTGATGGACAATTCTCCAACCCTAGACACTTAAAGACATAAGGAATACCATGAAATCAAGTTCTGCAAAAAAAAAAACAGAAATAAACTGATTCTAAAGCAAAACCCTAATTTTGGTACCCTCTGGTTAGGAGGCGATAACACATCCTCCAAATTCAAATTCCTTTGAGTATGATGTGTGTCATGTCCACCAATGATGATATGTGCCACTTGGAGATGATAAACAATCAAAGAGTTTGCTCATTTGAGGATTATATCTAAAAATCTCCAAAACCCTTGAGGCTTAAGGTTCCCTTGTGGCTCAAGAATTGATAGCATCAGGAATTTTGTCTCCCCTTAGCCCTTTGAACAATGCACATAAACTGTTGCTTGAAACCCTAAAAACCTCTTCTTCCCTTGAGTTAAACCAAGTACCTTGATCCCATGCTAAGAGCCAAAGATATGCAAAGATGCTAATGCAAGAATGAAATGAAACATAAGCCAGTTAGTATAAAAAACAAAAGGGCAAATTTTGAGGTGTTACAGCTGCCCCTATTCAAACTTCTTGGATCCGAGAGTATGAAAGCAAAGGGCTTTCAGACAATCGGGATACACGGAGATTGAATACCAAAAGAACCTGGAAATTTGCAACCTGTGGGGATAAACAAAAATCGAGTACGACCAAAAGCGAACTCGTGATAAAAGACCTGACCGAGGGCGGACCCACTGGGGATATAAGAACATACGAGTACGACCGAAAGCGGACTCGAAGAGGATAAACGAGTACGACCGAAAGCGGACTCGAAAAGGAATAAACGAGTACGACCAAAAGCGGACTCGAAAAGGACAAACGAATACAACCGAAAGCGGACTCGAAAAGGAGGAACGAGTACTACCGAAAGCGGATTCGAAAAAAGATGAACGAGTACAACCGAAAGCGGACTCGAAAAAAGATGAACGAGTACGATCGAAAGCGGACTCGAAAAGGGTAAACGAGTACGACCGAAAGCGGACTCGAAAAGGATAAACGAGTACGGCCGAAAGCGGACTCACTGTAGATATGAGAACAAACGAGTACGACCGAAAGCGGACTCGAAAAGAAAGACCGACCGAAAGTGCTCTTTCGACAACCAAACGAGTACGATCAAAAGCGGACTCAATAGGGATACAAAGGCAAACGAGTACGACCGAAAGCGGACTCGAGGAGAAAGACCGGCCTACAACGCCCTTTCAATTATAAAAAACGAGTACGACCGAAAGCGAACTCGAAAAGAAAGACCGGCCGGAGACGGCATTTTCAAAGAAAGGATACCACATAGGATAACTTCTACTGGGGATAACAAAGAGTGCGAGGACGGCCAAAGACGAACTCGAAAAGAAAGACCGGCCAAAAATGAACTTTCAATCAACAAAACGAGTACGACCGAAAGCGATCTCGGAAAGAAAGAACGAGTACGACCGAAAGCGGACTCGAAAAGGAAGAAACAGGTACGACCGAAAGCGAACTCGAAAGGAAAGAACGAGTACGACCGAAAGCGAACTCGAAAGGAAAGAACTAGTACGACCGAAAGCAAACTCAAAAGGAAAGACCGACCGAAACCGCTCTTTCAAAGATTAGTAGAATCAAGAGATCTACAAAGATGACTCCGCTGGGGATAAGAGAAATCTAAACAAACAACTCTGCGGGGGAGTGTAGGAATGACCAACAAGAAGGACGAATCCACTGGTTGCGGTGTAATGTTAAACAACATCTCCTGAATCATGTTACTTTCTGCTGGGGAAAGAAACCGGTAAAGGCTATCAAACCTGGCTTATGCTTCGAATGCATATGTTTGAATTCCTATGGCGTAATGCTCCATACGAAATGGAAATGCTATGCGTTTGGGAGGATGCCATGCAAAAATGCTCATGCAATGCAAAAGAAACGCCTCATCAAAATAAATGCTGAAGACAAAGGCAACTCCACCGGGGATGACAAACTGAAATGTCTTCTGAAATAAGAGACCCTGCTGAGACAAGACTTCACTCTTCTGAGGAAAACATTGATCACAAACTCTGCTGGAGATGAAAGCTCTGAGAGAATACCCACTCTGTTGGGGATGGCTATGAATGAATATTGAAGATGGAACCCAAAGAGAAATTCTCTCCGCTGGGGATTACCAACTGACTTTTACCGGGATCTGAAAGAATGCCAATAACAATTGGACTTAAGGCCTGCTGGGGATATCAGCCGCTGTTGAGCAAACCACTGAGAGGATCACCACCAAACTCTGCTTGGGGAGACAATTCAATGATTTCGAACCTGCTTAGGAGATGCTCTTACCTTTACCTCGCTGGGGAATATCAGTCAATACCAGCAAATCTGCTTGGGGAACGGTAGATGATGACGTCAACTCTGCTAAAAGGTAACATCAAGCTTACCCATCTGAGGGGACTGACTCATACCGTTGCTGGTGAGAAAAACACTTCTTGATTAGCTGAGTGCTCAGATCCTGTGGGGAAAATAACATCTTTACCCAAAGAAGATATTCCATAAGTCTCTTGCTGGGGATGCATCAGCATCAGCTTCTGATTATTTGCTGAAAAAGTGATGAATCTATCACAACTTTAGCTGGGGAATTAATCTTCGGCACTCTGCTGAGGAAGATAATTCTTGCCACTCTGGCAGGGAAAACAACAACCTGCTGAGGAGGATGGACTTTTCAATGTCAAGGAGAATAGCTCTATTGGGGAAGGACAAACCTGCTACCCTGCAAACAAAATCCACAGAAAGTTCTATGTGCAATATAGCTACTTCAATTACCATTACAATGACCGTTGCCTAGGCAATTCCCACTATTTTCCGATACGCTTCGCAAAGCTCAACATTTTCGCATGCAATGCTTATCAAAATATCGAACATTTTCACAAACAAAACAGTAAAAGTAAAAACAAGAATGAAAAGCTCTTTGAGTGAAATGAAAGTTTTATTGAATGAATTGGCCTGTAAATAGGCATTTACATCTGGAAGCAATTCCTGAAAAGAGGTAATCGCGCAAAAAGAAATAAGAGAAAATACACATGTCGGCAAAGTGGGGTACAGACATCCACCATGATTCAAATCAGCTATGACCCAATATGCCTCGCTTGTCCGCAGATGCTTTGGCCTTCAAAAAGACTGACTGGACTGATTCCTTTCCTTCAAAATTTCCGTATACCAAAAGTGTTCACAGATCGAACGCAGATCATAGCCTTTGCTTTTAAAATCCCTAACTTTTGCCTGGATCGCCCTTTTCGGGTTTTCAATCCACCAGGATACCCATTTTTGCCAAAGTTGCCTTTTCAGGTTTTCAACCTTGCGGGTTTATTCTTTTCTTTTTATCCCTAATTTATGCCCGAACCTTTTCTTTTTATGGTTCGCCAGGATGCCCCTTTTTTGCCTGGACTTTCTTTTTGTGTCCAGCGGGTCTCTTTTATGCAAAGTATTTTTTGACTACGTCTGCGTTCACAGGGGACGTAAAATCTTCGCCATCCATAGTTGAGAGCAATAAGGCTCCGCCCGAGAAAACCTATCTTACTACGTATGGCCCTTCGTAGTTTGGAGTCCATTTGCCCCTGTGATCTGTTTGAGGAGGAAGGATCCTCTTCAAAACCAATTCACCAGCTTGAAAACACCGAGGACGCATTTTCTGATCAAAGGCTTTCTTCATCCTACTTTGATACAATCGACCATGTGCAATGGCTGCCAACCTCTTCTCTTCAATAAGGTTCAACTGATCCAGTCTGGAACGCACCCACTCAGCTTCATCAAGCTTCACGTCTGCCAGAATTCTTAAAGAAGGAATCTCAACCTCTAATGGTAGGACTGCTTCCATACCATATACCAGTGAGAAAGGGGTTGCCCCAGTCGAAGTGCGTACTGAAGTACGATAACCATGTAAAGCATAAGGCAGCATCTCATGCCAGTCTTTATAGGTCACTACCATTTTCTGCACAATCTTCTTGATGTTCTTATTTGCTGCTTCAACAGCCCCATTCATCTTCGGACGATAGGGAGAAGAAATGTGATGTTCGATTTTAAAGCTCTGACATAGCTCCTTCATCATCTTGTTATTCAGATTTGAACCATTATCCGTAATGATTCTCTCCGGGACTCCATACCGGAAAATGATGTCCTTCTTAATAAATCGAGCTACCACTTGTCTGGTGACGTTGGCGTACGAGGCTGCTTCTACCCACTTCGTGAAATAATCAATGGCAACCAGAATAAAACGATGCCCATTGGAAGCAGTCGGCTCAATTTTCCCAATTATATCAATGCCCCACATAGCAAAGGGCCAAGGTGATGACAACACATTCAGAGGAGTAGGAGGCACGTGCACCTTATCTGCATAAATATGGCACTTATGACACTTCCGGGCGTATTTAAAACAGTCGGACTCCATAGTCATCCAGTAATACCCCGCTCTCAACAGCTTTCTAGCCATAGCATGCCCATTGGCA
Source organism: Lathyrus tuberosus (assembly GCA_022829125.1). Lineage (NCBI taxonomy): Eukaryota > Viridiplantae > Streptophyta > Magnoliopsida > Fabales > Fabaceae > Lathyrus > Lathyrus tuberosus. The sequence goes on from JALAZF010000117.1 coordinate 6,513,003, forward strand.
TGGGTACCGAAGGAACCTTCATGAACTTCTTCCATTAACAAGCCTGCCTCGTGTTCATCAACACAATGTAGCAAGACCATGTCAAAGTTTCTCTTGTACAGCACGTCATCTTTGTTCAAAAAGAAGTTTCCTGCCAACCTCCTCAGAGTTTTCTTGTCTTCGGTAGATGCCCCAGTTGGGTATTCTTGACTATTCAGAAAGACCTTAATATCGTAATACCAAGGTTTACCATCTGACACAACTTCAACTGCAAACACAAAAGCTGGTCTATCTAGACGTTTGATTCTGATCGAAGGGGTTTCATTCCAACGATTCACCTTATAAATCGAAGACAAGGTTGCCAATGCATCAGCCATCTGATTCTCCAACCGAGGTATATGATGGAAGTCAATTCTGTCAAAGAAAGGTAACAACCTTCTGGCATAGTTGTTATAAGGCACAAGATTGGCTTGACGAGTTTCCCATTCACCTGTGATCTGATTAACTACCAACACGGAATCACCATAAACATCAAGGTTTTTGATTCTCAAATCAATCGCTTCTTCTAACCCCATGATGCATGCTTCATACTCAGCCTCGTTGTTGGTGCATACGAACGCTAACCGGGCAGTAAAAGGTATATGAGAACCCTTTGGAGTTGTAATGATTGCCCCGATTCCGTTACCATATGAGTTAACAGCTCCATCAAAGACTAACTTCCATTGAGATCCAATTTCAGGTCCTTCATCAGGTAAAGGTTCTTCACAATCTTTCATCTTCAGATACATAATATGCTCATCGGGAAATTCAAACTTCATCGGTTGATAATCCTCGATTGGTTGTTCAGCGAGATATTCTGACAAAACACTTCCCTTAATGGCCTTTTGGGAAACATACTGAATATCGTATTCTGTTAGAACCATCTGCCAACGGGCTATTCTACCAGAAAGCGCTTGCTTCTCAAACACATACTTGATCGGATCCATCTTCGAAATCAAAAGGGTTGTGTGGTTTAACATATACTGCCTTAAACGCTTAGCTGCCCAAGCGAGTGCACAACATGTTTTTTCCAGCATTGAGTACCTCGACTCACAATCAGTAAACTTTTTACTCAGGTAGTAGATAGCATGCTCTTTTCTACCTGACTCGTTGTGTTGACCGAGCACACACCCCATTGAATTCTCAAGAACCGTAAGATACATAATCAATGGCCTTCCTGGTACTGGCGGCATAAGGACCAGAGGTTCCTGCAAATATTCCTTTATTCTCTCGAACGCCTTTTGACAATTCTCGTTCCACCTGACCGCTTGATCTTTTCTTAATAATTTGAAAATTGGTTCATACGTGGCTGTGAGATGAGAGATGAACCTGGAAATGTAGTTCAATCTCCCTAGGAAACCACGAACCTCTTTTTCTGTTCTCGGCTCAGGCATTTCTTGTATGGCTTTTACTTTCGCTGGATTAACCTCAATGCCTTTTTCCCTGACAATGAACCCCAGTAGTTTTCCAGATCTCACCCCGAAGGTGCACTTGTTCGGATTCAACCTCAGTTTGAACTTTCTTAACCTTTCAAATAGTTTTTGAAGATTCACCAGATGCTCTTCCTCAGTTTGTGACTTTGCAATCATGTCATCAACATAGACCTCAATCTCTTTGTGAATCATATCATGAAAGAGAGTCACCATTGCCCGCTGATAAGTTGCCCCTGCATTTTTCAATCCCAAAGGCATCACTTTGTAACAGAATGTTCCCCACGGTGTTATGAATGTCGTCTTCTCCATGTCCTCTGGAGCCATTTTGATTTGGTTATATCCAGAGAAATCATCCATGAAGGAAAACACAGAATATTGAGCAGTGTTGTCAACTAACACATCAATATGAGGGAGCGGGAAATCGTCCTTCGGGCTTGCTCTATTCAAATCTCTATAGTCAACACACATCCTGACCTTTCCATCTTTCTTAGGCACAAGCACAATGTTAGCAACCCATGGAGGATAATTTGTCACAGCGAGAAATCCGGCGTCCAACTGTTTCTGAACCTCTTCTTTAATTTTGACAGACATTTCCAGTTTCGTCCTTCTCAGCTTCTGCTTAACCGGAGCACATCCTTCTTTGAGGGGTAGCCGGTGTACCACGATGTCAGTATCGAGACCGGGCATGTCTTGGTAAGACCAGACGAAGATATCCACATACTCTTGAAGCATTTCAATCAATTTTCCCTTTACGGTGTCTTCTAGAGTGGCCCCTATCCTCACCTCTTTTCTTGCGTCCTCGGTTCCCAGATTAACAACCTCAACCTCCTCCTGATGAGGAAGAATGATCTTCTCCTCTTGTCTCAACAGTCTGGCCAATTCCTCGGGTAGTTCACAATCTTCGACAGTCTCTTCTTCAGCCTGATAAATGGGATTGTCAAAGTCATATCGGGCCATAGCTGAATCATGAGTGGTGGAATCTGAACAAGGAAACCTGCATGATTGATGATTTATGTTTATTATGTATGCAACAAATAGAAACACATTGCCATTTTGATGTGATTTTTATGCACAAAAATAAAAATAGAAAAACAGGGATAAAAAATATTTGAATGTGAAAACGTCCTTCATTAATGATGGAATAAACACGCAAAAAGTTAAAGCCCTACAAACAAGAATCACTACGTCTTGGGCAGAACGTAGGATTAACATAGCAGGAAAACAAAAGCAATTACTCTAAGCCGGTCACTTGGATGACTTTCTCTGATGTCCAATTGCAAAGGCTTTGACCCGGTGTACAGGGGCGAATCCAACTATCCATGTCACAGTCACTGTCCCCATCTTCGTCAATAGCATTAACCCTATCGAAGAACACACCTGCGCTGGTAAAACGAACTGGACCATAGAACTTCGGAGGCTTTTCCTGACGCCTAGGTGGTTTGTACCCTATCCCATAAGTGTTCCTCTTCTCCTGAATTTCAACAACTTGGCCCCACCTTTGTGAGCTTCCAGCTTCAACCACGGCCCTGGCATCTTTGAATGAAGACATTGAGACCTCAGGATGATTCACCACGGCAGGCTGCTCTACCACTTCAGACTGGATAACACCTTTAGGAGGTTCATCAGAAATCTTTACTGTCTCGAATCCTTGGCACAAAGTCTCGTGTATCTAACCATCAACTTCTACATACTTGAAGGTAGACAACTGGCTTATCATAATGTCTTCTTCCCCATAAACTGTTACCACATGACCATCCACCATATATTTCAGCTTCTGGTGTAGCGTAGATGTCACAGCTCCAGCATTGTGAATCCATGGGCGTCCCAATAAACAACTGTAGGCCGGCTGGATATCCATGATGTAAAAAGTAGCATCAAAGAACCCTAGACCTACTTTAATAGGTAGCACAATCTCTCCAAAAACGGACCTTTTAGACCCATCAAAAGCACGCACCACCAAATCACTTGGTGTGCATATCAACCCACAGGTATCCAGCTTCATCAATGCTTTCTTGGGAAGAACATTCAACAAAGACCAAGTATCCACAAGTACATGAGACAACAATGACCCACGACACTCAACAGAAATATGCAAGGCATTGTTGTGGTTTCTCCCAACTGGAGTTAGATCTAAATCAGTGAAACCCAAACCATTGCCAGCGTTCACATGCGATACAACCCCTTCTAGCTGATTGGCAGATATTTCCTGAGGAACATAAGCAGCGTTCAAAACTTTCAAAAGTGCATTTCTATGAGCTTCTGAACATAACAACAGAGATAGGATGGAGATCTTTGACGGTGTTTGGTGCAATTGATCAACAATCTTGTAGTCGCTTTTCCAGATAAGCCTCATAAACTCTTCCACATTCTCTGAAAAAGAGTTGTCAGTTGGCTTTACTATAGAATCACTCACTACCGGTGTCTGCACGGTATCATCCATGATCTTCTTTCCCTTGTCTTGTTTAGAACCACTGGATTGACCATCAGCAGGGATAAAGACCCTACCACTCCTTGTAATAGCATCAGTTTCAACTTTACCCTCAGGACTGGAATTTGTTGTCGAAGTTTCCACCAGTTCATGCTTTTGCCCATTAACAAATACACTAGCATCATAATTCCAAGGGATGGCTTTGGTATTTTCATACGGAATGGGTTTAGGACCTGAAATAACAACCGGCGCTGGTCTCGTTGGGCCTGATATTACAACTGTCTTGAAAGGAATAATAATAGTAGCAACATCATCACTAACAACTTCCTTTTGCTGATCACAACGGTCGAATTGCAAACATCCTTCATCAATCAAACCCTGAATACCAGACTTCAATAGACCACAACCATTAATCTGTACCATGCACTCTGGACAACTTTCATCACAGCCGGGATATACCCCACCTTTTAGCAGCCTGTCCTTTACTACCTTCAACGGTGTCTTCAACTCATTCACATTCATAACCAGGTTCAGAGACTCACACTCCTCTATCACAGCATTAACCCTTGGCCCATCATGGTTAGGCATTGGGTTCTGCACAACATTAGGTCCATCATTAGCAAAGCTGACAGCCTTTGAATCCACCAAGTCCCGGACTTTATGCTTAAAAGCTTTACAGTCCTCAAGATGATGCCCAGGTGCCCCAGAATGAAAATCACAATGGGCGTTAGGATTGTACCCGGGAGGCGAAGTACCAACAGGAGGAGCCAAAGTCCTCTTTTCAACTAACTTCAACTGAAGCAAATACTGAAACAATTGTGAATATGGTAGAGGTGGAGTATCAAAGTGTCTGTTCTGCTTAGGTGTGAATTATTGTTGGCGCGGAGCACGATTCTGTTGTTGAGGTGCTGCCAGAGGTGGAAGTGCTGCAGGAATAACCACTGAAGCCACCTGCTGGTTATAGTTTTGTTGTTGTTTCCCCTTTCCCCTATAGGATGAGACAGAATTGGCTTCTTCTTTCCTTTTATAGTTCACGTACGGCTTCTTCCCCTGACCAGAAGATGATTCATCACTGCCTGAGACCTTCCCAGCTCTAATCCCACTTTCTACCATCTCACCTAACATGATCAAATCTGTGAACTTGCCTAGCGCGCAAGGCAATAATTTCTCATAATAATGTTTGGGCAAGGTGTCCATGAACATTTTCAACATTTCTGTTTCCAACATTGGCGGCTGCACCCTCGCCGCCAACTCGCGCTGTTGTATTGATAGTGTTTGATAAAAGCCCCTGCCAGCTCTCTCCAACTATGAACGTCTTTCCTCTCTAGCTGCATATACCATTCCAGGGATGCCCCAGATAGGCTATCCTAAAAACAATGCATCATCAACTTCTCATTCTTTGCATGAGCAGCCATTTTACTTGCGTACGGCCTCACGTGAGTCCTAAGGTAAGTCATACCATTGTACTTCTCAAAAGTAGGAGTCTGAAACTTGTGTGGGATAATGACGCCTGGAACCAGCCCCATATCATCCAAGTCCATACCCAGAGTATTTTGGTCCACAACTCCCCTCAGTTGTTCTTCGATCAAACGGATCCTTTCATCATTAACAACAGGGATACCAGCGTCCATGCTTCGCACAGAAAAAACGTTGTCTTGCTGGTCATCATAGTGATGGCCATGAACTGCACGAATAGTGCTCCCTCCACCAACCAAAGAAGGAATTGGCACTCCACCTTGAGCTCCATTATGACCAACATTTCCATTACCACCTCCGCCCGGAGGAATAACATGACCGTCATGTAGTACACCGTTCTCGTCTACTCTTGCCACAAGAGGTTGCACCAGGGTCCTGAGCTCTTGTTGCCCCTGTGCAACTCCTTGCATCATTTCCATAAACTGGTCAATACGCGCCTGCATAGCACCCATCTCAGCTTGCATCTGTTCCATGACTCTCTTCTGATTGAGTCGAGTAGAATATCGATGAATAGGTTGGTCGACAATCCTGTCTGTAGAAAAGGAGAACATAAGAAAACCAGAGATAAACCTGTTATGCAAAATGATAATGATTATGCAAATGCAAATGTAAACATGTTTGTATATTCACAGGGCGATCCACCCCTTGATTCCAGTTTAACAACAATATGGAACTGAACTTCTGATCATATAATAGGAGAGTAGGAAAATAATCATTTGTCATCTGCTACAACCCAAGATAAAGACATAGGTATAAACAAAAGATACCAACCAACAAGCCTGGTGGTGATCCCAAAAGTACAAAGAAATAAAGAAAAACCAGCTATGGCAAGCCATCCAAACTCAATCGCGCCAGTATCCCCCATTCATCATGCTTCCTACACCAATCCTGCGCCTCTTTGAGTAGCTTCTTGGTGTTGGGATGTTTCAGCTTCTGGATTAACTCTTGAATTAGAAGATCTCTTCTGTGCATAATCCCCATCAAATAGCGACTGTGCAACTCCCAAGCATCTTCTTCAGAAACACCGCCTGTACTGGGACCCTCACCCCTGGGCCTCTTCACTTCAGCTTGGGCCTTTAACTCCTCCACATTTGCCATGGCCTCTTTGAGTCTCTCTTCGACTGCTCTGCCTTCAAAAATTCTTAATAAGATCTCCTTGTCTTTCTTTTTGAGCTTTGACTTCAAACCCTCAATCTGCTCCAAGTACTTATCCTCTTTCTGTTTATTGGTTGAAATTGCTGTATTTCGGTAAGAATTGAACTTGTGGATCTTTGACAAAGCATTGGTTAGCTCTTTCTTCTTGGATGTGAGAACCTTACCGGTACCCCTCAAGGCCTGGGCTACCTTCTGTCTGGATGCAACCTCATCAGCCAACTCTTTCTCTTTCTTAGCAAACAATTCTGTCTTCACCTTGGCAACATGGACAACTTCACCTTTCTCGTGCTTTAATTGGCCGATCTCTCTACTCAACTCACGATTTTCTTCCCTCAGCTTCTCATTTTCAGCCCACAGCTTGTTATACCTCTCTATCTCCACTGTAGTCGGAGGCTCAGTCATCAGAGGGTACAAGGGTGGCTCTATTGGGAAAGGAAGAAGCTCCTCTTCCGATCTCTTCCGGATCCAGTCCACGTATGGAGCAAATTCTTTGTTATTGCACTTCCCAAAAGAAGTCTTCCCTCTCTTAAAAACATGCTTCCAAGCATTCACAGCTCTTCCCAATATTTCTTGGTCTTCGGTTCCGTTGAAAAACAGGGACTCTCTGACATCTCGATCTTCAGGGGGACCTCTTAAAGCGTACCCAAATTGCCTGATAGTGAGAGAAGGGTTATAATTAATTCTGCCTTTTCTCCCCACTAAAGGTACATTTGGGAATTCTCCACAATTATAAATGAGCTCTATTCCCAAGAGATCATGATCGAACCAGACAATGTTATCAGCGGTCAATTCCATCAACCTCTTAGACCACTTCAAGGAATCTCTTGTATCAACGAAAGCTCCAGTTTCAGGAAGATGCCTTAAAAACCACGTAGACAGGAGTGGCGCACAACAGCTTACAGTCCTTCCTCGTCTATTCTCATTCTTGTAGTGAACTGAATGGTATACATCATCCAGCAGAGTAGGTACAGGATTCTTCGAGATAAAGATCCGAACAACGTGCATATCCACAAGATCGGGGATATTAGGAAACAAAACAATCCCATAAATACACACAGCTAAAATGGCTTTGAAGGATGTCCAGTTCTTTACTTTAGCATACGCGTTAGCTTTCTCAAACAAAAATTTCAACAAAAAGCCCTTAGATCCTTGTTTGTCAACAATATTATCACTCAAAGTGGATTCTCCTATATGAAGAGCAACAGCTATCTCTTCCAATCCTGGGCGTTCTTCAGAGAAGAATGGTATACCTGGCTTGATGGAGATTCCCAAAATAAATGAGAACTCCTCCAATGTTGGAGCCAAGATGTAATCTGGGAAAGTAAAATAGCACAGCGGCAGATCGTAGAACTGTAATAGTGTGTGGATAACATCTTTCTCATACTTAGAGATGTTATAGACGAACTTCAGCAACCTTCCATACTCACCACTAAACTCAGTGCGAATTCCAGGACCAATCATACCAATCATCTTATGAATCAACGTCAGAGTTGGGTCCGGGAACGTGTAAGCCACAGTCTTCTTCCTCGGAGCATCCATGACAAGAAAACCTCGGCAACCGGAATCAAAGGTAAGATGCAAACCCTGAAAAATGCCAAACATGTTAGAATGCAAGAAATGATGCAAATGCAAACATGGGATCAAGGTATCACTGCTCTGGACGTGCTGTACTGTTAACTGAACAATGACCACAACCCAGAAAACCAGAATTCCAGAACATCGTGCCACTGAGATAGCTAGAAAACCAGGTAATCAAATATATACTGACGAAAAATCCAGAAAACCAGGTAGGTTGAAGGTTTAGGTTACCTGCAGACCTGCAAACACCCATCCCCTTTCATATGTGGGTTCTAGAAAACCGAGGATCCTCAATATCATAGGCTCTCAGGTCGAGAAATAATGATACGTTCACCATTTCTGGTTTGGCATCATCATCAATCGAGGAGGCCTCAACTGATTCCCCTAAAAAAATAAGGTCATCCTATACGAGTCCCTCAGCATTGGGTCCTCGGATCGACAAGTGTAATGGGTTTGACATTTCTGGTCTGCCATTATCACAGGTCGGGAGGAGATGCGCAACTGAGGTATCGGAGAAACGGTCACCAGAGTCGACAACTCTCTAGATCGACACCTTGAAATGCGCAAGACACGCATGTCAGAATATCTCCCAAGATAGCCTCGTCTGGCTGTGAATTTCGTGAACACCAAATGCACCAAGCTGGCACGTAGGTCCCACTACTTTCCACTCTAGTCCTAGGGTGTACTCAAGCCTGGGTATTGGGCTTGTCTCTCATAACAACCCAACCTGCCAAACAGAAACCAGCCAGCACAACACAACAATATCCAGTATGACAATAATAAAATGAAATGCAATGCAGTAAAAGCAGTAAAACAGTAATATACAACATAATAAAGCACAACAAATAAACACCCAACGAAAAAAACAAACAAGCGCTAGGATCGACTCGCTAAAGGGGATGGACCAGCAAGAGGTCAACCAGATTCCCCAGCAGAGTCGCCACCTATCGCTCCCGAGGATTTGTATCCATGGTACAAACGTGAAAGTGGCGCGGAAAACAGAGTCGCCAGCAATGTGTATTTATCCTAAGAGAGGGAAAGGAAACACTGCGTAAACCTGAGGGAAGGGAAAGAGCATGGTCTTGCGACCAAGAGAAACGGGTAAGGGAGTCGGTTACGTGAAGGGAAGATGTTAGCACTCCACACATCCATCGTACTCGATGGGATCCACACTTGCTGTCTCGATCAAAGGGTGTCGTCATCTGGAGCTCCGCTGCTACTGGAAAGGAAGGAACGGGAACGGAAGAGAGAGGAGAAACGGGGAAGAAAAGAAAAGAAATGACTCGATTAGGACATTATCGTTGTCCTAGGCCTATGTATTCCCTCGTGCAATGGGAAAGTCAGAGTCAACGTAGTTCAGACACGAACTATGGGGGGAGGTTGCTCGCTAAGACATCGTCGTCTCGTGCCTACGTATCCTCAATCGGACGAGAAAGAGGAAATCAGAGCAGTCGTAGTTCGACCTACGAGTCAGTTAGTGTTTTTTATGAGCGACGTTAGATTCGCGTCCGGCAGTTAGGGTCGATGCCTGTTTGCGACTTAGACGGAAAGTAACGTGCTTTTTTCTGAAAATGGTCTGGAACCAAACAATCCCGAAGGATAAAAAGATTTGAATTTTTTTTTGTGTTTTTTAGACAGAAGTGTTTTAAGTTAGTTTATAACTTGCATTGCACAAAAGTCTATGGCATAGGAACGAATGCATAGTGAATCGTCCCAAGACAGGACGCCCACTACACACTCTAGAAGAATGAGAGGAAACCCCTCATTCCCCATTTCCCACGTTTAAGGCTCGCGCGCAATACACTTTATCTTTTATTAAGTGTTTTAAAGAAGTCATGAGATGAGAAGAGAGAGGACTCAATGGAAACTCTAACCTAAAGCTAACATGCAAAGGAGATCCTTGGGTTAATAAGGTTTAGGAGAGAAAACAACTACCTAAGACCTAATTCTAGTCCTACTCCAAGCTTAATCAGAAATTAAGTTGGACTAGGTAGCTCTAAGGGGAAAGGAATCCAAGATTTAAACAAGTCTTGAGATTCAATGGGAAAGAAAGAGTGAAAGAGATGAAGAAGAAAGAGAAGGATAAGATGAGAAACAAGATGGGGGCAGCAAGCACATCATAATCATCATATCCAAACATAACATAAAGCATGCTTCAAAGATCATACAAGAACATCTCAAGTATACAAGTGAAAGCACACAAGAAAGGATGCAAGTAAACTTGCATAAGAAGTATAATTTAGCATCAATGAACCTCACACCAAAATGAAATAGATAAATTAAGATGAAGATGGAACCTAGTCATAACTTAAGACATCTCATGATCAATCAATTCAAGCATACAAAAGTATTTCACATCATGTTGCATTATGAGCCAAAGAAGCAACAAAACATGATGATGATATGCATCATACAAATCAAACCATGATGATCAAGTGAGAGGAAAACCAAGTAATGAAATCAAGGGGTAGTAGCATAGGTATCAACATCATATCAAAATCAAACTCAAGTCATACAAGATTAATCCTCAAGCAACACAATCAAAACATGCATCAAAGTTAATCCAAACAACCATTTATCATTCATGCAAACAACAAAGGTCACAAGAGGCATAAAGTGAAATGAAAATCACATGATGAACCCTAAATCAAGAGGAACAGAACCTCAAGCATGTCATGCAAGTCAAACAAAAGGTTTCATACATGAATTGGATCACACAAAGAAGCAATCACAAGATTAGGTTGAGCATACCACAAGATTCAAGTCAAAACATTGTCAACTTGGAAAATCAAGCACAAATAGGAAAATGGATCAATGAGGATGACTCTAAAGCCATAAACAATATCAAACAGAATAGGATCACACCATATAATCACTTTAAGCATCAATCAATCACAAGTAAACAAATGCACTCAAACTAGATCAAGTGTCCAAGCATGCTCCAACCAAATTCAAACCACAAGTAAAAATAAACCAAAAATAGAAAAGTGGTTCAATAAATTCCCAAAAAATAATCAAAGGCAAATTTAAATATCCAATTAACAAGTTCAAAAGAATCGGAACAGAACTAGATCAATAGCATGTTCAAAAGAGCTTCACAAGACAAGGTATGCAAGTGATCGTGTATGAATCGAGGAGTGTCAAAAATCACATGAAAAACAATCAAAGGTGATCACCAAGGAAGAAAGATAACATTCAAACATTTCTCATCCACATGTCAAGACAAGGAAAAAAAATCGGCTCAAGAAGGCATGGTAAAGTCATCAAACATAAGTATTAATCACAAGGGCTAACATGAAAGACACTTTGGAAAAGAAAATCGGAATTAATCATCAAAATAAATGGAAAATGAAAATAAAATTCATATAAAATTAAATAGGACATTAAAATACGTTCAAGAATTTTTTTGGAATTTTTTAATAAAATAAAGTATTTTTAATAAATGAGGATAAAACGAAAATGAAAAAAAAAGATATAAAAAAGGAGTGATTTAGATGGAGGGGGTGCGTTAGCAAATGAAACAAAGAAGCTACGAGTTGGGCCGGTACAGGGGGGTGCAAGGAGAAATTTCGGAGGCCCAATGATAGTGGATATATCAGATTTTTTAAATAAAAAAAAAGAAATGGAAATAAGAATGTAACAAATATTATGTAAATATTATCAATTGGTCACATGTACACTTAAGTTACTAAAGACAAAACAAAACCAACAACCACTCACATGCTGCCACCTCATCATCACCTTCACTATGCTCATGCAAAATACCACGTGAACAGTGCTGCAACGTGCAGACCACCGGCCACCGCCGGCGGCGGCTGGTCCGCCCTGAAATGGAAGAACCAGGACACCCCCCAGTTTTTCGCGTACATTCCAAAAATAAACTTAGTTTTCAAGTTTAAAGCCTCTAACACCCTCAAAAATAGCCATAAAGAAAAGGGTCATGGTACACAACTTTCACAAATCAAAACAACAACCATACAAACATCTTATGCATTAACTCAAGACTCCAAATATGCAAATAACATTCTCAAAACACATAAGACATGAGAGAAAAGAGTTGAAGAAAGGTTACCAAAAGTGGAGCTCTTGATACTTTCTACCTTTGCTCCAAAGCTTCAAAAACACCGTCCTCCTAGCCTTTTAGGACTTCTAAGATGATGATGGAAGCAAGAATGGGGAGAAAGAGCCTCTTGTGAGTAAAATCCGAATCTTGAAGGTTATTTGAGAAAGAGTGAACTTTAGGGTTTTGCTCTCACACAATGAGCAGCCACCACCCTTTGCTAGGGTTTTTTGGGATTATATATGAAGGGTTATGAGTGGTTAAATGGGCCTGAGGGAGTGGAAAACTCGTTTGGGAATATTTTGCCAAGAGTACCAAGTTGTGAGAGTGGTTCGGATAGCACATGGGAAGAGTGGTGTGTTATGTGATATTTTGAGCAAGAAAGTGTGTAAAAAAAGTGAGAGGGTGGTGTAGATAGCAGGCACGTGATGGATGAGAGAATGAGGGTAGGTTGTACACTATGCCTTTCCAAGTTTGGTGTGACGCCCCCAATCTAATACCCCCAATTAGCATGCATTTAAAGCAGTTAAAAGAAAAATTCAAAAATTGATCAGAGTACATTTGAAAACACGGCATAGAAAGGAGACATCCCATCAACGTAACCAAAATATACACATAACATGCAACACCTGCCCATAATGATATGCAACTGTGGGGTAGCAATCATACAGAGGAAACTTCGTTCCTTACACCCACTTTTCAGAAATTAGAAATAAAACGGAAAATCTAAAATCTGATTAACATATACACATATAAACAGTTTGTCATACATCAAGTAGCATATGTACAACCAAAATATAATATATCATCAGATATACAAAACAATAGCACGCGGCCACCCTAACTACCCGGAGTCACATATCAGAGCTGACCGACCAAAATAATGAAGATGCAAAGCTTCACAAAAAGAATACCTCCAGCAAACCTAATCTGCAACGCCTCATAGAGCGTTATAAAACAGCAGAAGGGTGAGAAAAACAACCATAATATAATTGCATAAAATTATATATATTAACACAAAAATACACAAGCAACACATTCTCACCACAAATGCTCAACAGTCGCATATAATATCACACGGTACAATTCTCACTTATCGTATACCACATCACATCAATCATTCACAATACAATCAAACACGTTCCAAGCACAATTACTCATGATTTATGCAATGCACATAGACCGACACAACGACTCTATGCACATGCCATGCGGTACCGACTTCAAATCTTGTAATTCATTAATCCCCCAGGAACTCTTGGAATCATCGCTCGTTACATAGAGTAACTCCCCGTCGGGCCTACGATGTTCCCCGTCGCTATAAACCAATATTTCAGGGCGAACGACGTTTATGGATTGCTTTCTACCAGTATTTCAGGGCGCACAATCCGATTGCTTTCTACCAGTATTTCAGGGCGCACAATCAATTGGGATTAATCGCTTCTACCAATATTTCATGGCGTAAGACTATAAAACTGATTCATCTATGAATCTTCCCATGCAAGAATACATATCATGATACTTGACACATTAATGACTCATGCCAACATCAAATACTCATGCATCAACAATATTCATGTATTTCAAGTGCACACAAAGTAATGCACACAATTGCCCAAAATGGCCACAAACACCAATATACCACACTTAGCATTTTCTTGCCTCGCGGCCACAAATCGTCATCACAACAGCACATAAGGCATACACATCCAAAGCACAAACATATAACACAATACAAGTCAAATACGCACTATTAAAAACGACAAAAGTCGAGATTCGACACTATTCACATTTTCCGACCAAATTTAATCGGCTAACGATTCTCAAAACCTCATATTCACAAAGTACAGTTCGATACCTTTCCAACGACACCAAGAATGCAAAAATCGGATAATCGAAACCAAAGTTACGGACAAAACCGAAAACACATTTTGAAAAATCACATTTTTGACATTCTCCTGTCCATACGCGTATCACTCATGTCCATACGCGTACGGACAGAACCCATTTCCTTCACAAATTCCTCGTTCCAAAACCCATACGCGTATTGGCCCATGGCTCGCCCATGTTACGCGTAATGCCAAGATTCATACGCGTATTGGCCCAAAAACAAGCCAATGATACGCGTATCGCCTTGGCTCATACGCGTATGGACATGCCCTTACGCGTATGGCCAGAGCATACCCAGAAAAATTCTGCAGAACAATTTCTGCGTTTTCCAACCCAACATCAACCAATTTCTTCACCTAAAACTCAGAAAAACAGCAATTTGAAGTGTAATAGCATACCACAAACATGTATGAACAATCAACAATGCATTCAACAAGACTTTTACTACAATCAAATTCATTTCTAATCAATTTTTACACAATCTAGGTTTTACTAATATTCTCCAAATCAATCCAAAAACAACAACAAAACACATACATAATCGTATACAATCATAGAATAATCGAGTTTCGCACCCTTACCCGATTAATCGATTCCTAGAAATTGTTCTTGATGATTTTTCCACTCTTTCTCCAATTTTCTCTCTTCTCCTCTTTTCTTCTCTTTTTCCTTCTTTCTTCTTTCTTTCTCTCTATTTTTCTTTCCCTTTTCTTTTCTATTTTCTTTTCTTTCTTACTAACTTAGTAAAAATATCTATGAAATGTCCAAAATACCCCCACACTCAAATATCCCGCAAATGTTCCCAAAACGCGATAAAATATAATCACGACGAAAAATAACATATTTTCGCATAAAAGTCGAGAATAAAATAAAATAATAATAAAATAATCCAAAAAGACTCAATAATATAAAATTGGCAAAACGGGGCGTTACAATTCTCCCCCACTTAGAAATTTTCGTCCTCGAAAATCTTACCTGATTCAAACAACTCTGGATACGATTCTCGCATCCTACTTTCCAACTCCCACGTCAGATTACCATCAGCAGCGCCTCCCCACGCCACTTTCACAAGTGCAATCTCTTTACCCCTCAACCGCTTCACCTCGCGATCCAAAATACTAACTGGTAAAGTGTCGACCGTAAGGTTATCTCTTACCTCAACCTCGTCCATAGGAATCACATGTGAAGGGTCTGAAACATACTTCCGCAACTGCGAAACATGAAACACATCATGCAAATTCGACAGATTCGGCGGTAACGCCACCCGATACGCTACAGCACCAACTCTCGCAGATATCTGGTAAGGACCAATAAATCGAGGAGTAAGTTTCTTAGATTTCAAAGCACGACCAACACCCGTAACCGGCGTAACCCTCAGAAATACGTGATCACCCTCTTGAAACTCAAGATCCTTCCGTCTCTTATCATGATAACTCTTCTGCCTACTCTGAGAAGCCTTCATTTTCTCACGAATAAACTTTACCTTTTCCGTCGTCTGTTGCACCAATTCCGGTCCAACCACAGAACTCTCACCTGTTTCGTGCCAACACAACGGCGTTCGACATCTTCGCCCATATAAAGCCTCAAAAGGTGCCATTCCAATACTAGAATGGAAACTGTTATTGTACGTGAACTCAACCAAAGCAAGATAACTGTCCCACGTACCACCTTGTTCCAAAACACACGATCTCAACAAATCCTCCAAAGACTGAATAGTTCTTTCGGTCTGACCATCCGTCTGCGGATGATAAGCCGAACTCAACTTCAATCTAGAACCCAAAGCCTTCTGTAGACTCTCCCAAAATCTCGATGTAAACCTCGGATCTCTATCAGAAACAATGCTCAACGGGACACCATGCAATTTCACAACCACACCGACATAAATCTCAGCTAACCTCTCCAAAGAAAAACTGATGTCAATCGGAATGAAATGCGTCGATTTAGTCAGCCTATCCACAATCACCCAAATAGCATTATGCCCTCGCTGAGTATTCGGTAACCCCGTTACAAAATCCATCGAAATGCTATCCCATTTCCACTCAGGAATGTCTAATGGTTGCAACAAACCACTAGGCCTCAAATGTTCCACTTTCGATTTCTGACAAGTTAAACAAGCATAAACAAATTGAGCCACATCTCTTTTCAAACCAGACCACCAGAAAATCTTCCTCAAATCTTGGTACATTTTATTCGCTCCGGGATGAATACTTAAAATACTCCGGTGTCCTTCCTCCAAAATCATTCTTTTCAACTCCGCATCGTCAGGAATACAAATACGATCACGAAATCTCAAAACGCCAAACTTATCAACCTTGAAATCCTCATTCTCGTTCATCATCAAATCAACAAATTTCAAATCCAGCTTTTGTTTCTCACAAATCGACAACAAAAACTCATTCGTAACTTTCAACATACCAAGTCTCACACTCACCGATGTCACTTCGCAAACTAAACTCAAGTCTCTAAATGATTCCAAAAGTTCCCACTCTTTCGCCATCAATGCGGACATATGCAAAGACTTACGGCTCAATGCATCGGCTACCACATTAGCTTTACCAGGATGGTAATTCAAGCCAAAGTCGTAGTCTTTCAAGAATTCCAACCATCTCCGTTGCCTCATGTTCAACTCTTTCTGATCAAATAGATATTTCAAGCTTTTATGATCACTAAAGACTTCGAACCTCGCACCATAGAGATAGTGTCTCCAAATCTTTAACACAAAAACCACAGCAGCTAATTCAAGATCATGAGTAGGATAGTTTTTCTCATGAACTCTTAATTGCCTTGAAGCATAAGCTACAACTTTACCTTCCTGCATCAAAACACCACCCAAACCAATTAAAGAAGCATCACAATACACAACGAATGGTTCATTAGGATTAGGTAAAATAAGAATCGGAGCTGTCGTCAATCTTCTCTTCAGCTCACAAAAACTCTCTTCACACTGAATATCCCAAATGAACGCTTTGCCCTTACAAGTCAACTGCGTCAAAGGTAATGCTAGCTTGGAAAAACCTTCAATGAACCTCCGATAATAACCAGCCAAACCCAAAAAGCTTCGAATTTCAGTAACGGATCTAGGAGCCTCCCATTGTAGAACTGCTTCTACTTTAGATGGATCCACAGCAATACCATTACCTGAAATCACGTGCCCGAGAAAACTCACCTCCGACAACCAAAATTCACACTTGGACAATTTGGCAAAAAGCTTCCTTTCTCTCAAAACCTGCAAAACAATACGTAAATGCTCTGCATGTTCCTCACGAGACTTAGTATAGATTAAAATATCATCAATAAACACCACCACAAAACGATCCAAATGCTCGTGGAAAATCCGATTCATGTATTCCATGAACACACCAGGCGCATTAGAAACCCCGAACGGCATCACAGCAAACTCGTAATGCCCGTAGCGTGTCCTAAAGGCCGTCTTCTGAATATCTTCTTCTTTCACCCTTATCTGATGGTACCCCGATCTCAAGTCAATCTTACTAAATACACAAGCACCAACCAACTGATCCATCAGATCATCAATCCTTGGAAGCGGATATTTGTTCTTAATCGTCACTTTATTCAACTGGCGATAATCAATACATAATCGCATACTCCCATCTTTCTTTTTCACCAACAAAACTGGAGCACCCCAAGGAGAAACACTTGGTCTTACGAACCTCTTTTCCAGTAAGTCATTCAACTGCTTTTTCAACTCCACCAATTCAGATGCCGACATTCGATAAGGTGCCATAGAAACAGGTCTAGTACCAGGGACTAGATCTATCGAGAATTCCACCTCTCTCTCCGGCGGTACATCTGAAATATCTTCAGGAAATACCTCAGGAAAATCACACACAACAGGAAACACCTCAAGAGAAACTTTACTCTCCACCGACAACGATGCAAACACACCGAACAACTGAGCCTCATCCGCCAAAAGTCTCTTCAACTCTTTGGTAGATAAGAAACTCGAGTCTTCGTCTTCCTCCAGAGAAGGAAACCTTACTAGCTTATGATAACAATCAATGTGAACCCGATTAAATTGTAACCAGTTCATTCCCAACACCACATCTAACCCTTCCAATGGTAAACACACCAAATCCATCACAAAATCTTTACCATAAATGGCTAAAGGACAATTTAGACAAACCATAGAAGTAGTTACTGATCCCATCGCTGGAGTATCAATAACCATCTCAACACCCATCACAGACAACACAAGATTCAAACTCTTCGCGCACTCAGACGAAATAAACGAATGAGTTGCTCCAGTATCAATAATAGCAATTAAAGGCGTATTATTAATAAAGCAAGTACCTCTAATCAAACGATCTGCATTCGAGGTCTGAGTTCCTGCTAGTGCAAACACTTTTCCTCCAGGTTGAGCCTGTCTTGGTTTCGTACACCTTGTACTAACATGACCAACTTCCCCACAATTATAACATGTAACTCCATTCTTCCTCCTACAATCAGCAGCCACATGACCTTTCAAACCACAACTAGCACACATATCCACATTATTCATTTTCCTCTTACATTCCGATATACGATGTCCTAAACCACCACAATTGTAACATTTCACAGCAGAATTCATTCCTCCACCACTAGGCTTCCTATCAAAAGCAAACTTCTGTTTCCCTTTGTCAACAGGGGTAACATAAGGCCTACCTCTGAACTGCCCCTTTCCTTTCTTATCATTCAGATTCTTGTAATGAGTAGCACGTGCTTTGCTATCCTCATCAAAGATTCGACTCTTGTTCACCAACACTGAAAACTGTCTTATCTCCTGATAACCGATACCCTGCTTGATTTCTGGCCTCAAGCCATTCACAAACTTCAAACACTTCGACCTCTCTGAACCCGCTGTATTATAATTAGGACAGAACTTCACAAGTTCCTCAAACTTAGCAGCATAATCCGCAACAGAGGAATTATCCTGTTTCAGTTCAAGAAATTCAATTTCCTTCTTACCTCTCTCATCTTCCGGAAAATACTTTTCGAGAAAAGCATCTTTGAACACAGCCCACGTAACCACTATTTCATCCTCCTCAAACCTCTGAGAAGCATTTATCCACCAATCTTCAGCTTCCTTTTCCAGCACATGAGTACCAAACTGCACTTTCTGATCCTCGGAACACTTAATGAAACGGAAGATCTTCTCAATCTTCTTCAGCCAAATCTGTGCTCCCTCAGGATCATGAGTACCATTGAAGCTCGGTGGGTTATTCTTCTGAAACTTATCCATACTACGCGACTCCTCGTCCGCCGCAGCATTCGATAAATTCTGCATCGCCTGCGCCATAGCTTGCATGGCCGCAGTCATAGCAGCATCACGTCTTCCAGCCATAATCTGAACGTTTCCAATGATAACAAATTATGGTTAAACAACAACTCGTCCAACGTAACTCGCCCAATATGCCAGACACAACAACCACAACTGACACAAACTGACACAAACAGCTCTGATACCACTTAATGTGACGCCCCCAATCTAATACCCCCAATTAGCATGCATTTAAAGCAGTTAAAAGAAAAATTCAAAAATTGATCAGAGTACATTTGAAAACACGGCATAGAAAGGAGACATCCCATCAACGTAACCAAAATATACACATAACATGCAACACCTGCCCATAATGATATGCAACTGTGGGGTAGCAATCATACAGAGGAAACTTCGTTCCTTACACCCACTTTTCAGAAATTAGAAATAAAACGGAAAATCTAAAATCTGATTAACATATACACATATAAACAGTTTGTCATACATCAAGTAGCATATGTACAACCAAAATATAATATATCATCAGATATACAAAACAATAGCACGCGGCCACCCTAACTACCCGGAGTCACATATCAGAGCCGACCGACCAAAATAATGAAGATGCAAAGCTTCACAAAAAGAATACCTCCAGCAAACCTAATCTGCAACGCCTCATAGAGCGTTATAAAACAGCAGAAGGGTGAGAAAAACAACCATAATATAATTGCATAAAATTATATATATTAACACAAAAATACACAAGCAACACATTCTCACCACAAATGCTCAACAGTCGCATATAATATCACACGGTACAATTCTCACTTATCGTATACCACATCACATCAATCATTCACAATACAATCAAACACGTTCCAAGCACAATTACTCATGATTTATGCAATGCACATAGACCGACACAACGACTCTATGCACATGCCATGCGGTACCGACTTCAAATCTTGTAATTCATTAGTCCCCCAGGAACTCTTGGAATCATCGCTCGTTACATAGAGTAACTCCCCGTCGGGCCTACGATGTTCCCCGTCGCTATAAACCAATATTTCAGGGCGAACGACGTTTATGGATTGCTTTCTACCAGTATTTCAGGGCGCACAATCCGATTGCTTTCTACCAGTATTTCAGGGCGCACAATCAATTGGGATTAATCGCTTCTACCAATATTTCATGGCGTAAGACTATAAAACTGATTCATCTATGAATCTTCCCATGCAAGAATACATATCATGATACTTGACACATTAATGACTCATGCCAACATCAAATACTCATGCATCAACAATATTCATGTATTTCAAGTGCACACAAAGTAATGCACACAATTGCCCAAAATGGCCACAAACACCAATATACCACACTTAGCATTTTCTTGCCTCGCGGCCACAAATCGTCATCACAACAGCACATAAGGCATACACATCCAAAGCACAAACATATAACACAATACAAGTCCAATACGCACTATTAAAAACGACAAAAGTCGAGATTCGACACTATTCACATTTTCCGACCAAATTTAATCGGCTAACGATTCTCAAAACCTCATATTCACAAAGTACAGTTCGATACCTTTCCAACGACACCAAGAATGCAAAAATCGGATAATCGAAACCAAAGTTACGGACAAAACCGAAAACACATTTTGAAAAATCACATTTTTGACATTCTCCTGTCCATACGCGTATCACTCATGTCCATACGCGTACGGACAGAACCCATTTCCTTCACAAATTCCTCGTTCCAAAACCCATACGCGTATTGGCCCATGGCTCGCCCATGTTACGCGTAATGCCAAGATTCATACGCGTATTGGCCCAAAAACAAGCCAATGATACGCGTATCGCCTTGGCTCATACGCGTATGGACATGCCCCTTACGCGTATGGCCAGAGCATACCCAGAAAAATTCTGCAGAACAATTTCTGCGTTTTCCAACCCAACATCAACCAATTTCTTCACCTAAAACTCAGAAAAACAGCAATTTGAAGTGTAATAGCATACCACAAACATGTATGAACAATCAACAATGCATTCAACAAGACTTTTACTACAATCAAATTCATTTCTAATCAATTTTTACACAATCTAGGTTTTACTAATATTCTCCAAATCAATCCAAAAACAACAACAAAACACATACATAATCGTATACAATCATAGAATAATCGAGTTTCGCACCCTTACCCGATTAATCGATTCCTAGAAATTGTTCTTGATGATTTTTCCACTCTTTCTCCAATTTTCTCTCTTCTCCTCTTTTCTTCTCTTTTTCCTTCTTTCTTCTTTCTTTCTCTCTATTTTTCTTTCCCTTTTCTTTTCTATTTTCTTTTCTTTCTTACTAACTTAGTAAAAATATCTATGAAATGTCCAAAATACCCCCACACTCAAATATCCCGCAAATGTTCCCAAAACGCGATAAAATATAATCACGACGAAAAATAACATATTTTCGCATAAAAGTCGAGAATAAAATAAAATAATAATAAAATAATCCAAAAAGACTCAATAATATAAAATTGGCAAAACGGGGCGTTACAATTGGCATGGAATTCAAATTAATGTACAAGGAAAGTAGTGTATGTTTGGCCATTTGTAGTAAAGAGAAAAGAGAGTGCATGCGTGAGGCTGGTGAGGAATACCTTTGCTGCCATATGCCAAGAGAAATCATACTTTAATACTTAATGAAAACCTTCATTTTACATGCACATAACTTAATGAATCTTGCTCTATTTGGGACAAGTTTGTGATCAATGGAAAGTAGGAAAGATGTAGAGCAAAAATCGTGTTGAAATGATCTTGAAACAATGTTTAAATGATGATGAAAAACAACCAAGAACATATGCACTCACAACTGCCAAAACAGAATGAGAATATTCTAGTTTATAAACACGACTTGACCATTTGATGACACCAACTTTGCACCTTCATAACTTAAAGAGTTCTAATCCAAATGAGACAATCTTGGATTCTTTGGAAAGCTAGCACAATAGAAAACAAAATTGATGTTGGAATCTGGTTGAAATAGAGCTTGGGAGTATGTGAAAAATTGCCATGAACATTGATGTACCAAGCTGTCAAAAGTAACTTAGAAAAAAAAAATAGTTTTCCAATTTTCCAACTTGAAACCTCCATCTTTAAAATATCATAACTCTCTCAAAAATGATCCAAATGGGACAAACTTTACATGGTTGGAAATCTTGGAACAAGCTCTATAACTTTCATGTTTGAGGAAAATTGAAATGAAGCTTGTATCATGATGGAAATTGGCTTGGAAGATGGCTGAATTCATGTTAGAACTTTCCCAAAATAGCAACTTCTTAAAAACCTATATTTCCAAAAATAGCAACTTTTCCACATTCTTGGTTTTTCATGAATCCTTGAACATTTCTTGATCAAATCTTGTACATGGACCATATTTGACTTGAAAATCATGATGTTGACCTCAAAAAGTCAGGGGTTGACTTTTCCACTGCGCAGTTGACTTCATTCCTAATTCTCCTGATTTTTTCAATCTTCTGATCAATTGAAACTCTTCTGAACCAATTTGATGGACAATTCTCCAACCCTAGACACTTAAAGACATAAGGAATACCATGAAATCAAGTCCTGCAAAAAAAATAGAAATAAACTGATTCTAAAGCAAAACCCTAATTTTGGTACCCTCTGGTTAGGAGGCGATAGCACATCCTCCAAATTCAAATTCCTCTGAGTATGATGTGTGTCATGTCCACCAATGATGATATGTGCCACTTGGAGATGATAAACAATCAAAGAGTTTGCTCATTTGAGGATTATATCTAAAACTCTCCAAAACCCTTGAGGCTTAAGGTTCCCTTGTGGCTCAAGAATTGATAGCATCAGGAATTTTGTCTCCCCTTAGCCCTTTGAACAATGCACATGAACTGTTGCTTGAAACCCTAAAAACCTCTTTTTCCCTTGAGTTAAACCAAGTACCTTGATCTCATGCTAAGAGCCAAAGATATGCAAAGATGCTAAT
This sequence comes from Lathyrus tuberosus, assembly GCA_022829125.1. NCBI lineage: Eukaryota > Viridiplantae > Streptophyta > Magnoliopsida > Fabales > Fabaceae > Lathyrus > Lathyrus tuberosus. The sequence continues at coordinate 6,536,318 of JALAZF010000117.1, forward strand.
GCAAGAATGAAATGAAACATAAGCCAGTTAGTATCAAAAACAAAAGGGCAAATTTTGAGGTGTTACAGCAGTTGGGGTACCACAACAAGTTCCAAGTTGTTTCAATCCATTCCAAGCTTCCAAGCACACTACTTGAGGTCCAAGGAAGTTGTCCAGATCATCAAAACACTTATGTAACACCTACAACTGAGAATTTGATTTCCTCTTGCAAAGGTAAGCCTGACACTCTCAAACTCTATAATCCATGCATCATAAATGTGTTTTCAAGTTACAAACATGTTTCTGCACTTATGTAGAGTGTTTCCCCTCAATCAATTGCTTTGTAACTATCATGTATAAGATTTCATAGTGTTCTTGCAAAAATTAGGGTTCATGTGTTCATCTTTTAATTTCTCACTCCACACTTAATATAAATGCAATTAATTTATATCACTGAAATCCTTGTTCAAAAATACACAACTTTCGTGTTTACAAAAGTCAAAACCATTACGTATTGTGAGAGATATGTGAGGTTTTGCAAAGCGGCCATGGAGGGAGGTCGTGAGGAAGAAGATGATCGTTGGCGCCATATTTTGAATTTTTGAATTTTTAGGTCATTTTCTTAATTGATTTCAAAAATTAATTTCTCTCTCATTTTTTTATCATTTTTTATTGGTTTTTTTTTTTAAAATTCACAAAAATGTTAAAATATTTTATTCAAAAAAAAATCAAATTTATATTATTTATTTGATATAGTTTGAATTTTGTAAATAATTTCATTTTATTTGTTTTTTAACATTTTTAAATGAAATTTCCACCTTGGTTTTTCAAATTTAAATGAATTCCAAGTTTTCATGTGATTAAACATGATTTTTCAAAACTTTTTTCAAAGTTGACAACTTGTTTTTGAATATATTTGATATTTTATATAATTTTTTATTTAATTTCCTTTGAAAATTATATTTTTAAATTAAAATTAGGGTTTTTCTTAATTTTGATTTTTTCAAACTTCATTTGAAACACTTTTGGACCTCTAATAGAGTGTAAAACCCATCTCCTTTGGAAATATACCATTTTGGACCTCAGTCATTCTATAAGTCCCGATACGATTTTCCAAAATAACGGTGCGATCACTGTTTTTCACTTGGGCATCTCTTTGAGCTGTAAGCCCCATCTCTTGTATAAAAATAAACTTTTGGGCCTATATTAGTGTGTAAGACCCATTCCTTCTTGTACATAAATATTTTGGGCCTCAGTCATTGTATAAGTCCCTCAGTGGTTTTCAAAATCACGGCGCGATCGTCGCCTTTTCAAATAAATCTTCTGGGCCTCTCCTTGAGTATAAGACCCAATTTTATTTCTTCACAAACAGTTTTGGGCCTCTAATAGAGTGTAAGACCCAAATCCCTTTGTGCAAAAACATTGTTTTGGGCCTCTGCTATAGTATAAGCCCCACAACGTCTTTTGGTATCGCAGTGCGATCAATGCTTTCAAATAAGTCATCTGGACCTCTCCTTGAGTATAAGCCCCAATCTTTTGTACATAAACTTTGTTTTTAACAACAACAAAATTTCATGGGCCTCTCCTTGAGTTGTAAGCCCCATACCTCTATTTTCAAAATCCTCTATCTATTTTAAAACTGGTACTAAGAGGGGCATTATTCCCGGTGAAACTGCTCTTAGACCACTTGGGCCTCTCTTTGAGCTATATGTCTCAAACTTTCTTTTCTTTTCCGACAATTTTTTTTAAAAATTCAAATTCAAAGTTTTCTCAAAACTTTCTTCAATTTCTTGAAACCCTAATCAAATATACAGTTGTAGTCAATACAACATATCACAATACACTTAGGTTTCTTCTCAGAATGTAAGTCCCAACATCTTTTTTATTATGCATACTTGTTTATATATCTGTCAATTCAATTATCTATATATACTTATGCATATCTTGCTCAGAGTTTCCCCAACAGTTAGGTCTATGTTTAGGTCAAACCAGAGGTTACTTTATAACATAGTCAAAACTAGTTCCCTCGTAGGAAATTCCCTATACAGTCTGCCTCCTCTTGGGCTTATTCAATATGGAACAGAGAAAGGCATTATTCCCGATGAAACTTTTCTCAAGACTGTCAAACTTAGAAATATATGTGTACAAGAAATTCATTTCCCCAGAGAGGATTAATTCCTGGTGAAACCTCTCCTGAATTTCTTCAAACCTTAGAACTCTTCAACAAAGAAAGGATTAATTCCTGGTGAAACCTTTCTTGAACTTTTCTTAGGCTTGGACCCACAGGCTTCCTAAAAGCATCCCTAGGCTCCTTTTGGGCTTAGTACAAGGACCACCAGGCTTCTTAAAAGTTCCCACCAGCCTTCTCTTGGGCTTAGTATAAGGACCCAAAGGCTTCCTAAAAGCATATGATAGAAATTAGTCATCTCTACTAGTTCAATCCTCAGGAGAGTCAAGAATTCCAAAACATCACACCATTCTAGGGTTGATATTAATCCCTTAAACCCTCATCCTCCTCTTAGGTATCATACAAAGACCCCTCTCAGCTAGAGCCTACCATTTCTTGAAAGACTTGGACAGTCTCAGCCTCCTCTTAGGCTTCATTCTAGTAGACTTGGACAGTATCAGCCTCCTTTTGGGCTTTATTCAAGTAAACTTAGAAAGTCTCATCTCCTCTTGGATCTTACACAAAGACCCTCAAGTTTCCTAAAAGCACAGGAAGAGCCCTGATTATTTTACCAATATACTAATCTCTATCAGAGTTAAAACCTCCATAGGTTTTCAAACTCAACTTTAAACCCCTCTGACCCCCCAACAAGGCTTAAGCATTCATTTTAATAAATCCCCAACCAGGGTTAATTAACCATCAACAAATCCCTATCAGAATAAGAACCTCATGGCATCTGATACTCTAACTCTTCCCTGATTCTCAGCAAGAGTAAACCCTTTTGGATTCCCCAGCACAATTTGGACATGCTCCTGGATTTCAACAAATCCTCAGCAAGAGATAGTCCCCTCTTAGGCTTCATATAAGAATTTCCTCAGTCAACCTCAATCTTGGGCTTTGTACAAGACAGGTAAAACCCTCCCTAGTGGAGTCAGTTTCTTTTAGCTTCAACCTTGGGCTTAGATCAAGGCACACAAAAATCAACATCCCCTCATATGAAACCATGAGTCCACTCTGTTGGAAGACATTTCCTCTATACATCACATTTTAAAACAGACAATCAAAACCTTTTCCAGATAATATCTGTAAGAGGCAGACGTGTTGACTCAAAATCCAAGTTGGAGTCCTTCCTTTATCCTGGCTAAAAATTCATCTTTCATCTAACAGCTGTAAGTGGCAAGCCTATGGATTCTATACACCTAAGCTAGTGTCCCTCTCTTAGCATGAAAGATTCATAAGGAAAAAGTGGCATTGCTCTACCATGAGTTAAAGCTTTCTTCCTTCATGACATCACCCTTATAAAGGAAAGTATGGCATTGCTGGATTCTACATATCCCAGTTAAAGTAGTTTCCCTTATAATCAGTTTCTCAAGATTTTGTGATGAATAAGTGAGATATCTCCCTTTAGAGATGACAAATTCTCTCTCTCAGTCAACCTTTAGCTTCAATCTTGGGCTTTGAACAAGACACAAAATAATCTTTAAGCTTCAATCTTGGGCTTTAAATAAAACACCAAACATCATTCCTCCCATAGAATAGGAGGAACTACGATTGCTCTGATTTCCCGAATCTCTTTACGAAAATACACAGGCATAAGATTGTGAAATCTTAGCGAGCATACAAATAAAAAACTTTAGGTCCAGTACCTTCCCAAAAACAACGGAAAACTCGAAAACAACAAAAACATTCTCTCAATTCTCCCAAAGGAGAAACTTTCCCAAGCCACAGCAGATAAACACGAGAAAGCATTTTAAGTTAACAGAAATACATGCAAATGAAAGTTCCTATGGATTACCATAGATACACTGGGTGTTAATAGCTTCCCTTTGTATAATCAGACCCCGATCCCCGATCTCTTAGCATTTGTTAAAGAAAATATTTGCGTGCAAGGTTAGTTTTAGATATCTTCCCTTTCCTTTCCAGCTTCATAAGATAAATACAGAAATCAGAAAGTAGTACCCAATTCCAACATTGCGGTAAGGTGGTCGCGTCACCGAAATAAATTGCACGTTACAGAAAAATGGTGACTCTACTGGGGACCATGTCTAGGATTAGAGTTCCTAAGAGGTCTAGGCTTTACTTTGCATTTATTTCTTTGTTTATTTACTTGATTTCTCAGTTTTCTGCTATATATATATATATATATATATATATATATATATATGGTTCATATCCTATGAGAATGACATTTTTATGTGAGAACACGAGAATGAATCTGAATCATTAGATTTTAAAATAAATGGTGGAGATTATGTGTGGTTTTTGTTTTTCTCTCTCCTCCATTATTAAAATAAATGATGGATGAGAGAGAAAAAAAACTAACACATAATCTACACCATTTATTTTAAAATCTATTGGTTCAGATTCATTCTTATGTTCTCACATAAAAATGTCATTCTCATATAATATGTTCCCTATATATATATATATATATATATATATATCATATTCTATCACCTTACTTGATACTCGTGTTTAAATTATTGTTAACTAGGAATGCGATTGATAGGCATGTGGTGAGTCTGAGAGAATATTAAGATAAGTGGTGGCGTCTCCAGGAAGGCTTATAGGGAGTGAATCTCGACCAAGTTAACCTGGCAGTCCACCGAATCAGCTGAGGTACCCGTGTGGACTTGCTAATGTAAAACGACCACGTCGTGAAAGCATAGTTTTCCCAGTGCGGTACCCATGAAACTGAGGATTTAGTAGACATTTAACCATTAAACCATTAGGTAGTGCAGTGACTATCGGGAATAGTTGATACACGATACTACACTTAAAGGAGATTCATCTTAGGATACTACAGCTCGCTTGAGTCAATCAACTTGCTGTTAATATCCCTAAGAGAGGTCAATGATTTTGGGAACCTTTGTTAGAACCCGTTCTATAGGTACAAAAATGGACCAATTAGTACACACCTTTGGGGATGGGTAGATCCATGACTCCATGCTCGTGACGACGAACCCCTAAACCCATGTTTTCAAGTGTTTTTGCTTGCTGCATTCATGCATCCATACATTCATTAAAAAACCTTTTTGAAAACAAAAAAAAAACTTTTTCTAATAGAAGCAAAACAATAATTGCAAATATCAGAGAGAGGTTGCGTTATGGATTTCGGAAGAAGAAAAACGCACAAGTACACCTTCAAGGTTCCAAATCTGGAAGACCTAAGGAAGTTGGGAAGGATGATTACTAATTCCGAGGCTTTCAGAGCTAAGCACGGAGGACTATTATCTCTCCTAAAGGTTAACATGGTTGAAGGGATCCTGTCTACACTGGTTCAGTTCTACGATCCTGTTTACCATTGCTTCACTTTCCCAGATTATCAACTTACACCAACACTGGAAGAGTACTCCCACCTGATTGATTTACCTATGACTGATCAAGATCCATTTTTCGGACTGGAAGAAATTCCAAAAGATCAAGCCATTGCAAGAGCAATCTCTTTGGATGAGTCAGAAGTCAGGACTCACATGACCATCAAAGGAGGAATCCAGGGTTTACCAACTAAATTTCTGATGGAGAAAGCTCTATACTTTGCCAGTATAGGAAATATAACTGCTTTTGAGGATGTCTTTGTTATGCTCACATATGGGTTATTCCTCTTTCCCAACATCGACAACTCCGTTGACACCAATGTTGTTAAGATATTCCTAATTGGAAACCCAGTACCAACCTTGCTCGCGGATGTTTATCATTCTGTACACTTAAGGAATTTGTACAGCGGAGGGATGATCACATGCTGTGTACCATTACTCTACAAATGGTTTATTTCCCACCTTCCCAAGTCAGCTGCTTTTTGGGATCACAAGAGTAATCTGCGATGGTCGCAGAAGATTATGTCTCTTACCAATATAGACATAGATTGGTACAATCAGATTTACGACGGGATAAAGATTATCGACAAATTGTGGAAATTTCCCCAATGTACCCCTCATTGGTACTAAAGGAGGGATCAACTATAGTCCAATTCTAGCTCGCCGTCAACTTGGATACCCGATGAAGAATATCCCACATAATGCTCATCTGGAAGGTCTCTTCTTCAAGGAAGGAGAAAATGACAGGAAATGGAGAGAATCCTTGGGAAGACCAAATTGTTCCTCTGCAGAACCTTACCTCCACTGGGTACAAACTAGGGCTATCATACTAAGGATGCCTTAGCCTCATCAAGAAGTATTTCCCTTAAAGGAGTCTGTCCTTTATTTCATGTCTGATGCGGAAAAACTCCAGGTCGCTCTTAACAGAGTCCAACGTTAGAGAAACTCTAGGAAGAAAAAATACCAGATCCTTAATTTGGAATGTACTAAGATTCAGGAATTGCTAAAGGAAAATGATGCTCTGATTGAGATATTAGAGCAGCATGCTAGGGAAAGTCAGGAGGAACGAAGAAATTTGCTCACTCCTTTCACTTGGCAAAGGTTCATTGACCCAACAACGGCTGAAGGAGCCCAATCAAAGAAAAGAAATGTTCAGGAACCAACATCTGAGCTCTCCTCAGAGAGAACTCAGGATCCATGGGCCTATTTTCCCTTTCTCGCGCTTTGTAAAATACTGTACTTTTCCTTGTAAAATACTGCAATCTTCCGAGTTAAATAAAAGGGTCTCCCCCGCTGTGTGATATTTGCAATATAATTGTTAAAAGTTCTTTTAAAAACAAAAAATAAAAAATATATCATTCTTTGCATATCATTCATCATTCTCATATAGCACATCTTTGTCTTTGAGTCTCACATATGTGTCGCACTCTAGAGTCAAACTGCTCATTCGTACGATACTGGGACCAATCGACAAAAGAAAATGAACGATATCGAGGAAGAGAACAGAGAGCTGAGAGAAGAAATCAACGCTCTTAAGGGGAGTTTGGAGAAACTCCACCATGACATGCAATCCCTGGCAGCAGCCCAGGAACAACATCACAAAGGAATGTAATCTCGGAGGTTACATCCACACCAGCATTTGAGACACCTGGCAGTCATCCTCAGTACAACATGCCTATAGGTTTCCCCTGGGGCATGCCTCTCAACTTTATACCTGAAGGATACATCCCACCGGTCATTGAAGACCCGAAATTCATAGCAGGAACCGCTAGAACTGAAGGTTACAAACTTCAGGTAAATGAAGATGCAAGGGTTACAACAGAAACTCCTGAAGGTTACAGACTTCAGGCCACTAAAGTGCCAAGAATTACTGTCGTAATGACTATACCACAGCTAGTGGTACACACTATCCCGAAAGGACAGATTCCGCAAGCAATTTCTGGTGGAAACGAAGACGTATACGAAAGGATGAATGAGTTCCAGGAACAATTATTGGAAATGCAGAAGGAACTGCATGCCATTCGTGGTCAAGACTTATTCGAAAAAGACGCCACCGACCTCTGTTTGGTCCCTAATGTAGATACCTCACAAATTCAAGGTGCCTGACTTTGAAAAATACAAGGGCAACTCTTGCCCTCAAAGTCATTTGGTGATGTACGCTCGAAAAATGTCTACCCAGACAGAAAATCAACAGCTACTAATCCACTACTTCCAAGACAGTTTAACCGGTGCCGCACTCAAATGGTACATGGGTTTAAACCGCACCAAGATTAGTATTTTTAGAGATCTCGGGGCAGCCTTCGTTCAGCAGTATAAATACAGCTTAGACATGGCACCTGATAGGGACCAACTCAGAGCAATGTCACAAAAGGATAAAGAAACCTTCAAAGAATATGCTCAGAGATGGCGTGAAATTGCCGCTCAGATCTGTCCTCCTCTCGAAGAAAAGGAAATGAAAAATATCTTCCTGAAAACATTGAGCTCGTTTTATTACGAACGAATGGTTGCCAGTGCGCCTAGTGACTTCACTGAAATGGTGAACATGGGAGTACGCCTTAAAGAAGAAGTCCGAGAAGGACGATTGGTCAAAGATGCAGAGCCATCTAGCAGTACTAAGAGATACGGTGGTGCTTTCCAAAAGAATAAAGAGCAAGATATCAGTAATATCTCTCTGGGAAAGCAAGGGCGAAGGTATCAACCGGTAGCAGCAGTAATTCCCGCTATCAACCCGACGCCGACTCTGACATATTAACCTCAGGTTTCTCAGAGCCAACCAAATCAACAACAATGTCAGCAAAGGCAGCAATAGCCTCTTCAGCAGGCTCGCCCACAGTACAACAATAACAATCATACTACACGACCATCAGGGTTCGACCCTATACCGATGTTGTACGCAGAGTTATTTCCACTTCTACTATCCAAGGGGCACATTCAAACCAGAACTCCTCTTACAGTACCCAAAAATCCACCTTTTTGGTTCAAAGCACATCAAACTTGCCCTTACCATCAAGGAGGATCATGACATAACATCGAGAATTATCTCAGCTTCAAATCTGATGTACAGAAGCTAGTCAGGAATGGGGTTTTATCTTTCAAAGATACTAATCTAAATGTTCAGATGAACCCATTACCGCAACATGAGAGGACTACAGTGAATTTGATAGAATGAGAGCCTGTCAACAGTTATCAAATTCACAATGCACACTTACTGGGAACCAACCTGGTAAAGATGCATTGCAAACAGAGCGGGTACGACCATATGCCATCTCACAACTATCATCAGTGTGATATTTGCTCCAAGGACAATCAAGGGTGTGCCATAGTACAAATAGCTCTACAACAACAAATGGACCTGGGCTGAATTCAGGATCACAGGATTCGTAAAATAAACATGGGCCATGCACATCCCAACATTATTCAGAACCACGACATCCGTACAATGAATGTCAATTTAGTGGTAATGCATTCAAGGCAAAGTCAATATTACAATTTTCCGCGGCACGATTACAACGCCTATCCAATCTGCTCAAAAGACAATCAGGGATGCTCTTTTGTACAAGAGGCCCTCCAACGTCAAATGTATCTCGGATGGATCCAGGACTACCATGAAAGGAATGATCATCAAGTTAACATGCTTCAGATTTTTGACACCCGCTTGATGAATACCAGTCTAGTGGAATTGCATGCCAAGCAGACCAGACTTACTTTTCTGGCCTCACACGATTATCAAGACTGTAAAGAATGCTACGAAAATAACCAAGGGTGTGCACTTGTACAAAGGACTCTTCAACATCTGTTGGACCACTGGTGGCTTCCGATCTACATGGATGAAGACAGACAACAAGTTAGCATGACTGATGGGAATCCTGGTAGACATCAAAGTCGTGATGTCCCCTCAATAGAAACAGATCTAGTAAGGATGCACTGCATACAAAGTGGATTCAGTTGGGTACCACCTCACAATTATGAGCGATGTGGAGTATGCTCGAAAAATAACCAGTGGATTTGGTTGAATTATGAATCAATCAACATGATACAAGATTACATCCCTTTTCAAAGAAAAACACTATCATAATCTCCAATCAAGGAGGTTTGTGCCGTAATTCCTCTGCTCGATGAGTCGAAAGTATCTCTTGGCTATAGAAGAATTCCAAACTTAGAGTTGATTGAGGTGGCCTACGACGGTCAAAAGGTATAAAAAATCCTTGTGGTCATCTATGTAACACCCTTTTCTACCCCATAGATAATCAAGGTAAAATATACAATTTATCAAAGTAAACATCAGAACCACCTCAAAGGGTGCACATTTCTCAAAACTCAAAATAACACATTTGCTCCGTAAACAACAAATTTTTCCTCAAAATAAATCAAAAGCCATCAAACAGCAGCGGAACCACCATAACCACAATATTTTAACTTAAAAAGGTTTTCAAACAGAAACCACAATAACCAACAAGTAACACAAAATAATAATTCAACATGGTTTGACTCAACGACCCCAACCCAATGTTACACTATCAGAGCAAAACCCTCTACATCGACCAAAAGAAAATAAACTCCAAAAGTCCTCGAAGACATCCACAGCTAAGCCCAATCACCTGCACGTTACCCACGTGGAGGCAACATTCAAACAGGCAGGGTGAGTAATCACAATTCATTATAATCAATATAAAAATAAGATATGGATAAAATGGCGTCATCATCATGTATAACATCTTCAGGGTCATCACAAGGAAACATCAAAATCACATCATCATAAATCAAATCAATGCCAATTAAATGCAATGCACAACAAGACTCATGCATGTGGTACCAATCGTCATAATTGATGGACACTAGGCCATCACCCCTCCAAAGATCCACGTCAATAGGATCGATTCCGCATAGAAACTGGAGCACGTCATAATTACCTCATATCCGCACAATGGGAATGAAGTATCGTCACAGAGTATGCGTATGAATGCATGATACACAACGTCAATAATCATCATCATCAAATAAACATCATTATGTGCATCATCATTCATCAATTCTCATACAAATCATGTCATCATATATTCGTCAAATAATCACCAAAACATCATCTCATAATCATCAGTACATCATGGTAAATCATCATAAAAATCAAAGCGTCAAAACATCAAAACAGCACAGCAACATAAACAAAATTTCGCGAACAGCAGACGTTCGCTGTACGAACAAGTTCGCTAGGACGTTCGCTTTGCGAGCTCCAGCGAGTCCCCAAATTCCCACACAAAAACACCAGAAACTCCATCTGTCATCCTCGATACTGCATTTGCTGTGCGAACCCATTCATTGGGCGATTCCTTTTGTGAACTAAGAGTCCTTTCCAATCCCAGTCCAGTATCCCAAAAACACAATCATCGCGCATTCACTGCGCTACTCGCTTTGCGAGTCTTGGCGAATGTTTGCCGTGCGAAGAAACTGTTCGCTTTGCGAACCTACGATTACAGCAAATCACTGCTACGCACCAGTAGCACCATAGCTCCAAAAGTCCCTACGATTTTATCCCCAATTAACCTAAAAACATCCCTACAACATTCCTAATGCATCACAGAAATTAAAGGCACAAAACCTAGTTTATTAGGTCGATTCGGAACACTACGGGAAACCTTAAATCCCTAAACCTTCAAAACTCTCAAGCTTCCCATAAACCCCTTTCTCGTACAAGATCCCACATATCATCAAAGAAGGTTTTGCCCCGAAGGCTTATTTTTACCCGAATCAATTCAACCCTTAATAATCCATCATCGATTCTCAGAAATACCTCTAAATCATTAATAACTCATAAACCCTTCAAAAACCCCAAAAACCCCAAAATCCACTTTAAACACATCACTTCCCATATTGAAAACAATGAAAGGCAATACTCCCCATACCTTAGATTGTCGATTCGAAGTTTTCTCTCTGAGCCCTTGGAAACCTTCTCGAATTCCTCGCCTTTTCCTTTTTCTTCAGAGCTCTCACTTCTTTCCTTCTTTTCACGGTCAACAAAAAAAACTGAATCTTATTCTCAAATTCTCCTTTATATACAACCTAACCCTTGGGCCTCAAAAATGGGCTTTCTCCATAATACCCTCACTAATCCTCCTCAAAAGTCCATCTTACCCTTAATTCCTCTACTATTATTTAAAATAAATAATAATACATTATATTCCATAATATATACTATTATTTAATTAAATAACTAAAACTCCACAAAATTACCGACATCGACACAAACCACCAAAATTCACAAAAATTCACGAATATAATATTTAAATAAATTAAATAAATATTCTTACGAAATTTGGGGTGTTACAATCTACCTGCCAGGTCCAATACCGTACAAATCAGAAAAGGCTATCCCGTAGAAGTACGGTGCAACGACCATAGAAAATGGAAAAGAAACTCCACTACCCTCCATTGTGAACATTGCCGACATCAGTCGAGTTACTTGGAGTGGTCGGGTCTTCAACAGAGGAGTTGGAGAGCCTACCAAAGAAAAGGAACCTCAAGTCGAAGTTCCTAACCCACAAGTTGGTCAATCCCGTAATCCCAAGCCTATGAAGAACAACGATGAAATGCTAAAGCTCATTCAGAAAAGCGAGTACAAGATTGTGGATCAATTCTTGCAAACTCCGTCTTGGATCTCTGTGTTATCTCTCCTGCTTAGTTCAGAAGCTCACAGAGAAGCTCTACAGAGATTCTTAGAACAAGCATTCATGGAACAAGATGTGACAGTAGGCCAATTTGATACCATCATCTCCAACATCACTTCCTGCAACAACTTGTGATTCACTGATGAAGAACTTCCAGAGGAAGGCAAAAACCATAATATAACACTCAATATCACAATCAACACTACTACGAAAAATCCATTTAACAAGGGTTGCGAAAGAGATATAATGACGCGGGCGCATGCGTTGTTATGTAGAGTGTCGTTGTATATATGATACCTATAATCACGACCCATAAAGCGTTGTAATAAATTAGAAAACGCGCTACCTATAATGACGGTTATTTTAAATAACCGTTGTTGTATGTCTTTTAATTAAAAAAAAATTGCAGCATTAGAACAAGAACAACATCAAGAACAAGAACAATAACAAGAACAAGAACAACAGCAAGAACATGAACAACAGCAAGAACATCAAGAACAACAAGAACATCAAGAACAACAATAAGAATTACAACAACAACAACAATAATAACAACAACAACAACATCAATAACAACAACAATAACAACAAGAACAAGAACAACAACAACAACAGCAACAACAACAACAACAACAATAACAAAAAGAAGAAGAAGAAGAAGAAAAAGAAGAAGAAGAAGAAGAAGAAGAAGAATAAGAACAAGAACAAAAACAACAACAATAATAATAACAATAATAACAACAAGAACAACATTAATAAAAAAGAACAACAAGAACAACAATAATAAAAAAAAAGAACAACAATAATTAAAAAAAGAACACCAATAACTAACATTGCTAACTTGAGTTCTGAAATTTGGTTTAGTGGAGAAATAGAGTATCGTAATTGAAAGAAGATGTTTGGAGGTAGAAGATGTCTAAGTTTTAGGTTTCACGCGGATCACTAATAGTAGTGTCTTGGCCATTGATAATCACTAAATGGACGACCAAGATTTGTTTAAGTGTTGCGGTGAGAATCGGATAACAAGCTATTAATTAACTTGCATCGTATTTCTTTGAATTCGCCACCGACTTTGATTTATCCAAAGGAAAGGTTCAAGATCGAGAAAAAACCTAAAGGGGGGAGATCTAAGGTTCGGGGGTTAGTTATACCTAGGGAAGGTGTTAGCATCCTAAGTATCTGTAGTACACTACAGGAACCTCTTGTTAGTATTTGTATTATATTATGTTTTCTTGCTAAGAGATATCTATGCTAAAGGTAAAGACCCAAGGGTATGTACACTAAGTTTGCTCGCCAAGACGTCGCATCTTGTGCCTACGTATCTGACTAAAGAATCAGAGCAACCGTAGTTCACCTAACTAAGGGTGAAAGAGGAACCATTGACTATGGCCAAAGTTCCAAGGGGAAATGAGTATGAGCTCATTTTAGAGTTCACGATAACTCTCTAAATCTAAGTTATAGGGGAAAAGTGAGTTCTCATGATGATGAGAATCACATAGAGTTCAAAACTCTATCCTATTGCTAAGTTATGATTCAATGACTCTTATGAGGCCAAGAAAAGGGAAAGGCTCTTATGAGGCCAAGGTGGGGTGATTTGTTTATTGACTTATGAGTCAACTGAAGGGGGACTTTCCTTTGGAATAGGATGTGTCAAATGAAACAGGCAACCACAATCACAACAGAATAGTTGTCTATAAGACTTTATCAGAAAATATATACAGGTTCCACCAAAGGGGGAAATGAAAAGTTAGTATTCAAAGAAATTAAAAATTGAAATGAAATAGAAATAGTCTCGTCTTAATCATGATTTAATCGAGAAATTGATAACCAATGATTCTTGACTTTCATCAGCTAAAAAGTGAATGAAACTGTAATAAAGAGAAGAAGGTCTCATATTGATCCAAGTTTGTAGATTCAATGAAGTCAACCAAACCCATGAAGTTTGTTATGTCATCGACCCAAAATAAAGAAAGTGGAATCGAAATGAAAAATGAAGTTGGTCTCGTCTTAATCAAGATTTAAATCGATAAATCGATAATCTTAGATTTTTTACTTTCATCGACCAATAAAAATAAATAAAAAACGTGGCCTCATATTTATCAAGACTTTATTGATTTGAAATAATCAAAGTCAAGATTTGTGTAATGTCATTGGCCCAAAATAAAGAAGATGGGATTGAAGTGAAAATAAAGGTGGTCTCGTCTAAATCAGGATTTAACTCGATAAAATCGATAATCTTTTTATTAGACTTTCATTGACCAACCAAAAGGAAAAAAAAAGTGGCCTCATATTTATCAAGACTTTTAGGTGATTTAGAATAAATCAACAAGTCATGATTTTTTTGTATGTCATTGGCCAAAAAAAGAAAATGAAATCAAGACAAAATCTCCATGAAATAAGATCAAAACAAGATAAACCTATATAAAATTCTATTGGTTACAAAACCGAATTCATTTTATATAAAATAAGAAATAAAAAGTCAAAAGAAAAAAAATAGAAGAGAAGCAAAAAGGGAGGAAAGGCGTAAGAAAAAAATGGAGGTACGTAAATAAAAAGAAATGGAAATCATTTGGGCTGAACAAAAGCCCATCATTCCAAAGGGGGAGCGTAGAGACAAGAAATTGGAACGGGCCGTGTAAATTCCACAGCCCCCATGATCTTGAACGTCTCACATAAACTCAGTCAACAGAAAGAATCAAACGCATGGTACCCTATCCTCACAGTTCAGAAAAAGACGGCCTCTTTCAACAAAATCAAAAGAAACAAGATACAGTGATACTCGGCTTCGGAAATCAACTCAAATCAGAGCTAAAAGAAAGCCATAGATCATCCAAAACCAAGAACAAACTTTCACTTCTTTGCGTGAGATCCTTTCCTCTCTTTTTGTCGATTCGTCCTCCCTTAACACTCGGGTCTTGTGTTTTGTATTAAACTCTCTTCATCTTTTCTGGTTTTAATCTGATATGGGTCTTTGGATTTGAAGGTTGAGAAATTTGTGGGTTTTGGTTGATTGAAGGATGAAGGCTGTTATTGGTGATTGAGGAAAGTTTTGTTGTGTATGGTCATGGAGGTTTAATGACGGAGGAAGAAGACAGGTTGGATCGAGGGGATTTGAAAAATGGTGAGGGTCTGAAAGGTTACGATTTTGTTGGATTTAAAAAAGAAGATGGTGAGGTGGTGAAAGTGGAAGCTGTTGTGTTGATTTGTTCTAGGAATAGGTTTGAAAGGGTTTGTAATAGTTTGTGATGTTTGGTTCGTGAGCGAGGGAAAGAAAAGGTTGAGTTTGGTGTTTTGAGATTTTTGGTTTCGGTTCAAAGGGAGTCGCTGTTTGACTTGATGAAGGGAGATTTAACGAAAAAGAGAGGTTGAAATAAGTTGAAGAGGATGAGGTTCGACGGTCAGTTTTTTTTTTGTTTTTTGGGTTTGGTTTGTTTTGAAGGGTAGAGGAGAAAGGTAGTCTGAAGGAGATTTAAGGTGATTCGGTTTGGATTATTTGGGGAGAGAGTTTTGGTTGAGTAAACCTTGTTGTGCCCCCCCTCCAAACTGTGATCAAAGGTCCCCCTTTTGAATGATTTCCAGGTTCAGTTTTCTTTTTTCCAAATTTTTAATCTTTTTCTCCTCTTTGATAAAATCAAACTTAGCCTGTGATTTATCTTGACATGTCCTTTTCTATTCGCAGACTTTGGCATCGAATTATTGCTGTTGTTGTAGGGAGTTGCAGGGTAGCAGCATTGGATTTATGCAGAGGCTCGTGAAGTCGTTGTTGTGTTGGTTCTCGTGGCAGGTTTTTGGCTGATGCGTAGCAGAGTGTGTGCCTTTATAAGTTGTATGGTTTGGCAAGGAATTTTGATGTGCAGGTAACAGCAGAGTACCGGATCGGTGCTTGTTGGTCAAAGGGTCACCCTTTTTCACACATGTTGTTGTCATACATAACATGGATGTAGGTTTTTTGACCTTTTCTCTTGTAACATGCTGTAGCTGAACGTTTGGGAATTTGGGTATAGTCATGTAGTATTTGATCATGGTGATTGTCTCATTGTTTTGTATTGAATCAAGTGGGTCGTATGACTTTGTGAAGGATAAAGAAGAAAATGTGATAATTTGGATTTTTTGGATGATTAATAAATAAATAAATAAAAGAGAAAACAATTGGCTTTGAAAACTGAAATGGACTTAATGACTATTAACATGGTCAATGATGAATAATTAAAGAAAATGATTTGGAAGTTGGATTAAGGAATATGGATATGAAAAATAACTTGGTTTTTATGGATTTTAAAATGGAATTTGGAATGGATTTTGAAATGGATTGACAATAAAATGGGTATAAAAATGAAAATGGATAATGAAATGAAATAGTTAGAAAATGGATAATTGCTTACAAAAAAAAAGGTTAGGAATAGAAAGTGGATAAAAAATGAAAATGGATAATAAGATTAATGGATAAATAACAAAAGTGGATAAAAGACAGTTACAGAAATGGATATACGCTTCCACACTTGAATAACACATAAACCTTGACAATTGCAAATGGCTACCACAACTTCTGAACTACATGACCAAATACTTGCACATAACTTAAAACGTACCAATTGCTCTGATCTCTTTGATGGCTCGACAACCTCAATTAAACTGAAATAGTACTGCACACACTATGAATCAGCTAGCCTTAGGAGACTCAACTGAACGATATTTGTCAATCATAAACTCCAAGGGTGGGGAACCCTAATCTTCATGCCTTGAGTGCACACTTATGGAACAAATGACTTGATGAGGACCAAAGCCCTGATTCAGAATCTCTGCCACGGCCTGATAACTTGATACTGATACAAACCACTTGTTTGACCAAGATTAGGTTAAACTTCCACTGAATCTTATACCACACAAACCCCTTACCTGACGACCTTGCCTGATCCTTGAGGAAGAACTTGTGATGAAAGCAAATTACATTGGATTATCGAGGAGAGGAGGTTTCTTAGGAGTATGAGCTTGATTGGTTAGTGATCTATTCAAAATCTTGATTGATCAACCCTTGAGGCCTCTTGAAATAAAACCTGGATTCACAAATGAAACAAAACGAACAAAAACTGATAAAATGGTTAGTTATGCAATGATTGACCTATGATGTTCATGCAAAAGATGTTATGACATCTAAGGGGTAAAATTTGGGGTACAACAGTTGCCCCTATTTAAATAGCTTTGCCCAATGGCACGAAGGATGGAAATCCTCGAGACATTAAGGTGAAAGGTATTTAAATATAGCAAACCAAAAATTTTGCCCTTAGACGGAATGCATATGCTAAGGACAGGCAACAGACATGCAAATGCTGACATGCCATGAATTTCTAATATGATGATATGATGCCATGGTAGTGCAAAGATGCAGGCAAACAAAACACCAAAGAGTTAAAGAACAAACCAACACAGGTGAGCATCACTGGGGAAGGATGAAGGTTAGTATCCCTGAGGAAAACTCACTGGGGATACAGGCTAACTAACAAAAGAGACTCAATGGGGAGGCTCTGAGGAAACACTGGGGATAGAAAAATAGAACTGAGGGGGAAACCCTACAAATCCTCACTGGAGATAGGAGCTAGAAAGGTATTCTCCACTGGGGAAAGATCCAGGGAGATGGACGACAGGTTCATATGTGACCGGACGACACTGGGGAAAAAGACACATTTTTACTGGGCATGAAACCAGAAAGAAGACGTGATCTCCACTGGGGATCAACTTGAAACAAAAGGATAGACATCCAAGAAGGTTTTCTAGGGATTTCTTATACTGAAGAGTTCAAACGGAATCTTCAAGAAAAACCAGAAAAGACAGAGACAAGCTCTGTGTGTGCTAAATGATGATCAATCATAAGGACTTTCAAAGAGATATTGATAATGACTGAACTTCTGCTGGGAACCAGATTAAAGTGCCAACAAGGATTGGACTCAGAAGTGATATGCCAGTATACACCAATTTGAGTTGGATAAGATAATAATTTGAGTTGGGTTGCCAGCAAGGACTGGGCTTTGGACACCAATATGAGGTGGGATTTTGAATACCAGTATGAGCTGGATTTTGAGGTTTAGGTTCATATTGGACCAGGGTTCAAACAATGGGTTCACGATAACCTGAAGTTTAGGTTCACATCTGATCGGATTTCAAACAATGGGTTCACGATAACCTGAAGTTTAGGTTCACGATACCTGATTTCGAACAACGGGTTCACGATAACCTGAAGTTTAGGTTCACACCTAACTTGGTTTCAAACGACGGGTTCACGATAACCTGACGTCTAGGTTCACGATAACCTGATCTGGATTTAAACAACGGGTTCACGATAACCTGAAGTTTAGGTTCACATCTGACCTGGTTTCAAACGACGGGTTCACGATAACCTGACGTTTAGGTTCACGATAACCTGATCTGGATTCAAACAACGGGTTCACGATAACCTGAAGTTTAGGTTCACAATAACCTGGTTTCAAACGACGGGTTCACAATAACCTGACGTTTAGGTTCACGATAACCTGATTTGGTTTCAAACAACGGGTTCACGATAACCTGACATTTAGGTTCATGATAACCTGATCTGGATTCAAACGACGGGTTCACGATAACCCGACGTTTAGGTTCACGATAACCTGATCTGGATTCAAACAACGGGTTCACGATAACCTGGCGTTTAGGTTCACGATAACCTGGTCTGGATTCAAAGGACGGCTTCACGATAACCTGACGTTTAGGTTCACGATAACCTGATCTGGATTCAAACGACGGGTTCACGATAACCTGACGTTTAGGTTCACGATAACCTGATCTGGATTCAAACAACGGGTTCACGATAACCTGAAGTTTAGGTTCACATCTAACCTGGTTTCAAACAACGGGTTCACGATAACCTGAAGTTTAGGTTCACGATAACCTGATCTGGATTCAAACAATGGGTTCACGATAACCTGAAGTTTAGGTTTACATCTGACCTGGTTTCAAACAACGGGTTCACGATAACCTGAAGTTTGACGGCAAGGAAATAACAACATAGGGATTACATCAAACAGATTGATGGAAAGGAATGACTGAAGGTGACGTCATTGGTAATTGTAGAAGAATGAATAAAACCAAGGACGGATAAGCTTCTCGTGAGAGAGATTGCCACTTATTGTTGTAAAGGTGATGATAGCAAAACAAGCTTCTCAAGGAGATTGCCACTTGTTGTTGGGTATGAATTCCAAAGAGATTTTGATATTACAACACTGTTGGAGAAAGGATCATGTCTTCAATGTGGATCTATAAAAGATTCTTCCTGCGAGACACAGTGCAAAATAAATGCACGTGCAACTCAGAAACCACACCTGCCAGGGATCAAAGTTTAATCTAGGAACAAGCTAGAAAGAAACGGTCAAACAAGACTCCAATTGAGGAATGAACTCAAATGGGGATTTATCTTATCCAAATGTGGAAAAGATAACTGAACCAACCATCATCCACGAGGATAAAACTCTGTGGGGAATTCAGAAAGGATGGGAACTTTATGCCTAGGGCTGACAATTCTATTGGAGAGAAAAGACAAACCCAGTCACTTGGAGAGATAAAACGCCAAGGTGAATAAAAACAGGTAAACACCAGAAAAGGGTAGCAAGAATGCTAAGATGCTATGCATATGATGCTTATGCCATGCTTATCCCATGCTTATGCTCATGCTGACAAAACAGACAAAGGGAAATGAGACTGGAGATGAAATAAACATCTCGACAAGGATACCCAGCCAAACTTCATCAGATTGGACCATCACTAGGGATGAACAAGTAGGATCAGCGGATCTACTTCACTGGGAAAAAGAGTATTCCACCTGAGGTATAGCATCATGACTTCACTAAGATTGCCATCATGAGCTTGATTTCTTTACTGGAGGAAAATCCATGGAGAATTGCCAAGATTAGCTGAAGTAACAATTTACTGGGAAGCTGGCAAAGGTTATCACAAGAACAGAGTAATTCTGCATCCTGACTTGCATGATGATCACCATAATAAACAACAGCTCTTGCAACAGGTAATCTTCAAATATTCTCTGCCCTAGATTGCATGGTCTTTTGGGAGAAAATAACAAGAGGATTTTACAGAAGAGTTGGCATACAAGATGCTTCAATATCTTCAAACTCTTGGAGAGATTCATGAATCCCGGCGTAACTACCCCAGATTAACGGTGCTTGCACAACAAAGTCTTTGAACTTGCTCTTCAGACTGGTTGATCTGTGAAGGAGATGTCCCTGACTAACTGTTTTTTAGAGATTTGCCGAATCTCGGCCTGATTGCCCCTGATTAACTGATAGGTAATCAAAAGGATTTTACAGAAGAATTGGCATACCAGATGCCTCAATATCTTCAAACTTTTAAAAGGGAAATGACATAACTGCCCCTGATTAACAGTATTTGCGAAACAAAGTACTCAGACTGTGGTAGTGACGACTGAGGAACAAACTTACCCCTGTTGGTGGGTCCACACTTGTCATAAGATGACCTCAAGAAGGCTTGCCCCGACATCCTGAACTTAAAAAGTTCCTGCCCATTGATTTAGTAGCTCTTGGGATGCTTGATCTATGGAAGAGATGCCCTAGACTGAGCCCTTTATCAAGTCAAATTCTCTAGCTGGCTGTATTTGTTGGAATTTCTTTGATATTGAATTATTTTGCAAACAAGTATTGTTCATTAAAAATTGGCAATTTCAATGCAAAATTCATGCAAGCTTTTGAAAACAAAGTTTTACTGATGAAACACACACGGTGGAATGATTAAATAAAAAACAAAGTGGATCTAGTCATTTATGGAATGACAGATGAAATGATCAACACACGCAAATAGCAAAGATCATTAGGAGTCAGGTTAATCCACCTTGTTGTAGTATGCTTTCAAAACAACCTTGCCTCAATTAGGTCTTTTAAGGGTTGTAACGTGACTTGGTTCACGGTTTTATGAAACAAAGGATAAAGGCTCAAAGTTTATTTGTCCCACCCCATCTTCGTGATGAACTCCAGTCCTATGCTCAGTTAGCTCAAGCTACACATTTACGTTCCTATAGACTAGGAATGAATTGATGATAATTAATGATGATTCAGACACCTTGGTAGTCATTACTCCCTTACAACATTTGATTGTCCTTTATTGCTGAAGTTTTGAGACTTCTTCTTGTCTTCACCGAGGTTTTGAGACCTCTTCTTTGCTTGATTGAGATTATGAGATTCTGTTTTGTCTTGATTGTTGTACGAACCTTCTTGTATAAGGCGAAGTTTTGGGCTTCCCATCTTTCTTGGCTTTTGCCTTGAAAGGGACTCGACTCATCCTTCGATTAAGGATTTCTCAATGATCCTTCCTTATTTATCGCTTTGGGAACAACTTATACAACGCTTATTCACTTGATTGGAGAGAAGCTGACTGGTGTCTTGCATGAAGCGCTTGCGTTTGAATGCGTAACCAAGTCAAACTGAGAACTACCCACCCCAAGGTTGAGATTTAAGGGTTTTTTGTGTAAGGAAAGAAAACTCATACTTCTAGGTTCGAAGGGTTAACGAGGGATTATCTTCCCTATTTCTCCAGTGTTTGGAAATTGAAACAATGCCTTACATCCTCGAAAAGGATTAATTGAAAGCATACCACAGTAATTATGGATAATATTTTCATCATCCTCCCCAATCATTGCTTGAATAATAGTTTGGAAAAAATTTGTCTGTTTTTTTTTTGTTTTGTTTTGTTTTATGACAGTAAAAGAAAGAGAATGAGTGAATACGAATGGACTTAATCAAAAGATGCATAAACACTTCATTAATCTTGCCAATTTGAAAAAACAACAGCTTATAAGCAAATACAATTTCAAACATGCAAGGAAAATACAACAAAATGCTAAACAGCCAAAAGATTGTCGGGTTCGGGGAACTGGAATTTCCTTCTTGATTTGCCAAGTTGTGATAACCGTCTTCAGATTTGTTTGTCGAGATTAGTCTGAGAATCATCTTCACATCCACTCTCAGCAATTTCTTCCATCTCATACTCTGATGAACCCGCCTGATTAGGTGAAAGATTGTTGATTTGAATCCCTTGAGGCGTGAACGAGAACATATTGGAGTCAAGCAGAGTCTGAACCTTGTCTCTGAGCATGTTACAGTCTTCAGTTGCATTCCAAAGACATGCCCTGAATATTGTCGTCTCTCTTTGCCAAGGCTGCCACAATCTGATTCAACTGGTTTCTCAACAAGTCGAAATCTACTCTGGTTACAAACTAGTTATGCTCTTCTGAGTTCATGATCCTTCATAAGCTACTTCAAGTCCAATGATGGCTTCGGGAAGTCAACTGGGTAACAGACAGAGGATGGATGCGACTCAAGGCTGAGAAATGCATATGCAAATGCAAATGCAAATGCAATGACATGCGCATGCAATGCCAATGGTTTCAAGGAACTCAAAAGCGAGTTGCAAACATTTTAGAAAACTAAAAAGTTTTGTTTGAAAACCATGATCTATTTTTATTTTGCAAAGGAAAGAGCATCTGAATTCCTTGACACCAAAGGGCTATTATGAATGGATGAATGTATGTACAAACACACATATACAGGTATTCACAGATATGCATGAGCAAACAAGGGCCTAGGTTTGAAGATCACGAGCATGGAGCCATGGTCTACCCATCCCAAAAGGTGTGTACTATGGGTTTTCATCTGCAGAACAGGGTTCTAAGAAGTTCCCAGAGTCGACAACCCATCTTTCGGATTTTATCGACTTCCCAAATGACTCGGTAATCAATAAAATTCTCAAGAGAATCTCGTCTGAGTGTAGTATCGCGTGATAACCATTTCAGAAATAGACTCCCTCATGGTTACCGCACTACATCCTAAAAAGGCTTAAGTGGGGTTTGGTAACTACGGTCCTCAATATCAAGGGCACCTAGGTCAAAAGCAGCACGTTTTCACGAATAGATTCGTTCAACATGACTAGACTCTCAAGAGGGCCTCAACTGAGTGATGGTGTCTCAAGTCAACTTTTTCAGGAATCGACTCCCTCAAAGCCTCCTTGAATATACCATCGTCCTATAACAAGTGCGCTCAAGTCCAGGTTAGGACTTATCTCACCACTCAATAGTAACACCCTGCACACAGAAGATCCCAAGAAAAACAGGTATACAGATATATACAAATATGTACAAGTATAGCAAACAAACATAAATAATATAAACAAAACAAGGTGGGCTTAACCCTAAAAAATATACTGAGTCCCCAGTGAAGTCGCCATTTCTGTTGCGGTGAGAATCAGATAACAAGCTATTAATTAACTTGCATCGTATTTCTTTGAATTCACCACCGACTTTGATTTATCCAAAGGAAAGGTCCAAGATCAAGAAAAAACCTAAAGGGGGGAGATTTAAGGTTCGGGGGTTGGTTATACCTAGGGAAGGTGTTAGCATCCTAAGTATCTGTAGTATTCTACAGGAACCTCTTGTTAGTATTTGTGTTATATTATGTTTGCTTTCTAAGAGATATCTATTCTAAAGGTAAAGACCTAAGGGTATGTACACTAAGTTTGCTCGCCAAGATGTCGCATCAAGTGCCTACGTATCTGACTAAAGAATCAGAGCAACCGTAGTTCACCTAACTAAGGGTGAAAGAGGAACCATTGACTATGGCCAAAGTTCCAAGGGGAAATGAGTATGAGCTCATTTTAGAGTTCACGATAACTCTCTAAATCTAAGTTATAGGGGAAAAGTGAGTTCTCATGATGATGAGAATCACATAGAGTTCAAAATTCTAACCTATTGCTATGTTATGATTCAATGACTCTTATGAGGCCAAGAAAAGGGAAAGGCTCTTATGAGGTCAAGGTGGGGTGATTTGTTTATTGACTTATGAGTCAACTGAAGGGGGACTTTACTTTGGAATAGGATGTGTCAAATGAAACAGGCAACCACAATCACAACAGAATAGTTGTCTATAAGACTTTATCAGAAAATATGTACAGGTTCCACCAAAGGGGGAAATGAAAAGTTAGTATTCAAAGAAATTAAAAATTGAAATGGAATAGAAATAGTCTCGTCTTAATCATGATTTAATCGAGAAATTGATAACCAATGATTCTTGAATTTCATCGACTAAAAAGTGAATGAAACTGTAATAAAGAGAAGGAGGTCTCATATTGATCAAAGTTTGTCGATTCAATGAAGTTAACCAAACCCATGAAGTTTGTTATGTCATCGACCCAAAATAAAGAAAGTGGAATCGAAATGAAAAATGAAGTTGGTCTCGTCTTAATCAAGATTTAAATCGATAATCTTAGATTTTTGACTTTCATCGACCAATAAAAATAAATAAAAAAAATGGCCTCAAATTTATCAAGACTTTATTGATTTGAAATAATCAAAGTCAAGATTTGTTTAATGTCATTGGCCCAAAATAAAGAAGATGGGATTGAAGTGAAAATAAAGGTGGTCTCGTCTAAATCAGGATTTAACTCGATAAAATCGATAATCTTTTTATTAGACTTTCATTGACCAACCAAAAGGAAAAAAAAAGTGGCCTCATATTTATCAAGACTTTTAGGTGATTTAGAATAAATCAACAAGTCATGATTTTTTTGTATGTCATTGGCCAAAAAAAGAAAATGAAATCAAGACAAAATCGCCATGAAAATAAGATCAAAACAAGATAAACCTATATAAAATTCTATTGGTTACAAAATCGAATTCATTTTATATAAAATAAGAAATAAAAAGTCAAAAGAAAAAAATATAAGAGAAGCAAAAAGGGAGGAAAGGCGTAAGAAAAAAATGGAGGTACGTAAATAAAAAGAAATGGAAATCATTTAGGCTGAACAAAAGCCCATCATTCCAAAGGGGGAGCGTAGAGACAAGAAATTGGAACGGGCTGTGTAAATTCCACAGCCCCCATGATCCTGAACGTCTCACATAAACTCAGTCAACAGAAAGAATCAAACGCATGGTACCCTATCCTCACAGTTCAGAAAAAGATGGTCTCTTTCAACAAAATAAAAAGAAACAAGATACAATGATACTCGGCTTTGGAAATCAACTCAAATCGGAGCTAAAAGAAAGCCATAGATCATCCAAAACCAAGAACAGACTTTCACTTCTTTGCGTGAGATCCTTTCCTCTCTTTTCGTCGATTCGTCCTCCCTCAACACTCGGGTCTTGTGTTTCGTATTAAACTCTCTTCATCTTTTCTGGTTTTAATCTGATATGGGTCTTTGGATTTGAAGGTTGAGAAATTTGTGGGTTTTGGTTGATTGAAGGATGAAGGTTGTTATTGGTGATTGAGGAAAGTTTTGTTGTGTATGGTCATGGAGGTTTAATGACGGAGGAAGAAGACAGGTTGGATCGAGGGGATTTGAAAAATGGTGAGGGTCTGAAAGGTTACGATTTTGTTGGATTTAAAAAAGAAGATGGTGAGGTGGTGAAAGTGGAAGTTGTTGTGTTGATTTGTTCTGGGAATAGGTTTGAAAGGGTTTGTAATAGTTTGTGATGTTTGGTTCGTGAGCGAGGGAAAAGAAAAGGTTGAGTTTGGTGTTTTGATATTTTTGGTTTCGGTTCAAAGGGAGTCACTGTTTGACTTGATAAAGGGAGATTTAACGAAAAAGAGAGGTTGAAATAAGTTGAAGAAGATGAGGTTCGACGGTCAGTTTTTTTTTTGTTTTTTGGTTTTGGTTTGTTTTGAAGGGTAGAGGAGAAAGGTATTCTGAAGGAGATTTAAGGTGATTCGGTTTGGATTATTTGGGGAAAGAGTTTTGGTTGAGTAAACCTTGGTGTGCCCCCCCCCCCCTCCAAATTGTGATCAAAGGCCCCCCTTTTGAATGATTTCCAGGTTCAGTTTTCTTTTTTCCGAATTTTTAATCTTTTTCTCCTCTTTGATAAAATCAAACTTAGCCTGTGATTTATCTTGACTTGTCCTTTTCTATTCGTAGACTTTGGCATCGAATTGTTGCTGTTGTTGTAGGGAGTTGCAGGGTAGCAGCATTGGATTTATGCAGAGGCTCGTGAAGTCGTTGTTGTGTTGGTTCTCGTGGCGGGTTTTTGGCTGATGCATAGCAGAGTGTGTGCCTTTGTAAGTTGTATGGCTTGGCAAGGAATTTTGATGTGCAGGTAGCAGCAGAGTACCAGATCGGTGCTTGTTGGTCAAAGGGTCACCCTTTTTCGCACATGTTGTTGTCATACAGAACATGGATGTAGGTTTTTTTACCTTTTCTCTTGTAACATGCTGCAGCTGAACGTTTGGGAATTTGGGTATAGTCATATAGTATTTGATCACGGTGATTGTCTCATTGTTTTGTATTGAATCAAGTGGGTCGTATGACTTTGAGAAGGATAAAGAAGAAAATGTGATAATTTGGATTTTTTGGATGATTAATAAATAAATAAATAAAAGAGAAAACAATTGGCTTTGAAAAATGAAATGGACTTAATGACTATTAACATGGTCAATGATGAATAATTAAATAAAATGATTTGGAAGTTGGGTTAAGGAATATGGATATGAAAAATAACTTGGTTTTTATGGATTTTAAAATGGAATTTGGAAGGGATTTTGAAATGGATTGACAATAAAATGGGTATAAAAATGAAAATGGATAATGAAATGAAATAGTTAGAAAATGGATAATTGCTTACAAAAAAAAAGGTTAGGAATAGAAAGTGGATAAAAAATGAAAATGGATAATAAGATGAATGGATAAATAACAAAAGTGGATAAAAGACAGTTACGGAAATGGACATACGCTTCCACACTTGAACAACACATAAACCTTGACAATTGTAAATGACTACCACAACTTCTGAACTACATGACCAAATACTTGCTCATAACTTAAAACGTACCAACTGCTCTGATCTCTTTGATGGCTCTGCAACCTCAATTAAACTGAAACAGTACTGCACACACTATGAACCAGCTAGCCTTAGGAGACTCAACTGAACGATATTTGTCAATCATAAACTCCACGGTGGGGAACCCTAATCTTCATGCCTTGAGTGCACACTTATGGAACAAATGACTTGATGAGGACCAAAACCCTGATTCAGAATCTCTGCCACGACCTAATAACCTGATACTGATACAAACCACTTGTTTGACCAAGATTAGGTCAAACTTCCACTGAATCTCAAACCATACCACACAAACCCCTAACCTGACGACCTTGCCTGATCCTTGAGGAAGAACTTATGATGAAAGCAAATTACATTGGATTATCGAGGAGAGGAGGTTTCTTAGGAGTATGAGCTTGATTGGTTAGTGATCTATTCAAAATCTTGATTGATCAACCCTTGAGGCCTCTTGAAATAAAACCTGGATTCACAAATGAAACAAAACGAACAAAAATTAATAAAATGGTTAGTTATGCAATGATTGACCTATGATGTTCATGCAAAAGATGTTATGACATCTAAGGGGTAAAATTTGGGGTACAACATTAAGGATAATGAAAAAACTCAATATGCACGCCACCTATAATATTGGTAATGAGACTTGAAAATGTTGGTGCTGGGACTTGAACCCATGACAAGACGCTACCTATAATGACGATTGGTTTAAATTACCCGTGGTGAAAGGTCTGTCAGCATTTTGAAAAAATAGGAAAGAAGTAACATGATTAAAATAAATTCATAAAAATCTAAAAACATGAAATTTAATCTAATTAAGTAAAATAAGAATTTTGAGAATTTTTTTAGAATTTTTTGAGACTATGAAAGCAACAAAAAATCATTAAAAATAGAAAAAAAATATGAATTTGGGGTTTTGAGGGCGAAGTCTCGTAACTCTTCCAGAGTATGGGACTAATGACCGCATGATTTTTCTGCTTCAGATGCACAAAACAGATCTAAAAAAGGAGACGATTTTCCCTAAAACCGATTTTTTGAAGAGCAAGACCTAAAACTAGACTATAGGCTATAATGACGGTTTTGCAAATACCTATGATGAAAAGTTGTGGGCATTTTGAAACAATATGTAAAAAACCATAAATGTTGGTGCTCGGAATTGAACCCATGACCAGGCGCTACCTATAATGACGGTTTTTTAAATACCCGTGGTGAAAGGCCTCACATTTCACCACGGTTGGAATATTAACCGTCATTAAAATCCTTTTAATGAGATTAAAAAAAATGCTCGCATCTATTACAACGGTGTATAGGTAAGCCGTTGTAAGCCTGGTGTTGTTGTATGCGCGTTTTGTAGTAGTGCAACTACCAAGGCGATACTTTAGCCAGAGTACTGGTAGACACAAGTTCATCCTTAAATGTCATGCCAAGGTCAACTCTGGTTAGATTTTCTTTTCAAGGAACTCCCATAAGAGGCAGTGAGATCATCGTCAAAGCCTTTGATGGATTCATAAAAACAGTTATCGGCGAAGTCGATCTTCCCATAACCATTGGTCCTCACACTTTCCAAGTCACTTTCCAGGCCATGGACATCCAAGCAGCATACAACTGTTTATTAGGAAGACCTTGGATACACGAAGCTGGGGCAGTCACTTCAACACTTCAACAAAAGCTGAAGTTTATCAAGAACGACAAATTAGTCACAGTGTGTGGAGAGAAAGCTTTAATCGTGAGCAACTTATCATCATTATCCTATGTATAACTAGAGGAGGTTGTTGGAACTCAAATTCAAGCACTCTCGGTGAGCAATGAGAATCACCAAGAAAGAGGGACGTCGATTTCCTCATACAAGGACACTCTCAAAGTAATGGGGAGTGGTGACATAAAAAGATGGGGACAAATTGTAATTCCTAATGATAACAAGACAAGAAAAGTTCTTGGTTTCTCCCCAACCTGTACCCAGACTACGAAGAAGGATGAAAGTTTTTGTCCCATTCAGGATTTCTTCCACAGTAGAGGCTTCCTCCACCCAGTTGTAGCGAGCGATTTTGGACGTGGTTCTTAAGCACTATTGTTCTGGGGTACTACAGGTCGATTCATTTTTTATCCTATTGAAGCTGATGAAGGAAGGGAAATAGATGTCTCCAATTAACCCTGCTTGCATACCGAGTTTGAACAGTGGCCTGTTAGGTTACAGATGCTATGTGGATGTGGGGCCCGATCTTTGGTTATTTCGCTTGAGAACACGGTGTTTAGACTATTTGTGAGGTTTTTGATACTATATTTAGATTTGATGCTTTTGGGTGATTTGGTGGAGATACTGGATTTTGTTTTTTTTATTAGTGTGCTCGCTAAGATTTTTCCAATCTTATGCCTACGTATTCTCGTTTGACGAAACAGGGAAATCAGAGCGATCGTAGTTCCTCCTATTCTATGGGAAGAAAAAAAAGGTGTTTTGGTGTCTTGTTCAAAGCCCAAGACGTGAAGCGAAAGGTGATCTGTATCTTGTTCAAGGCCCAAGATGTGAAGCTGAAGGGTCTATTTATATCTTGTTCGAAGCCCAAGATGTGAAGCTGAAGGGTTTTGACTTTAGAAAAAATTTGTCATCTCTAAAGAGGATCTGTTTGCCACAACTTTTGGGTGACTGATTATAAAGGAGAATTACTTTAACTGGGATAGGTGAATCCAGCAATGCCATAATTTCCTTTATAGGGGATTTTCTACCTGAAGGAGAAGACTTTAACTCAGTGTAGAGTAATACCATTTTTCCTTAGGAATTTCTCATACTAAAAGAGGGACAGTGGCGTGGATGTAAATAATCCAGAGGCTTGCCGCTTACAGCAATTAGATGAAGGGAAAAGGAGTTATTGATGTTTGTATACTATGAACAAGGCACAAACATGCTAAAAGGTTGATTGACTCAACAGGGGTTCCCTTATACAAAGCCTAAGAGGAGGCTATTGACCCAACAAGAGGGAGTTTTTATGTGTCTTGTACGAAGCCCAAGACGGAGGCTAAAAAAGGTTGACTCAATAAGAGAGTGCTTTTATATGTGTCTTGTACAAAGCCCCAGACGGAGGCTAAAAGGAAGATTGACTCAACAAGAGAGTCTTTTATACTCAACAAGAGAGTGCTTTTGTATCTCGTACGAAGCCTGAGATGGAGGCTAAAAAGGTTTGACTCAACAAGAGAGTCTTTTATACTCAACAAGAGAGTGTTTTTGTATCTCGTACGAAGCCCGAGATGGAGGCTAAAAAGGTTTGACTCAACAAGAGAGTCTTTTATACTCAACAAGAGAGTGTTTCTGTATCTCGTACGAAGCCCGAGATGGAGGCTAAAAGGGCTTGACTCAACAAGAGAGTCTTTTATACTCAACAAGAGAGTGTTTTTGTATCTCGTACGAAGCCCGAGATGGAGGCTAAAAGGGTTTGACTCAACAAGAGAGTATTTTATACTCAACAAGAGAGTGTTTTTGTATCTCGTACAAAGCCCGAGATAGAGGCTGAAAAGGTTTGTTCCGCTGGGGAGAATCATTGTACAAAGCCCAAGAGGAGGCTATAGTAACTGTTTCAATTTAGTGACAGGTCCAGTATAAAGAGAAAATTAGTTCTTATATGGGTAATGTTGTGCTCATGGATTTGATCAGAGGATCATGGTTATTTCTTGTTCTTTAAGGAAATGGGAAATCCAAAGGGTATTGAGACTGTCCAAGTCTACTGGTGTTGTGAGAAATCGATTCTTAGATAGTGAATGATCTTTGTATAATGCCCAAGAGAAGGCTGGTATGTTAAGGGATGAAGGTCAACCCATTAACTGGTCTGATACTTGACTCAGAAAGACAGCTCTAGCAAATTGATGACTAGGTT
Organism: Lathyrus tuberosus; assembly: GCA_022829125.1. NCBI lineage: Eukaryota > Viridiplantae > Streptophyta > Magnoliopsida > Fabales > Fabaceae > Lathyrus > Lathyrus tuberosus. The sequence continues at coordinate 6,567,172 of JALAZF010000117.1, forward strand.
CTGTTCCTATACATGTAGAGGTCTCTGGGTCCTTGTACTAAGCCCAAGATAAGGCATGATAGCTTTTAAGAAGCCGAAGGGTCCTTGTACAACGCCCAAGAGGAGGCAGGGATGCTTTTAGGAAGCCTGTGGGTCCCTAAACCCCGAGAAGTTCAAGACATGCCATTCAACGAGAATAGATCAAGCCAGGAAAGTTTGAGAATTTGGAAGAAACTCAAGAGATGCCATTCACGGTGAAAAGATCATCTCTGGAGAGTAGTGTTTCTTTGACAATGTCGAAGGGTGACAGTCTGAGAAAGGGTTCATAGAGAATCTGCCTTTCACGTCTCCATATTGTTTAACCCCAAGAGGAGGGAAGACTGTGTCTGGTAATCCTACGGGGATGTAGTTTTGTTTGTATTTAAGAATGACCAACAGGGCTTTACCTAGTGCTAGACGTAGTTGCCAGGGAAACTCTAAATAACTATATTAGTATTACACAATTGATATTTGACGAGTATATAAAAGTTTGTGAAAGAAGACTTACAGTGAGCAGCCCCACAATACAGTTATATATATATATATATATATATATATATGAAAGCGGATAAAGAAAACGAGTAAACACTTACTCGGTTGTAGAGCTTCCATGCTGTTTGGTTAGTTGTTCAACAAAGAAAGCTTTGATAAAAATATTATATACAAAATCAAAGGATAAAGTACTTTGAAAAGATTGTTAGGGCTTACAGCTCAAGGAGAGGCCCAAGGTTTTATCAGTGATCGCACTGTTGTTTTGAATTTGTACAGAGGGACTTATACAAGTGACTGAGGCCCAAATAGTTTTTCTGTACAAAGGGATGGGTCTTACACTCTCTCAAGAGGCCCAAAGGTTTTTAAAGAAAAAGGAATGGGGCTTACAGCTCAAGGAGAGGCCCAAGGAGTTTGATTTTTGAACTGGCGATCGTGCCGAGGTTTTCTTTTAACGCAGAGGGACTTATACAATATTTGAGGCCCAAAATTGTTTTGGTTAAAAGGGGGTTGGATCTTACACTCTATTAGAGGCCCAATGATTTATTTTTGTACAAGTGATGGGGCTTACAGCTCAAGGAGAGGCCCAGATGATTTGTTTTAAAAAGGCGACGATCGCGCCATTATTTTTGAAAATACAGTGGGACTTATACAATGACTGAGGCTCAAAAAGGTTTGTATTTACACAGGGGTTGGGTCTTACACTCTAATAGAGGCCCAAAAGTTTAAGGAATGGGTCTTATAGCTCAAGGAGAGGCCCATGAATGTTTGTTTGAAAACAGCGATTGTGCCGAGGTTTTTTGAAAACGCAGTGGGTCTTATACAATGACTGAGGCCCAAAAATGTTTGGTTTTCAAAGGGGATTGGGTCTCACACTCTATTAGAGGCCCATGAGTGTTTGAAAATGATTTGTTTGAGTGAAAATCAAGGAAACCCTAAATTTGTTTTCTTTTAAAAGTAAATATTTAAAGAAAATCAAATAAAAATGATAAAAATACCAAATGAGTTTGAATAAACCACTTGTGATTTTTTTTAACTTTTGAAAAATGAGGTTTTAATCACAAGATGAATTAAAACTCATTTGGTTTTGATTTTCAAGGTAAATATTCACTTTTAAATGTTTAAAAACAATTAAAAAGGAATTTATTCACAAAAATACTAATTATATTAAATAAATAATATAAATTTGATTTTTTTGTGGAATAAAATATTTCAACATTTTTGTGATTTTTTGTAAAAAGAACCAATAAAAAATAATTAAAATTGAGGGAGTTATTAATTTTTCAAATCATAAAAAATAATAAGAAAAATAATAAAAATATGAAAAAGTGGTAAAAAGGGGATCTGGGGCTAGGGGGATTCGAATCCCAGACCTCTTGTGTATAGGGCATGCACCTTACCACTGGGGTGGTGATATGTCCATTGATTGAAACACAACCACAAATATACAAGGCTTGCCTTGTTTTTGGCCTGGCCCAAGGCAAGGCAAGGCAAGATTTTGGTTGAAAACGTGAAGGTCATAACTTTCTCATATCTCCATGGATTGGGACAAAATTTAGGTATATCCTGCCTAGAATTTCACAAGGATTCCAATGGTGGTGGTATTTTTTCAGATCATGCTCCTATTGAAAAACCCGATAGTGGTTTTGAAATAGGCCATGGTTTGCATTTTCTGCGCCATCTCTTTATACAAGCATGAATTACATGATAAATTGGTGCAAACACAACACATATAACATCTACAAGATGTGCATGATCAATGGACCTCAAAGCAATGCATATTTCAAAGAGTTCAAGTTGTGATGCTTACCTCTTTTTGGAGCTTTTGTGCAATCTGCCAAGTGCTTTGTTCCAGAAATGATTTGATGCTTTGAACCACCTCAAATGAACCCTTAGAAGCTTTTAGGATGGTTGGAATCAGCTAGAAACCTTAGGAACAAGTTTGAGCTCTTTCTTGCAAAAGGGGCAAAAGTGGCCAAAATAGCAACTCTCTCAAATGGTGTTCCAGATAGGGGGAACCATTTGGGACAATTCAAGGATGATATTTGGAGTGTGTTTGAGGTTTTATCTAGTTTGGAAAGTGACTGAATCAAGACATGGCTTGAAAAATGCACAAAAGTCCTATTTTGAGGTTTTGAGAGGTGACTTTGTGATTTTGGTGTTACTGGTCACTTGTGAGAGTTTGGACAGCTTAGATATGACATATTGGATGTGTTTGGATCATGAGCTGTTGTGGAATTTCTCTCTAACTCAAAAACTCAGAGTTACCTTGCTAAAGAAGGTATTTTTGCCTAGAGAAAGAGATTTTGAGGAAAGCATCTGTTTGATGGCTTTGGGGTACTCAAACTGAACACAATTGAGCTCTATTTATAGTAGAGTAAGTTTGTTTTGCAAGGAATAGTGAATGGCAACTGCTGCATAGGTTTGACCAATGTTGAGCAATGAGAATCCAAGTCTCCTCTAGCCATTGACTAGAGGTTAGGGCACAAGTTGCTGGTTCCCTTGGTCTTGGATAAGTCTTAACTGAATTCAGTTGGGAATGACTCAATCCATGCCACCTTGGTGCATCCATTAAATGCTCCAATCCAAAATTGGAGTCTTGTCCCCTCTTTAGGGATTTCTAGGTTTGGCATGCTACTTTTGGTTCCAAAGACTTGGGAGGCTTGGGATCAGAGTTAGTTCCTCCTTGGTCCCCTCTTGAGGTGTTCAGATGGATAGAGTTGCTTGCCCTTTGCAAAAATTTGGCAAATCGAGCAAAATGCACAAATCTTCCTTGCTTTGGCAGTTTTCAGCAAGGCATATTGGCATGGTCATATCTCATGGCTCAAGTTGAGTTTGGTGATGTTCTTGGTCATTTTGGAAAGCCCTCATATGATACAACAACTGTTTAATCATAGTTGGTTTTGATAACTTTTGGATCGAAGTGAAAAATGCCCCTACATTTGGAAAAAAGTGAAGGCAGATTCTGACTTAGTGAAAATTTCACTAAGTGTGGGAAAAAGTGGCATTTCATGTTTTTCAGCCATTTTGATCATTCCATAACTCAAAATCCATGATGAATTGGAATGAGGTGTAGTTGAAGCTTTTGTAGAAGGCCATGAGGGCTACAAATCCAGCTTTGGATGAGGATAAATGGCCTTGTGGTTTAGGAGTTATGATCCTCCAAAGTTGGTACCCTAGCCACTTTATTCCATAACTTAGAAAATTTCTAAGTTTTTATGGTTACCCCTTTTACAAGTTATGCCACTTTTCTTGATTTTTATTGATGAATGTTGATTCAAATCACACATTAACATCATTTTAGGTTTAAAGAAGCATAATTGTGAAAAATCTCAAAAAGTCAAAGTTGAGTTTTGTGCACAGTTGACTTTTTGTCAGATGAATTCCAAACTGTGTGATTCTCTATGAAATCAAGTCCTTGACCTAAATCAAACTTGATGGATTGATTTCATAGGTGTTATAGGGTGTATTGAATCATGTCCTAGGGTTTGGGAGCATGTCCTAGTCAAAAGCCAAAGGTACAGTTGACTTTTCTCGCGAAACCCTAATTGTGGTTCTGATGAAACTGAGACTTGTTGCTCAAGTTTCTTGGATTAATCCATTGTTGCAAATGGATCAATCTGGTTTATTAGAGACCCTCAAATCCTCTCTTGAGGTATTGGCTCATGATTTGTCCCAAAATTCAACTTAGGGGTGAATTAGGTCAAGAAACCCTAATTCCTGATTTTTGATGAATGCAACCCTTGAGGTCAAAATTGACTTGATGATTCGGTCCATGATGTCCCATGGAGAATATTAGGTTATGCTTTGAAGCATTGGCTCATGCCCAGAGGAAAATTTCCATCTGGAGGCCCTGGTCGACCAAAACCCTAATTTGGCGACACTGGCGATCTTGAGGCTTGATCCACCTAGAAGGGAGCAGCCTTGTGCTTAATCCTTAAAGTGGGAGTCCTCTTGATCCTTTGTGGATGTTTGAGAGGTTAGACAAGTTGAAGATCATGTCATTCCTTGATTTATCATTTGTCTAAGAGCTCTGAGAGGGCCTGAAACCCTAAATTTGATTGTAGTGGATGCTCACCCATCTTTGGGGAGACTGATGAGGTATGATGGTTTACCCATATTGTGGTTATGATTTGCACAATGATGGGAAATCTTAGTGGTCAAAATTTGGGGTATGACAGATGCCCCTATTTAATCTTCTTGGACCCGAATATGTGAATGGCGAAGGTATTCGGGCATTCGGGGTGCAAGAGGATTAAATATCGGAATACTCGAAATTTTGATGGTGGTTTAGAATGGTAGTTCACACATCCTTCTTCTTTTGCTAAGCAATGATGCTTAGAAAAGGTAAACTTCCCCTCGATCCTGGTCTTCAGCCAAGCAACTGGTCTCAGTTTCTGAAATAAACTTCCCCTTGATCCTGGTTTCCTACCTAGGAACTGGTCTCAGTTTCTGATACAAACTTCCCCTCGACCCTGGTTTCCTACCAAGGAACTGGTCTAAGTTTCTGATACAAACTTCCCCTCGATCCTGGTTTTCTACCAAGGAACTGGTCTAAGTTTCTGATACAAACTTCCCCTTGATCCTGGTTTCCTACCAAGGAACTGGTCTTAGTTTCTTTTGTCAATAAACTTTCTTGACAAGGGAGCTATTTGTTAGCGATTTTCCTCCAACTTCTCGCCGAATTTTCCTGGGGAGATGCCATTTGATAGAAAAATTTTGATATCAGACTTACTGGGGAATCCAGTCGTCTGAGTTGTAGAGGTGCATAAACTTCTCTATTGGAGATGCCATTTATCGACTCTATCTGGGGAAAACGAATCTCTTGAGAGACTGCTTTCACTTGGGTATTACATAATACTTTTCTCGGGATCTTCCCGGAGAAATGCCATATGATGTGATCCAATTTTTAGGTGCTGATGACCTTTCCGTCAGCGGTCTTTTTGGAGAAAAATTGTTGTATTGTCGAATTTCTGATTACGAGGCTTCCTCTGGGGATTTTCCTTAATCCGGGAAAGCAAAAATATCATCTTCAATGGTGAAGAGTGACGTTTGTCGAACATTCTCTGGCCTTTAGGAGGTTCAAGTTATCAAAGTGGTCAAGGGACCCACTTCAATCCAGCAGCAAAGTGGAGTAGCAGTTGGTCAGACGCAACATTTCCTAATGAGGAAAGAACTGACAACCCGATTGAGAGGACTGTTATGACTAGGGGATAAGATCAACTAGAGTGATAGTGATGTAATATGAATGTAAATCAATAATGCATGATGTATGTATGTTTATGCTTACAAAACTGACACGACATACAAACTAGTAGATGAACACGACTGGATACTCGGCCACAGTTGGAGATGAAAAGTATCACTGGTTCAAGATAGCAATTCTGCCTTGCTTTGGAGAAAGTAGTTCCCGCGGGGAACACCGTTGGTCGGGCTTAAGAGATAAGAACTCGGGCAAGGGTATCAGATGGGAAAGTCGTATCTGATACAACTGATCCTTTATTCAAGCACATTGGCTTAGAAGGAGTTCTTTGATTTTGCACTTTGAAGCTCGATTACTTCTGGAGAAGCGATCGATGTTCTTTCGATGTTCAACAGTCAAAAGAAATTGCCATTTTTATTTAAAAAACAGAAAAAGTTTGACAAGTAAAATTCATTTTTGTTTCGTTTCAAGAATCGTTAATCACATTAAAACGTCGTTCTGTAAAGCTAAAACAAATAAGAATTGCAAACAAAAGCACAAAGGCTCAAATTTGATTGATAGGATGGAAATCAGCCAAACACGTGATTCCATAGAGTATTTAAAAGGTTAGAAAATGGTAATTTACAGGGAAAAGGGCTACGTTGAAACATAACGACCACTATCCTTCTACCAACTTTGAATTCAGGACATCCTGAGCTTCTGTCGAAGATGACCTTGACTGGAGTTTTTTTATGGATGGCATGACTGCTGAGGAGTTGAACTGATCAGACGTAGTTACTTGCCATTATCCCTAACTTTTTCCTGGATTGTACTTTGAGATTTCCAATCCACCGGGATGATTTTTGATCATGTCTCTAATTTTTGCCTGCACCGCCCTTTCGGGTTTTCAATCCACCGAGACGTTTTTTTTTAGTTTAGGCGAAGTATTTATTGACTACATCAACATTCGCGGGGTAGGCAAATTCCTCTCCATCCATGGTTGCAAGTCTCAAGGCGCCGCCTGAGAAAGCTTTCTTAACCACATAGGGGCCATCATAGTTCGGGGTCCATTTGCCCCTAGAATTAGTGAGAAATGATTGTAACTTCTTGAGCACAAGGTCTCCTTTTCTGAAGATGCGAGGTCGAACCTTTTTGTCAAACGCATTCTTCACTCTTTGCTGATACAACTGACAGTGGCATAGTGCCGTTATTCTCTTTTCTTCGATCAAATTCAGTTCATCGTGTCGACTTTGACACCATTAAGCTTCTGTTAGCTTAGCTTCCATTAATACCCAGATTGATGGGATCTCTACTTCTATGGGGAGCATTGCTTCCATGCCATATACTAGAGAGAAAGGGGTTGCCCCTGTTGAAGTGCGGACAGATGTTCGATAACCGTGAAGAGCAAAGGGTAGCATCTCATGTCAATCTTTGTAGGTTACAACCATCTTCTGAACAATCTTCTTGATGTTCTTGTTAGCCGCTTCTATCGCTCCGTTCATCTTGGGTCGGTAGAGAGATGAGTTATGGTGTTTGATCTTGAACTCAACGCACAACTCTTTCATCATCTTGTTGTTCAAGTTAGATCCATTATCTGTAATGATCTGGCTTAGGACACCATAACGACAGATGATATTATTTTTTATAAATCGGATCACCACTTGTCGGGTTACCTTAGCGTACGATGCTGCTTCGACCCACTTGGTGAAATAGTCAATGGCTACCAGAATAAACCGATGTCCGTTCGAAGCCTTATGTTCAATCATGCCAATCATGTCGATTCCCCATATGGAAAAAGGCCACGGGGAAGAGAGAACTCTGAGATGTGTTGGCGGTACATGGATTTTGTCAGAGTATATCTGACACTTGTGACACCTCCTCATGTACTTGTAGCATTCGGATTCCATGGTTAACCAGTAGTACCCTGCTCTCAGAATTTTTCTCGCCATTGTGTGTCCGTTGGCATGAGTGCCAAAGGATCCTTCATAAATTTATTTTATCAGCATGTCTGCTTCTGGTCTGTCTACGCATCGGAGCAAGACCATGTCAAAATTCCTCTTATAGAGTGTATCTCCGCTCAAGAAGAAACTGCCTACCAGCCTTCTGAGGGTTTTTCTGTCTTTCTTTAGTGCCCCAGGTGGGTACTCTTGTTTTTGAAGGAAGCATTTGATATCGTGATACCAAGGTTTGTCATCTATGACTACTTCAATCGTGAAGATGTAAGCGGGCCATTCAAGGCGCATTATGTCGATCTTAGGTAAGTCGTTCCATTGACCTACACTAATCATGGAAGAGAGAGTGGCTAAGGCATCAGCCATGTGATTCTCATCACGAGGGATGTGATGAAACTTAATTCTGTTGAAGAAAGGTAACAACCTTCTTGCATAATCTTTGTAAGGGATCAGTCCTAATTGGTAAGTGTTCCAATCTCCTTTGATCTGATTGATGACCAAAGCTGAGTCACCATATACATCCAAGTTTTTGATCCTTAAGTCGATCGCTCCCTCAAGACCCATGATACAAGCTTCGTATTCGGCCTCGTTGTTTGTACACTTGAATGTAAGTCTGGCGGTGAAAGGAATGTGGGTACCCTGAGGGGTTATGATGATTGCCACAATTCTATTTCCGTAATGATTGATAGCTTCGTCAAAGATTAGTCCCCATTGGGAACCTGGTTCTGGCCCTTCACTGGGTAGCGGTTCATCGCAATCTTTCATTTTTAGATACATGACATCTTCGTCTGGGATGTCAAACCCGATTGATTCCTGATCGTCAATCAGTTGATGAGCCCAATGATCGTCTAAAATACTTCCCTTAACGGCTTTTTGAGCATGGTACTCTATGTCATATTCTAAAAACAACATCTGCCAACGGGAAATTCTTCCTGTGAGAGTAGGCTTTTCAAATACATACTTGATTGGATCCATTTCGGAGACCAACCAAGTAGTGTGACGAATCGTGTACTGGCGAAGACGTTTGGCTACCCAAGCCAAAGCGCAGCAGGTTTTCTCAAGCATCATGTACCGAGTCTCGCAGTCGGTGAATTTCTTGCTCAAATAGTAGATGACAGACTCTTTCCTTTTGGTTTCGTCTTGTTGGCCAAGTACACAGCCCATGGAGTCTTCCAAGACTGTTAAGTATATGATCAGTGGTCTTCCTTCCACTGGAGGTGACAGAATCAGTGGGTTCAATAGGTATTCCTTAATACTGTTGAAGGCAGTTTGACAGTCTTCTGTCCAAACGCAATCCTGACTCTTTTTGAGTAATTTGAAAATCGGCGCACATGTCGCGGTCATGGGGAATATGAATCTGGAGATGTAGTTCAAACGTCCCAGGAATCCTCTGACTTGTTTTTCAGTTTTCGGAGAAGGCATTTCTTAAATAGCCTTGACCTTGTCAGGATCAACCTCAATTCCTTTCTGGCTGACGATGAACCCTAAGAGTTTCCCTGATCGAACACCAAATGTGCATTTATTGGGATTCAAGCAGAGTTTGTATTTTCTCAATCGCTCAAATAGTTTTGACAGGTGGGTCACATGTTCCTCCTCTGTTTTAGATTTGGCAATCATGTCATCGATATATACCTCGATCTCTTTATGTATCATGTCATGAAACAGAGTAGTCATGGCCCTTTGATAGGTTACCCCGACGTTCTTCAAACCGAACGACATTACCTTGTACCAAAACTTGCCCCATGGGGTGATGAAGGAAGTTTCCTCCATGTCTTTCGACGCCATTTTAATCTGATTATAGCCCGAGAATCCATCCATGAAGGATAAAACTTTGAACTTTGATGTACTGTCTACCAGCATGGCAATGTGTGGTAAAGGAAAGTCGTCCTTTGGATTAGCCTTGTTTAGATCTCTGTAATCGACACACATTCTGACCTTTCGGTCCTTTTTTGGAACAGGTACGATGTTGGCTAACCATTAAGGATACTCTGACGTGGCGAGGAAACCAGCGTCAATCTGTTTCTGTACCTCCTCTTTGATTTTGATGGCCATGTCCGGTGAGTTCGTCTCAACCTCTGCTTTACTGGCGGACATTCTGATCTCAACGGTAAGTGATGTTCCACAATGCTGGTATCCAACCCTGGCATGTCCTGATATAACCAAGCGAATACATCGGAGAATTCTTTGAGAAGCTTCGTTAAACTCTCTTTGGCAGTTGGACTGAGCAGTGCCCCAATCCTGATTTCTTTTCTCTCTTTTTCTGAACCCAAGTTGACAATTTCCAACGGCTCTTTGTGAGGTTCAATGAACCTTTCCTCTTGTCTGAGTAGTTGGGAGATCTCTTCTGGAATTTCGTTGTCATCTTCTTCTTCAGTCCCAAATACCGGGAACTCAACGTTGGGAGAAGGCATCGGATCGTATGTTTCAACGGGGTTTAAAACAAGCAATCTGCATGACGGTATGATTTGTGTTTAGAAGAGATAAAGAGAATGCAAGAGTGTGTACAGTGTATTTTTTTACTGCTTATTTTTATTATTTGAATTGTTTTTTAGGATTACCATTTTCTGAAAAAGCGAAAAGAGAAAACGACAATTAATGCGGAAATTACAGAACGACGTTATTATTTTATTAATGAACAAGTCGATTCTTGAAACTACAGCCCTATAAAACAAAACTCTGTCGCTTTGGGTGAAGCGAAGAGGGAAATTTACAGAAAGCGAGCCCTATCAAAACATCTGTTTCACCTGGGCAGGGTGAAAGGTTAAAGATGGCAATTACTTTGACTTATGAACAATCTTCGGAACATCGACAGCAACCCATTGGCGGCGAACTCCTCGGTGAATCACAAAGTCTGGTACCTTCTTTATTGGTTTGTCTTCAGAAATAACATTGATTTTCGGCGGAGCAGGATCATTGGAATCTGTCTCCCAGACAGAGTTGTCGTAGGAGGATTCCTCTGTTGTATTTTGCATAGTATTTGTGCTCTCGGGTAAATCTCCCCATCCAGTTGGCTGGATGTCTTCGAACTTGATACGAGAGCTCTCAGGAGCAGTGTACTTGACCATATAGTCGTATTTTCCACTTGGTTGTCCCAGGGTGTCCCATACTTCTTTGGAACTGGAGGGGTCATCCCTTTCGATGACGTTGACCTCAAGAAAAGCGTAGTTGATGAATTCTAGTCTGGCAAGCTTTGCCAATTCATCATCGTACAGGATACTTTCTGAATGACCTGAATGTTGATCCCATGACATAGTGGGGATGCATGTATTCTTTTCAATGATGCTCAGCTAATTTTCATTGTTTAGCTGATTTTCTTGCCCTGAGTTTCCTGGGTACGACTGCCAGATAGGCAGGCCATCCATTGGGCCATAATATTCGTGGTCGAAGTTGTCTTTCATCAGAGTGTCCTCCTCTAATGAGTTCGGTGGAGCGCGATATCCTTCCGGATCATAATTTCCATATATCATTTTGACGTCTGACCTCGGTATAAATCTCGGACTCTGTGCGGGATAGCAAAATGGCGCAGGCACCTCTTCCTGAGACATATAACCATCCTTGTTAAGATAGGACTTACACTCCTCATCTGTGTCGGAGGAATCTTCCTCGTTGATAGTATGGACTGTTTGAGGCACTGGGTGAAGGAAACCTCCACTGTGGAAGAAGCCTGAATGGGATGAAAACTTTCATCGTTAGCAGCAGTTTGGGTACATGTTGAAGAAAAACCAAGACCCTTCTTTGTTTTGTTATCGGCAGGAATGACAAGTTGTCCCCATCCTTTTGTATTGTTATTTTTGACCACTTCGAGAGCATCTCTGTATGAGGAAATCGAGGTTCCTTTTTCTGGTTGATTCTCGTTGCTCACCGAAAGTGCTTGGAATTGAGTCCCAACAACCTCCTCGGGTTCTACACAAGTAGATAATGACAAGTTACTCACGAGCAAGGCTTGTTCCCCACAGACCGTGACGAGTTGATCGTTCTTGACGAACTTCAGTTTTTAGTGCAGCGTCGAAGTGACCGCCCCAGCCTGGTGTATCCAAGGTCTTCCTAATAAATAGATGTATGCTGCCCGGACGTCCACGACCTGGAAAGTGATTAGGAAAGTGTGAGGACCGATAGTTATGGGAAGGTCGACTTCGCCGATAACTGCTTTTCGAGATCCGTCAAACGCTTTGATGATGACCTTACTGCCCCTCATCAGGGATCCTTTGAATGATAGTCGCATTAAAGTGGACTTCGGCATAACGTTGATGGACGATCCTGTGTCTACCAGTACGCTGTCTAAAGCATTGTCCTGACAGTTGACTGTGATATTGAGCGCCATGTTGTGGCTTTTGCCCCCATCTGGCAAGTCCTCATCACTGAATCCTAAGTTGTTGCAGGAAGTGATGTTAAAGATGATGCTATCGAACTGTCGTATTGACACGTCTTGTTCCACAAAGGCCTGCTCTAAGACTTTCTGTAGAGCCTCCCTGTGGGCTTCGGAACGGAGTAAAAGTGATAGCACTGAGATCTTTGAAGGAGTTTGTAACAGCTGATCAACAATGTTGTATTACTCCTTTGCATGAGCTTCATCATTTCATCATTATTTTTTGAAAGGTCGGGATTACTGGATTGACCGACTGGTGGACCAGGAGCTTCTGTCTGAAGTTCCTTTTCTTTGTTAGGCTCTCCAACTCCTCGGTTGAAGATTCGACCGCTCCGTGTTACTCAACTGATGTCTGTAATATTCACGATGGAGGGTAATGGATTTTCCTTTCCATTCTCAATTATCAAAGCACCGTATTTGTAAGGGATCGCCTTAGCAGATTCATACGGTAATGGTCCCGGAAGATAGATAACTATAGGAGCCTTCTGATTTTTCTGACTGTTGTAGGTAACTTCAATTAGTTCCTGGTTAAGAACTTTTGATTTGTCCAGTAGAGGGTGTCATACCCCAAATTTTGACCACTAAGATTTCCCATCATTGTGCAAATCATCATCACAATATGGATGAACCATCATACCTCATTAGTCTCCCCAAAGATGGGTGAGCATCCACTACAATCAAATTTAGGGTTTCAGGCCCTCTCAGAGCTCTTAGACAAAGGATCAATCAAGGAATGACATGATCTTCAACTTGTCTAACCTCTCAAACACCCACAAAGGATCAAGAGGACTCCCACTTCAAGGATTAAGCACAAGGTTGCTACCTTCCAGGTGGATCAAGCCTCAAGATCGCCAGTGTCACCAAATTAGGGTTTGGTCGACCAGGGCCTCCATATGGAAATTTTCCTCTGGGCATGAGTCAATGCTTCAAGGCATAACCTAAAATACTCCATGGGACCTCATAGACCCCATCATTAAGTCAATTTAGCCTCAGGGGATGTATTCACTAAAAATCAGGAATTAGGGTTTCTTGACCTAATTCACCCCTCAGTTGACTTTTGGGACAAATCATGAGCCAAGACCTCAAGACATGATTTGGGGGTCCCTAACACACCATATTGATCCATTTGCAACAATGGATTGGTCCAAGAAGCTTGAGCTACAAGTTTCAATTTCATCAGAACCACAATTAGGGTTTTGCGGGAAAAGTCAACTGTGCCTTTGACTTTTGACCAGGACATGCTCCCAAACCCTAGGACATGATTCAGTACACCCTATAACACCTATTAAATCAATCCAACAAGTTTGATTTAGGTCAAGGACTTGATTTTATAGAGGATCGCACAGTTTGGAATTCGTCTGACAAAAAGTCAACTGTGCACAAAAGTCAACTTTGACTTTTTGAGATTTTTCACAATTATGGTTCTGTAACCCTAAAATGATGTTAATGTGTGATTTGAATCAACATTCATCAAGAAAAACAAGAAAAGTGGGATAACTTGTAAAAGGGGTAACCATTAAAACTTAGAAAATTTTCTAAGTTATGGAATAAAGTGGCTAGGGTACCAACTTTGGAGGATCATAACTCCAAAACCACAAGACCATTTCTCCCCATCCAAAGATGGATTTGTAGCCCTCATGGCCCTCTACAAAAGCTTCAACTACAAATCATTCTAATTCATCATGGATTTTGAGTTATGGAATGATCAAAATCACAAAAAGTGAAAATGTCACTTTTTTCCAACACTTAGTGAAATTTTCACTAAGTCAGAATCTGCCTTACTTTTTTCCAAATGTAGGGGCATTTTTCACTTGGATCCAAAAAGTATCAAAACCAATTATGATCAAACAGTTGTTGTATCATATGAGGGCTTTCCAAAATGACCAAGAACATCACCAAATTCAACTTGAGCCATGAGATATGACAATGGAAAAATGCCTTGCTGCAACTGTCATGGCTAGGCAGAATTTTGCACTTTGGCTCGATTTAGCAAAATCAGACAATTCCAAGCCTTGTCATCATCTTGGACACATCTGAGGATCAAATCCAAAGGGGACAAACACTGATCCATGTCTCCAAAGTCCTTGGAACCAAAAATAGCATGCCAAACCTAGAAATCCCTAAAAGAGGGACAAGACTCCAATTTTGGATTGGAGCATTCAATGCATACACAAAGGTGGCATGGACTGAGCTATTCCCAACTGAATTTAGACAAGACTTATCCAAGACCAAGGGAACCAGCAGCCTGTGCCCTAACCTCTAGTCAATGGCTAGAGGAGACTTGGATTCTCATTGTTCAACATTGGCCAAACCTACTCAGCAGTTGACATTTACTATTCCTTGCAAAATAAACATGCTCTACTATAAATAGAGCTCAATTGTGTTCAGTTTGAGTACACCAAAGCCATCAAATAGATGATTTCCTCAAAATCTTTTTCTCTAGGAAAAAATGCCTTCTTTAGCAAGGTAACTCTGAGTTTTTGAGTTTGAGAGCAATTCCAATCAAACCAATTACACACGCACCTCATAAACATCATATGTAGGTAATCTAAACTATCAAAAGTGACCTGTAACACCAAAATCACAAAGTCACCTCTCAAAACCTCAAAATAGGCCTTTTGTACATTTTTCAAGCCATGTCTTGATTCAGTCACTTTCCAAACCAGATAAAACCTCAAACACACTCCAAATATCATCCTTGAACTGTCCCAAATGGTTCCCCCCATCTGGAACACCATTTCAGAGAGTTGCCATATTGGTCACTTTTGCCCCTTTTGCAAGAAAGGGCCAGTTTTTGTTCCTGAGGTTTCCAGTTGATTCCAACCATCCTAAAAGCTTCTAAGGGATCATTTGAGGTTGTTCAAAGCATCAAATCATTTCTGGAACAAAGCACTTGGCAGATTGCACAAAAGCTCCAAAAAGAGGTAAGCATCACAACTTGAACTCTTTGAAATATGCATTGCTTTGAGGTCCACTGATCATGCACGTCTTGTACATGTTATATGTGTTGTGTTTGCACCAATTTATCATGTAATTCATGATTGTATCAAGAAATGGCACAGAAAATGCAAATCATGGCCTATTTTAAAACCACTATCGGGTTTTTCAATAGGGACATGATCTTAAAAAACAACCACCGCCATTGGATTCCTTGTGAAATTCTAGGCAGGGTAGACCTAAATTTTGTCTCAATCCATGGAGAAATGAGAAAGTTATGACCTTCACGTTTTCAACCAAAACTTGCCTTGCCTTGCCTTGGCCATGCCTAGAAAACAAGGCAAGCCTTGTATATTTGTTGTTTTGTTTCAATCAACGGATGTATCACCACCCATGTGGTAAGGCGCGCGCCCTGTACACATGAGGTCGTGGGTTCAAACCCCACCCAGACCATTTTGTGTTTTCTCACTTTTTTGCTATTTTTCCAATATTTTCATGTTTTATTAATTAATTGGAAAATTAATAACTCCTTCAATTTTAATTATTTTTTATTGGTTCTTTTTTCAAAAAATCACAAAAATGTTGAAATATTTTATTCCACAAAAAAATTAAATTTATATTAGTTATTTAATATAATTAATATTTTTGTGAATAAATTCATTTTTAATTGTTTTTAAACATTTAAAAGTGAATATTTACTTTGAAAATCAAAACCAAATAAGTTTTAATTCATCTTGTGATTAAAACCTCATTTTCCAAACCTTAAACAAAAATCACAAGTGGATTATTCAAACTCACTTGGTATTTTTATCATTTTTATTTAATTTTCTTTAAATATTTACTTTTAAAAGAAAACAAATTTAGGGTTTCCTTGATTTTCACTTAAAAAAATCATTTTCAAACACTCATGGGCCTCTATTAGAGTGTAAGACCCAACCCCTTTTTGAATCCAAAATAATTTGGGCCTCAATGCATTGTATAAGACCCCCTGCGTTTTCAAAAAACCTCGGTATAATCACCGTTTTAAAATAACCCTTAGGCCTCTCCTTGAGCTATAAGACTCATTCCTTAAACTTTTGGGCCTCTATTAGAGTGTAAGACCTAATCCCTTTGAAAACCAAACCATTTTGGGCCTCAATGCATTGTATAAGACCCACCGCGTTTTCAAAAACCTCGGCACGATCGCCGATTTCAAACAAAAAACCTTGGGCCTCTCCTTGAGCTGTAAGCCCCACCACTTGTACAAAAATAATCATTGGACCTCTAATAGAGTGTAAGACCCAATCGCCTTTTAACCAAAACCTTTTTGGGCCTCAGATATTGTATAAGTCCCTCCGCGTTAAAAGAAAATCTCGGCGCGATCGCCAATTCAAAAACAAGTCATCTGGGCATACCCTCGTGTTATAAGCCTCACTCCTCTTCAAAAATAAACTCTTGGGCCTCTTGAGAGAGTGTAAGACCCATCCCTTTGTACAGAAAACCTTTTTGGGCCTCAGTCACTTGTATAAGTCCCTGTACAAACAACAGTGCAATCACTGATAAAACATTGGGCCTCTCCTTGAGCTGTAAGCCCCAACAATCTTTTCAAAGAACTTTCTCCTTTTATTTTAAATATCATATTATTATCAAAGTTTTCTTTGTTGAATAACTAACCAAACAGCATGGAAGCTCTACAACCGAGTAAGTGTTTACTCGCTTTCTTTATTCGCTTTCATATATATAACTGTATTGTGGGGCTGTTTCACTGTAAGTCTTCTTTCACAAACTTTTATATACTCGTCAAATATCAACTGTGTAATACTAGTATAGTTATTTAGAGTTTTCCTCGGCAACTACGTCTAGCACTAGGTAAAGCCCTGTTGGTCACTCTTAAATACTGTCAAAACTAGATCCCATATAGGATTACTAGATACAGTCTTCCCTCCTCTTGGGGTTAAACAATATGGAGACGTGAAAGGAAGATTCTCTTTGAACCCTTTCTCAGAATATCACCCTTAGAAATTGTCAAAGAAACTCTACTCCCCAGAGATGATCTTTTCTCCGTGAATGGCATCTCTTGAGTTTTTTTCCAAATTCTCGAACTTTCCTGGCTTGATCTATTCTCTGTGAATAGCCTGTCTTGAACTTCTCGGGATTTGGGGACCCACAGGTTTCCTAAAAGCATCATCGCCTCCTCTTGGGCGTTGTACAAGGACCCATCGGCTTCTTAAAAGCTCTCATGCCTTCTCTTGGGCTTAGTACAAGGACCCAGAGACCTCTACAGGTATAGGAACAGAACCTAGTCATCAATTTGCTAGAGATGTCTTTCTGAGTCAAGTGTCAGACCAGTTAACGGGTTGACCTTCATCCCTTAATGTACCAGCCTTCTCTTGGGCATTATACAAGGATCGTTCGCTATCTGAGAATCGATTTCTCACAGCACCAGTAGACTTGGGCAGTCTCAACTCCCTTTGGATTTCCCATTTGCTAAAAGAACAGGAAATAACCATGATCCTCTGATCAAATCCATGAACACCACATTACCCATATAAGAACTGATTTTCTCTTTATACTGGACCTGTCACTAAACTAAAACAGTTACAATAGCCTCCTTTTGGGCTTTGTGCAATGATTCTCCCCAGCGGAGCAACCCCTTTTAGCCTCTATCTCGGGCTTCGTATGAGATACAAAAACACTCTCTTGTTGAGTATAAAAGACTCTCTTGTTGAGTCAAACACTTTTAGCCTCCATCTCGAGCTTCGTACGAGATACAAAAACACTCTCTTGTTGAGTATAAAAGACTCTCTTGTTGAGTCAAACCCTTTTAGCCTCCATCTCGGGCTTCGTACGAGATACAAAAACACTCTCTTGTTGAGTATAAAAGACTCTCTTGTTGAGTCAAACCCTTTTAGCCTCCATCTCGGGCTTCGTACGAGATACAAAAACACTCTTTTGTTGAGTATAAAAGGCTTTCTTGTTGAGTCAAACCCATTTTATCCTCCATCTCGGGCTTCGTACGAGATACTAAAACACTCTCTTGTTGAGTATAAAAGACTCTCTTATTGAGTCACACCTTTCAGCCTCCATCTCGGGCTTCGTACGAGATACTAAAACACTCTCTTGTTGAGTATAAACGACTCTCTTATTGAGTCAAATCACACTTTTAGCCTCCGTCTTGGGATTCGTACAAGACACATACAAAAGTACTCTCTTGTTGAGTCAACCCTTTTAGCCTCCATCTCGGGCTTCGTACGAGACAGATAAAAAGCACCCTCTTGTTGGGTCAATAGCCTCCTCTTAGGCTTTGTATAAGGAAACCCCCGGTTGAGTCAATCAGCCTTTTAGCATCAAGTTGTGCCTCATTCACAGTGTACAAACATCAACAACTCCTTCATCTAATTGCTGTAAGCGGCAAGCCTCTGGATTATTTACATCCACGCCACTGTCCCTCTTTTAGCATGAGAAATTCCTAAGGAAAGATGGCATTCCTCTACACTGAGTTAAAGTCTACTCCTTCAGGTTAAAAATCCCCTATAGAGGAAATTATGGCATTGCTGGATTCACATATCCCAGTTAAAGTAATTCTCCTCTATAACCAGTCACCCAACAGTTGTGACAAATAGACCAAATATCCCCTTTAGAGATGACAAATTCTCTCTAAAGTCAAAACCCTTCAGCTTCACATCTTGGGCTTCGAACAAGATACAAATAGACCCTTCAGCTTCATATCTTGGGCTTTGAACAAGATACAAACCACCTTTTGCTTCACGTCTTGGGCTTTGAACAAGACACCAAAACAACCTTTTTCCTCCCATAGAATAGGAGGAACTACGATCGCTCTGATTTCCCTGTTTCGTCAAACGGGAATACGTAGGCATAAGATTGAAAGATCTTAGCAAGCACACTAATAAAAAACCCAAAATCCAGTACCTATCCAAAATTCCCATGAATAATCCCGTCATTTCATTCTTAACAAAATAAACAGAGAGAGGCCCACAATCTAAACCGCATCTGTAAACTAACAGTCATCTGTTTAAACTCAGTATGCAAGCAGGGTTAATTGGAGACATCTATTTCCCTTCCTTAGTCAGCTTAATAGGATAAAAAATTAATCGAGCTGTAGTACCCTAGAGCGACAGTGCTTAAGAACCACGTCCAAAATCACTCGCTACAGAGGGATGATGGTACAAACATCCTTGTTCCTTTCAGGGTCAGAGATTACAACCACGTCTTTGATTTAATCAGCGAAGTAGTCTGGTGTCCAGTCAACGGACCCCGAAGCTAGGTATGGGTAAATCTCTTTGCCATCCAACTGACCTTGGAGAGCTTCTCGCATGAGGTAATATCCTTAATTATTTTCTGAACAGACTCTACATCATTCATAGTTGTGTGATGGCACCTGGCCACATCTGCTTTGGATGCAGTACAACCTTACTAGGTCAGTTTCCATAGATCGGACATCCTGATTTTGACGCCGAGTAGGGTTCCATTAAGCACACTGATTTGTTGCGTGTCTTCATCCAGATAGATTAGAAGCCACCAGTGGTTTAACAAGTGTTGTAAAGTTCTCTGAACAAGAGCGCACTCATGGTTACTCTCACAACATCCTTTACAGTTCAGATAATTATGAGAAGTGAGAAAACCGAGTTGGACTTGCCTGGCATGTAACTCCACCAAGCTGGTATTCATCAGACGAATATCAAAGATTTGAATCATGTTGATCTGATAAGGATTTTTGTCATGGTAGTCCTGGATCCATCCGAGATCCATCTGACGCTGGAAGGCCTCTTGTACAAAAGAGCATCCCTGTTTCTTTACCGAGCAAGTCAGACAGGAATTATAATCATGCCGCGGCAGATTATGATAATGGCTTTTCCTTGAGTGCATTGCCACCAGGTTGACATTCATTGCACGGATGTCGTGGTTCTGAATGATGTTGGAATTCGTATAGGTCATGTTGACTCCATGAACTCGATGCTCTTGGATCCATCCGAGATCCAATTATTCCTGTAGAGCTGCTTGCACTACAGAGCATCCTCGATCGTTCTTAGAGTAGATATCACACTGGTGATAATTATGAGGTGACACATGGCCATATCTGCTCTGTCTACAATGCATCTTGACCAAGTTGGCCCTCAATAAGAGTACATCGTGAATTTGATAGATGTTATTAGACTCTCCCTCTATCAAATTAACTGTAGCTTTCTCGTGTTGAGGCAGCGGGTTTGTGAGAACATTAGGATTCACATCTTTGAAAGATAATACCCCGCTCCTAACAAGCTTTTGTACATCGGATTTGAAACTGAGACAGTTCTCTATGTTATTCCCTGGTCCTCCTTGATGGTAAGGACAAGTCTGATCTGCCTTGAACCAAAGTAGTAATGGAAGCAGTTCTGCATACAACATGGGTATAGGGCCGAACCCTGGTGGTTGCGTTGTACAGCTGTTGTTATATGGAGGAGGAGCCTGCTGAAGAGGCTGTTGTGTTCTTTGCTGATATTGTTGTTGCTTAGGTTGGCTCTGCGCAACCTGAGGTTGATACGTAGGAACAGGCGCAGGGTTGATAGTAGGAGTTATAGCTGCTATTGGTTGATAATGTCGCCTTTGCTTTCCAAGAGAGATATTCCCAATATCCTGCTCTTTTTTCTTAGGGAGAGCACTACCGTATCGGTTTGTACTACTTGATGATCTAACGTCTTTTACTAAACCTCCTTCTCGGATGGCTTCCTCAAGACGAACTCCCATGCCCACCATCTCGGTGAAGTCACTGGGCGCACTGGCGACCATTCTGTCATAGTAAAATGAGCTCAAGGCCTTTAAGAAGATCTTTGTCATCTCTTTTTCCTCAAGAGGTGGACAAATCTGGGCGGCAATTTCACGTCATCCCTGAGCGTATTCTTTAAAGGTTTCCTTGTCCTTTTGTGACATTGATCTGAGTTGATCTCTGTTCGGTGCCATGTCCAGATTATATTTGTACTGCTGAACGAAGGCAGCGCCCAGATCTCTGAATGTGCCGATCGTGGCGCAGTTTAACCCCATGTACCATTTGAGTGCGGCACCGGTTAAACTATCCTGAAAGTAGTGAATGAGCAGCTCCTAATTCTTTGTCTGAGCAAACATTCATCGAGCATACATCACCAAATGGCTCTGAGGGCAAGAGTTACCCTTGTACTTTTCAAAGTCGAGTACCTAGAACTTGTGTGGGACTTTCACATTGGGGACTAAGCAGAGGTCCGCGGCGTCCTTTCCAAATAGATCCTGACCGAAGGGCCTGCAGCTCTTTCTGCATTTCCAGGAACTGCTCCTGGAACTCATTCATTCTGTCGAACATGCTGTTGTTCCCACCAGAAGGTATCGGTGGAATCTGTCCTTCTGGGACAGTGTGTACCACGGGTGGTGGTATAGTCATTACGGCCGAGACTCTAGGTGCCTCCCGAAGTTTGTAACCTTTAGGAGTTGTTGTCATGCCCCTGGCATCTTCGCTTTCCCAGAGTTTGTAACCTTCAGGCCCAGTGGCTCCTGCTGCGGTTCCTTAATCCTCAGTGATCAGCGGAACATATCCTTCCGGGATATAGTTAAGTGGCATGCCCAGGGACGATCTTTCGGCATTTTGTACCTAGGATCGGACTTCTCCATTATGGGCGTTGATGTGATCTCTGAGATCACAGTTCGTTGTTGTTGAATATGAGCTTCTACTACAGCTTGCATGTCATTATGAAGCTTTCTCAGATCCTCTTTCAGAGTGTCGATCTCTTCTCTTAACTCTTTGTTCTCTTCCTCGAGATCATCCATCTTTTTCTGATGATTGGCCCGAGTATTATACGAATGAGACAGTTTGACTCTAGAACCGAGACACAAACGTGAGATTCGTAGGTAAGAAGAATGCGCTTAATGATGAATGCAATGATTATTAATTATTTTTGTTTATTCAAAGTAAACTTCGACAATTAGATTGCAAATATCAAACAGTGGGGAAACCCCATTTTATTTAATTCAAAGGATTGCGGAAATGGAAATACATTAGATTACAAAGTGCTGAAAAAGGAAATCTAAACTAATGGATCCTGAGTCTCCTCTGAAGAGAGCTCAGGTGCTGGTTCAAGTACTTTCCTTTTCTTTGACCGGGGCTCTTGGGCCGTTGTCGGGTTGTCATTCCTTTGCCAAGTGAAAGGAGCGAGCAAATTCCTTTGGTCATCCTGATTCTCTATAGCATGTTGCTCTAAAATCTTAATCAGAGCATCTTTTTCTCTTAACAATTGTTGTATTTTCCTGCATTCCACATTGAGAATACGGTACTTGTTCCTCCAAGACCTCTTCTCCTGTTGAATTTTACTGAGAGTAACCTGAAGCTTTTCCGTTTCAGACATGAAATAAAGGGCAGAGTCCCTTAATGGAAGAACTTCCTGACGAGGGTAAGGCATCCTCAACTTGAGAGCTCTAGTTTGTACCCAGTGGAGATAAGGCTCCACCGAGACACAGTCTGGTTTTCCTAGAGACTCTCGTCCTTTCCTGTGAATGTGTTTCCAGGCGTGCACTATTTCTGTCTTTAGTGCCCTGTCATTTTCTCCTTCCTTGAAGAAAAGACCTTCTAGATGAGCATTGCGCGGGACATGCCTCATTGGGTATCCGAATTAACAACGAACTAACACCGGATGATAGTTGATTCCTCCCTTAGTTCCTATAAGGGGTACATTTGGGAAATTTCCACAACGGTCAATGATTCTGATCCCGTCGTAGATTCGATTGAACCAATCGATGTCAGAGTTGGTAAGAGACATGATTCTCTGCGACCAACGTAAAGTATTCTTTTGATCCCAAAATGCAGCAGACTTGGGCAAATGGGAAGTGAACCATTTGTACAGTAGGGGTACACAGCACGTGATCATTCCTCTGCTGTAGAAATTCCTTAAGTGTACCGAATGATACGCATCTGCGAGTAAGGTCGGTACAGGGTTTCCAATCAGGAAAATCTTAATGGCGTTGATATCTATAAAGTTATCGATGTTGGGAAACAAAAATAACCCGTAGGTGAGCAAAATAAAGATGCTCTCGAAAGCGGCCATGTTCCTTATACTGGCAAAGTACAGGGCTTTCTTTGTCAAAAACTGGGCTGGCAAACCTTGTATGCCACCCTTAGTGGTAATGTGAGTCCTGACTTCTGACTCGTCCAAATAAATTGCTCTTGCAATGGTTTGATCCTTTGGAATTTCTTCCAGTCCAGAAAATGGAGTCTGATCAGTAATATGTAAATCAGTCAGGTGAGAATACTCCTCCAGCGTTGGTGCTAGATGATAATCCGGGAATGTGAAACAGTGATAAACTGGATCATAGAATTGGATTAGCATGGATAAGATTCCTTCAATTACATGGACCCTTAATAAGGACAACAGTCCTTCATACTTGGCTCTGAAAGCCTCGTGGTTGGTGATCATTCTTGCCAAACCTCTCAAATTCTCTAACTTTGGAACCTTGAAGGTGTACTTATGAGTTTTTCTTCTACCGAAATCCATTAGCGCAATCTCCTTTCTCTGATATTTGCAATCATTGTCTTAGTTTAATTTGAAAAAGAGAGACTAGAAGAGAAGACTTTTTTTTGTTTTAATGCTTTTTAAATGAATGCATGAATGCAGCACACAAAAACATAGAAAAAACATGGGGTCAAAGGGTCGGTGTCATGAAGTCAAGGCTCTACCCCCCCCCCCCCCCAAAGGTTTATACTGGTGATTTTTTGTACCTGTCTCCCAAAATCATTGATTCCCTTCGAGATAACATCAGCGGGCTGGGAACCGTGCTAGGTGATGTATCTTAGAGCAATCTCAGATAAGGGTAGTTTCGCGTGACAACTATTTCCGATAGCTTCCGCACTACAAAATGTCTTAAGTCTGCTAAAACCTCAGCTTCTCAAATAACCCAGTCGACCACACTACTTTCAACAATCGAAGTCGTATAGGCAATGTATCTACAAAGGGATTCTCCACTGAGTTTGATGGTCAATCGGGGGACTCTTATCTGGAATTCACTCCTAGTAAGATTACTCGCATTGCCATCACCTATCTTAGGTGTATACTCAATATTTCCACATGCGGCATCACACGCATTCCCATTAGCAGAAAAATAAACACAGATATCAATTAGGAAAAGCAGTATATATATTTGTCTTAATCATCCTACACCTTTAGTCTTATGATCCTATACAAACAATGACTTCCCAGCAGAGCTGTCATTTCTGTGACATGAATGTAAACTCAAGGTTACTACCTAAGAGCGTAAGGAAAAGAAGAAGAGCCCCACAGTGGGCGCCATTTATTCTGTAGCGAGCGATTTTGGACGTGGTTCTTAAGCACTGTTGCTCTGGGGTACTACAGGTCGATTCATTTTTTATCCTATTGAAGCTGATGAAGGAAGGGAAATAGATGTCTCCAATTAACCCTGCTTGCATACTGATTTTGAACAGCGGTCTGTTAGGTTACAGATGTTATGTGGATGTGGGGCCCGATCTTTGGTTATTTTGCTTGAGAACACGGTGTTTATACTATTTGTGAGGTTTTTGATACTGTATTTAGATTTGATGCTTTTGGGTGATTTGGTGGAGATACTGGATTTTGGTTTTTTTTATTAGTGTGCTCGCTAAGATTTTTCCAATCTTATGCCTACGTATTCCCGTTTGACGAAACAGGGAAATCAGAGCGATCGTAGTTCCTCCTATTCTATGGGAGGAAAAAAATGTGTTTTGGTGTCTTGTTCAAAGGCCAAGACGTGAAGCGAAAGGTGGTCTGTATCTTGTTCGAAGCCCAAGATGTGAAGCTGAAGGGTTTTGACTTTAGAGAGAATTTGTCATCTCTAAAGAGGATCTGTTTGCCATAACTGTTGGGTGACTGATTATAAAGGAGAATTACTTTAACTCGGATAGGTGAATCCAGCAATGCCATAATTTCCTTTATAGGGGATTTTCAACCTGAAGGAGAAGACTTTAACTCAGTGTAGAGTAATGCCATCTTTCCTTAGGAATTTCTCATGCTAAAAGAGGGACTGTGGCGTGGATGTAAATAATCCAGAGGCTTGCTGCTTACAGCAATTAGATGAAGTGAAAAGGAGTTGTTGATGTTTGTATACTGTGAACGAGGCACAGATTGATGCTAAAAGGTTGATTGACTGAACAGGGGTTCCCTTATACAAAGTCTAAGAGGAGGCTATTGACCCAACAAGAGGGAGTTTTTATGTGTCTTGTACGAAGCCCAAGACGGAGGCTAAAAAAGGTTGACTCAACAAGAGAGTGCTTTTATATGTGTCTTGTACGAAGCCCAAGATGGAGGCTAAAAGGAAGATTGACTCAATAAGAGAGTCTTTTATACTCAACAAGAGAGTGTTTTTGTATCTCGTACGAAGCCCGAGATAGAGGCTAAAAAGGTTTGACTCAACAAGAGAGTCTTTTATACTCAACAAGAGAGTGTTTTTGTATCTCGTACGAAGCCTGAGATGGAGGCTAAAAAGGTTTGACTCAACAAGAGAGTCTTTTATACTCAACAAGAGAGTGTTTCTGTATCTCGTACGAAGCCCGAGATGGAGGCTAAAAGGGTTTGACTCAACAAGAGAGTATTTTATACTCAACAAGAGAGTGTTTTTGTATCTCGTACGAAGTCCGAGATGGAGGCTAAAAGGGTTTGACTCAACAAGAGAGTCTTTTATACTCAACAAGAGAGTGTTTTTGTATCTCGTACGAAGCCCGAGATAGAGGCTGAAAAGGTTTGCTCCGCTGGGGAGAATCATTGTACAAAGCCCAAGAGGATGCTACAGTAACTGTTTTAGTTTAGTGACAGGTCCAGTATAAAGAGAAAATCAGTTCTTATATGGGTAATGTTGTGCTCATGGATTTGATCATAGGATCATGGTTATTTCCTGTTCTTTAAGGAAATGGGAAATCCAAAGGGTATTGAGACTGTCCAAGTCTACTGGTGTTGTGAGAAATCGATTCTCAGATAGTGAATGATCTTTGTATAATGCCCAAGAGAAGGCTGGTATGTTAAGGGATGAAGGTCAACCCATTAACTGGTCTGATACTTGACTCAGAAAGATAGCTCTAGCAAATTGATGACTAGGTTCTGTTCCTATACCTGTAGAGGTCTCTGGGTCCTTGTACTAAGCCCAAGAGAAGGCATGAGAGCTTTTAAGAAGCTGAATGGTCCTTGTACAATGCCCAAGAGGAGGCGGGGATGCTTTTAGGAAGCCTGTGGGTCCCCAAACCCCGAGAAGTTCAAGACATGCCATTCACCAAGAATAGATCAAGCCAGGAAAGTCCGAGAATTTGGAAGAAACTCAAGAGATGCCATTCACGGAGAAAAGATCATCTCGGGGGAGTAGAGTTTCTTTGACAATGTCTAAGGGTGACAGTCTGAGAAAGGGTTCACAGAGAATCTGCCTTTCACGTCTCCATATTGTTTAACCCCAAGAGGAGGAAAGAATGTGTCTAGTAATCCTATGGGGATCTAGTTTTGTTTGTATTTAAGAATGACCAACAGGGCTTTACCTAGTGCTAGACGTAGTTGCTGGGGAAAACTCTAAATAACTATACTAGTATTACACAATTGATATTTCACGAGTATATAAAAGTTTGTGAAAGAAGACTTACAGTGAGCAGCCTCACAATACAATTCTATATATATGAAAGCGATAAAGAAAGCGAGTAAACACTTACTCAGTTGTAGAGCTTCCATGCTGTTTGGTTAGTTGTTCAACAAAGAAAGCTTTGATAACAATATTATATACAAAATCAAAGGAGAAAGTGTTTTGAAAAGATTGTTGGGGCTTACAGCTCAAGGAGAGGCCCAAGGTTTTATGAGTGATCGCACTGTTGTTTTGAATTTGTACAGAGGGACTTATACAAGTGACTGAGGCCCAAATAGTTTTTCTGTACAAAGGGATGGGTCTTACACTCTCTCAAGAGGCCCAAAGGTTTTTAAAGAAAAAGGAATGGGGCTTACAGCTCAAGGAGAGGCCCAAGGAGTTTGATTTTTGAACTGGCGATCGTGCCGAGGTTTTCTTTTAACGCAGAGGGACTTATACAATATTTAAGGCCCAAAATTGTTTTGGTTAAAAGGGGGTTGGGTCTTACACTCTATTAGAGGCCCAATGATTTATTTTTGTACAAGTGATGGGGCTTACAGCTTAAGGAGAGGCCCAGATGATTTGTTTTAAAAAGGCGACGATCGCGCCATTGTTTTTGAAAATACAATGGGACTTATACAGTGACTGAGGCCCAAAAAGGTTTGTATTTACAAAGGGGTTGGGTCTTACACTCTAATAGAGGCCCAAAAGTTTAAGGAATGGGTCTTATAGCTCAAGGAGAGGCCCGTGAATGTTTGTTTGAAAACAACGATTGTGCCGAGGTTTTTTGAAAACGCAGTGGGTCTTATACAATGACTGAGGCCCAAAAATGTTTGGTTTTCAAAGGGGATTGGGTCTTACACTCTATTAGAGGCCCATGAGTGTTTGAAAATGATTTGTTTGAGTGAAAATCAAGTAAACCCTAAATTTGTTTTCTTTTAAAAGTAATTATTTAAAGAAAATCAAATAAAAATGATAAAAATACCAAATGAGTTTGAATAAACCACTTTTGATTTTTGTTTAAGGTTTGAAAAATGAGGTTTTAATCACAAGATGAATTAAAACTCATTTGGTTTTGATTTTCAAGGTAAATATTCACTTTTAAATGTTTAAAAACAATTAAAAAGGAATTTATTCACAAAAATACTAATTATATTAAATAACTAATATAAATTTGATTTTTGTGTGGAATAAAATATTTCAACATTTTTGTGATTTTTTACAAAAAGAACCAATAAAAAATAATTAAAATTGAGGGAGTTATTAATTTTTCAAATCATTAAAAATAATAAAAATATGAAAAAGTTGTAAAAAGAGGATCTGGGGCGAGGGGGATTCGAACCCCAGACCTCTTGTGTATAGGGCACGCACCTTACCACTGGGGAAGTGATACGTCCATTGGTTGAAACACAACCACAAATATACAAGGCTTGCCTTGTTTTTGGCCTGGCCCAAGGCAAGGCAAGACAAGATTTTGGTTGAAAACGTGAAGGTCATAGCTTTCTCATTTCTCCATGGATTGGGACAAAATTTAGGTCTATCCTGCCTAGAATTTCATAAGGAATCCAATGGTGGTGGTATTTTTTTCAGACCATGCTCCTATTGAAAAACCCGATAGTGGTTTTGAAATAGGTCATGATTTGCATTTTCTGTGCCATCTCTTGATACAAGCATGAATTACATGATAAATTGGTGCAAACACAACACATATAACATCTACAAGATGTGCATGATCAGTGGACCTTAAAGCAATGCATATTTTAAAGAGTTCAAGTTGTGATGCTTACCTCTTTTTGGAGCTTTTGTGCAATCTGCCAAGTGCTTTGTTCCAGAAATGATTTGATGCTTTGAACCACCTCAAATGATCCCTTAGAAGCTTTTAGGATGGTTGGAATCAGTTGGAAACCTCAGGAACAAGTTTGAGCTCTTTCTTGCAAAAGGGACAAAAGTGGCCAAAATAGCAACTCTCTCAAATGGTGTTCCAGATGAGGGAACCATTTGGGACAGTTCAAGGATGATATTTGGAGTGTGTTTGAGGTTTTATCTAGTTTGGAAAGTGACTGAATCAAGACATGGCTTGAAAAATGCACAAAAGTCCTATTTTGAGGTTTTGAGAGGTGACTTTGTGATTTTGGTGTTACAGGTCACTTGTGAGAGTTTGGACAGCTTAGATATGACATATTGGATGTGTTTGGATCATGAGCTGTGGTGGAATTGCTCTCTAACTCAAAAACTCAGAGTTACCTTGCTAAAGAAGGTATTTTTGCCTAGAGAAAGAGATTTTGAGGAAAGCATCTATTTGATGGCTTTGGTGTACTCAAACTGAACACAATTGAGCTCTATTTATAGTAGAGCAAGTTTGTTTTGCAAGGAATAGTGAATGGCAACTGCTGCATAGGTTTGTCCAATGTTGAGCAATGAGAATCCAAGTCTCCTCTAGCCATTGACTAGAGGTTAGGGCACAGGCTGCTGGTTCCCTTGGTCTTAGATAAGTCTTGACTGAATTCAGTTGGGAATGACTCAGTCCATGCCACCTTGGTGCATCCATTAAATGCTCCAATCCAAAATTGGAGTATTGTCCCCTCTTTAGGGATTTCTAGGTTTGGCATGCTACTTTTGGTTCCAAAGACTTGGGAGGCTTGGGATCAGAGTTAGTTCCTCCTTGGTCCCCTCTTGAGGTGTTCAGATGGATAGAGTTGCTTGCCCTTTGCAAAAATTTAGCAAATCGAGCAAAATTCACAAATCTGCCTTGCTTTGGCAGTTTTCAGCAAGGCATATTGGCATGGTCATATTTCATGGCTCAAGTTGAGTTTGATGATGTTCTTGGTCATTTTGGAAAACCCTCATATGATACAACAACTGTTTGATCATAGTTGGTTTTGATAACTTTTGGATCCAAGTGAAAAATGCCCCTACATTTGGAAAAAAGTGAAGGTTGATTCTGACTTAGTGAAAATTTCACTAAGTGTTGGAAAAAGTGGCATTTCATGTTTTCAGCCATTTTGATCATTCCATAACTCAAAATCCATGATGAATTGGAATGAGGTGTAGTTGAAGCTTTTGTAGAGGGCCATGAGGGCTACAAATCCAGCTTTGGATGGGGAGAAATGGCCTTGTGGTTTAGGAGTTATGATCCTCCAAAGTTGGTACCCTAGCCACTTTATTCCATAACTTAGAAAATTTCTAAGTTTTTATGGTTACCCCTTTTACAAGTTATCCCACTTTTCTTGATTTTTCTTGATGAATGTTGGTTCAAATCACACATTAACATCATTTTAGGGTTAAAGAAGCATAATTGTGAAAAATCTCAAAAAGTCAAAGTTGACTTTTGTGCACAGTTGACTTTTTGTCCGATGAATTCCAAACTGTGTGATTCTCTATGAAATCAAGTCCTTGACCTAAATAAACCTTGATGGATTAATTTCATAGGTGTTATAGGGTGTATTGAATCATGTCCTAGGGTTTGGGAGCATGTCCTGGTCAAAAGCCAAAGGTACAGTTGACTTTTCTAGCGAAACCCTAATTGTGGTTCTGATGAAACTGAGACTTGTTGCTTAAGTTTCTTGGATTAATCCATTGTTGCAAATGGATCAATTTGGTTTATTAGAGACCCTCAAATCCTCTCTTGAGGTATTGGCTCATGATTTGTCCCAAAAGTCAACTTAGGGGTGAATTAGGTCAAGAAATCCTAATTCCTGAGTTTTGATGAATGCATCCCCTGAGGTCAAAATTGACTTGATGATTGGGTCCATATGTCCCATGGAGCATATTAGGTTATGCTATGAAGCATTGGCTCATGCCCAGAGGAAAATTTCCATCTGGAGGCCCTGGTCGACCAAAACCCTAATTTGGCGACACTGGCGATCTTGAGGCTTGATCCACCTAGAAGGGAGTGGCCTTGTGCTTAATCCTTAAAGTGGGAGTCCTCTTGATCCTTTGTGGATGTTTGAGAGGTTAGACAAGTTGAAGATCATGTCATTCCTTGATTGATCATTTGTCTAAGAGCTCTGAGAGGGCCTGAAACCCTAAATTTGATTGTAGTGGATGCTCACCCATCTTTGGGGAGACTGATGAGGTATGATGGTTTACCCATATTGTGGTGATGATTTGCACATGATGGGAAATCTTAGTGGTCAAAATTTAGGGTATGACACCAGTATCTCAAGAAGTACACACCATCAATGGGAACGACTCTTTTGATACAGATGAGGAGTAGAAGTCTTATCTCAACGATGACAGTTATATATCTCAGGGAGAAACACACATACCATCCTGCTCTCTAAAGCAGAACCCAAGATATATACTAAGATCACATGTCAGGATGATCTATGGAGATTGTGATCCCGAAGGATGTCGTGCTCCACCCAACTCATTAGAGGAAGACACTCTAATGAAAGACAACTTTGACTATGATTATTATGATCCCCTGGACGACTTGCCTAACTGGAATCTATACGTGGAGGACTTGGGGCAAAAGGGTCAGCCGGACCATGCCTATCAACTGAGTAGTCTTGAAAAGAATACCCATGTTTCCACAGAGTCATGGAATACTTACCTAGAACATTCTGAGAATGTTCAACACCATGTTGATGAATTTGCAAAAAACGCAGGACAAGAATTCATAAACTATGCATTTCCTGAGGTCAACGTCATTGAGGAAGATGGCTCATCTATGCCCATAGAAACCTGGGATACCTTGGGACAGTCAAATACACTACTCCCGAAAGCTCTCGTATCATATACAAAGACATCCAGCCAACTGGATAGGGAGATCCTATCGAGAGTGAAAGCATTATGGAAGATGCGACAGAAGGGTCCTCTTATGATAACTCTGCATGGGAAGAAGACTCCAATGATCCTACTTCGTCAGAAATCAATGTCATTTCTAAAGATAAACCAAGAAGGAAAGTACCAAACTTTGTGATTCACTGAGGAGTTCGTCACCATTGGGTTGCAGTCGATGTCCCGAAAGTCGTTCATAAGTTGAAGTTATTACCATCTTTGTTTTAACCTTTCACTTCGCCCGGGTGAAATAAATGTTTTATAGGGCTCACTTTTCTGTAAATGTCCCTCTTCGCTTCACCCAAAGTGACAGAGTTTTGTTTTATAGGGTTGTATTTCAAGAATCGACAAATCATGAATAAATAATGTCATTCTGAATTCCCGTATTTATTGCTGTTTTCACTTTTCATTTTTTTTTCTTCAGAAAATGGTAATCCTAAAAAACAACCCAAAATAAAAATAAGCGTTTTTCAGAAAATACATTGCACACACTCTTGCATTCTCTCTGTCTTTTCTAAAAAAGGAATCATCATGTCATGCAGATTGCTTGTTTTAAACCCCATTGAAACATAAAATCCAATGCCTTCTCCCAACTTTGAATTCCCGGTATTTGAAGCTGAAGAAGAAGAGGACGAAGAAATTCCAGATGAGATCTTCCGACTACTCAGACAAGAGGAAAGGTCCATTGAGCCTCACAAAGAGCCATTGGAGACGGTTAATTTGGGTTCAGAAGAAGAAAAAAAAAAGAAGTTAAGATTGGAGCATTGCTCAGTCCAAATGTCAAAGAAGACTTGATAAAACTTCTCAAAGAGTTTCCAGATGTATTTGCTTACCACTGAAAACAGAATGTACTTTGGTAAAACAAAGACTAAGAAGGACTCATCCAGATATGACCATCATAATTAAGGAGAAAGTCCAGAAACAGATCGACGTAGGTTTCCTCGCCACCTCAAAATATCCTCAATGGTTAGCCAACATAGTGCCAATTTCGAAAAGGACGGAAAACAGGGATTTAAACAAAGCAAGTCCAAAGGATGATTTCCCCCACCACACATTGACATGCTGGTAGATAGTACAACAAAATTCAAAGTCTTCTCCTTCATGGATGGATTCTCGGGCTATAATCAAATCAAAATGGCACCGGAAGATATGGAGAAAACTTCCTTCATCACCCCATGGGGCACCTTTTGTTACAAGGTAATGTCGTTCGGTCTACAGGACGCAAGGGCAACCTATCAAAGGGCCATGACAACTCTGTTTCACGACATGATGCACCAAGAGATTGAAGTGTACGTCGATGACATGATTGCCAAATCTAAAACAGAATAAGAGCATGTGGAACACCTATCAAATTTATTTGAGCGTCTGAGAAAATACAAACTCCGCTTGAATCCTAACAAATGTACATTCGGTGTTCGCTCAGGAAAACTCTTGGGATTTATCGTCAGCCAAAAAGGAATTGAGGTTGACCCCGACAAAGTCAAGGCCATTCAAGAAATGCCTTCTCCAAAAACTGAAAAACAGGTCAGAGGATTTTTGGGACGTCTAAATTACATCTCAAGATTCATATATCTCATGACCGCGACATGCGCGCCGATATTCAAACTACTCAGAAATAACCAAAGCTGTGTATGGACAGAAGATTGCCAAAAGGCTTTAGACAACATCAAAGAATATCTATTTAATCCACCTATTTTGTCTCCTTTAGTGGAGGGAAGACCACTGATCACCTACCTAATAGTCTTGGAAGACTCCATGGGTTGTGAACTTGGCCAACAAGACGAGACAAAAAGAAAAGAGTCTTCCATTTACTACTTAAGCAAGAAGTTCACGGAATGTGAAGCTCGATACACTATGCTCGAGAAAACTTACTGCGCTTTGGCTTGGACAGCCAAACGTCTTTGCCAGTACATGATTTGTCACACTACTTGGTTAATTTCCAAAATGGATCCGATCAAGTACATCTTTGAAAAGCTGCTCTCATAGGAAGGATTGCCTGTTGGTAGATGTTGTTATCGGAATACGACATCGAATATCATGCTCAGAAAGCCTTCAAAGGAAGTATTTTAGCCGATCATTTAGCTCATCAACCGATTGACGATTAGGAATCAGTCGGATTTGACTTCCCAGACGAAGATGTCATGTACTTAAAATTGAAAGATTGCGATGAACCGCTACCCAACGAAGGGCCAGAACCAGGTTCCCAATGGGGACTAATATTTGACGGAGCCGTCAATACTTATGGAAACGGAATTGGGGCAATCATCGTAACACCTCAGGGTACCCATATTCCTTTCATCGCCAGATTGACATTCAAATGTACAAACAATGAGGCTGAATACGAAGCTTGTATCATGGGTCTCGAAGAAGCTGTCGACTTAAGGATAAAGAACTTGAATGTGTATGGTGACTCAACCCTGTTTATCAATCAAATCAGAGGAGAGTGGAATACATATCAAACATAATTGATTCCTTACAAAGACTACACGAGAAGGTTGTTACCATTCTTCAATAGAATCGAATTTCATCATATCCCCCGTGAAGAAAATCACATGGATGATGCATCAGCCACCTTATCCTCCATGATTAGTGTGATTTAATGGAACGACGTACCTAAGATTGACATAATGTTCCTTGAAAGGCCCGCTTACATCTTCACAATTGAAGTAGTCATAGATGACAAACCATGGTATCATGATATCAAGTGCTTCCTTCAAAGACAAGAGTACCCAATTGGGGCATCAAGAAAAGATAGGAAGACTCTCAGAAGACTGGATGGCAACTTCTTCCTAAGCAATGATACACTCTACAAGAGAAACTTCGACATGGTTTTGCTCTGATGCGTAGACAGACAAGAAGCAAACATGTTAATGAAAGAGATTAACGAAGGATCCTTTGGCACTCATGCCAATGGACACACAATGGCAAGAAAAATTTTGAGAGCAGGATATTATTGGTTGACAATGGAATCTGATTGCTACAAGTACATGAGGAGGTGTCACAAGTGTCAGATATACGCTGACAAAATCCATGTACCGCCAACGTATCTCAAAGTTCTTTATTCTCCATAGCCTTTTTCTATATGGGGAATCATTATGATTGGCATGATTGAATCCAAAGCTTCAAACGGACATCGGTTCATCCTAGTAGCCATTTATTACTTCACCAAGTGGGTCAAAGTTATGTCATACACTAATGTAACTCGATAGGTGGTGGTCCAATTTATGAAGAACAATCTCATCTGCCGTTATGGTGTTCCAAGGCAGGTCATTACGGATAATGGATCTAACTTGAACAACAAGATAATGAAAGACGTGTGTGCTGAGTCCAAGATTGAACACCATAACTCATCTCCCTACTGACCTAAAATGAATGGAGCGGTAGAAGCGGCTAACAAGAATATCAAGAAGATCATTCAAAAGATGGTCGTAACCTACAAAGATTGGCACGAGATGCTACCCTTTGCTCTTCACGGTTATCGTACATCTGTCTGCACCTCAACAGGGGCAACCCCTTTCTCTCTAGGATATGGCATGGAAACAGTGCTCCCCATAGAAGTAGAGATACCATCAATAAAGGTATTGATGGAAGCCAAGCTAACAGAAGCTGAATGGTGTCAGAGCTGACACGATGAACTAAATATGATCGAAGAAAAAAGAATGACGGCTTTATGCCATGGTCAGTTATATCAGCAAAGAATGAAGAAAGTGTTTGATAAAAAGGTCTGACCGCGTGTCTTTAGGAAATGAGACCTCGTGCTCAAGAAGATACAATCATTTCTCACTAACTCTAAGGGCAAGTGGACTCTGAATTACGATGGCCTTTATGTTGTTAACAAAGCCTTTTCAGACGGTGCCTTGAGACTCACAACCATGGATGGAGAGGAGTTTACCTACCCCACAAATGTTGATGTAGTCAAGAAATACTTTTCCTAAATAAAAATTAAAAAAAAAAGCATCTCGGTGGATTGAAAACCCGAAAGGGCGGTCCAGGCAAAAATTAGAGACATAAGCAAAAATCATCCCGATGGATTGAAAACCTCAAAAGGCAATCTAGGAAAAAGTTAGGGATGGCAAGTAACTCCATCCGACAAAGTTTGCCTCCTCAAAGGCAACGTCATTCGTCGAGAGAACTTCAGTCAAGGTCATCTTCGACAAAAAGCTCAGAATGTCCAGAATTCAAAGTTGGTAGAAGGATAGCGGCCGTTATGTTTCAATGTAGCCCCTTTCCCTTTAAATTACCATTTTCTAAACTTTGTAATGCTCAATGGGATCACGCACTTGGCTGATTACCATTCTATCAATAAAATTTGAGCCTGCGTGCCTTTTATTTACAATTCTCATTTATTTTGCTTTGCAGAATGACACTTTAATATGATCAATAATTCTTGAAACAAAAAAATGAATTTACTTATCAATTTTGCTTCTGCTTTTAAAACAAAGATGGTAATTTCTTTTTGATTAATGAGCACACAAAAAAAGGAATATCGGCTGCTTCTCCGGTAGTGGTCAAAACTCAAAATGCAGAATCAAAGTACTCCTTTTGACCAGTACACCCTGAATAAAGGATCAACTATTTCAGACAAAATGATCCATCTATCATCCTGGATAGATTTCTTACCTCTGAAAACTAATTGTTGGGTTTTCTCCCCAGTAGGGTCCACCTCTGAAAAACAAGAATGGATTTCTATGCCTAGAGGGTTTGTACCTCCAGAAATCAAAACGAATGCAGGAATCCCTATTCCCGAGTAAACGTACAA
The DNA here is from genome assembly GCA_022829125.1 of Lathyrus tuberosus. Classification (NCBI taxonomy): domain Eukaryota; kingdom Viridiplantae; phylum Streptophyta; class Magnoliopsida; order Fabales; family Fabaceae; genus Lathyrus; species Lathyrus tuberosus. Next base: position 6,603,237 of record JALAZF010000117.1, read on the forward strand.
CTTTCAGAATCTCCAGTGATACCCTCATCTCCCAGAGTGGCCAAGTATTCAGTTGTATTCCTCACCAGTCTGTATGTCGTGTCTGTTTTGTCAGCATAAGCATACATACGTCATGCATAATTAATTCATATTCATACACATGTTGCATTAATATCACTCTGGCCATTTTCATCCCCAAGTGATAAACGTCTTCTCTCCGATAAAGTTGTCAGTTTTCCTTTGTGTGTCAGATAGGACAAAATTCTGGTCTAAGTTCATTCCTCGTTAGGAAAATGTATCGTCTAAACAATCTCTCTCCAATGCATTCTTGGATTGAAGACGGTCGTCAACCTCTTTGATAACTTGAACCTATGAAAGGCAAGAAGCCATTTGGATATGCACATTTTGGAACATCACTCTTCACCATTGAAAATGATAATTTTCTTTCCCATATTAAAGAAAATCCCCATAGAAAGCCTCTCAATAGAAGACTCTTGGCAATATGGCGGTTTCTCCCCGGAATTTTTTGTTTTCCAATGAAGTCATCAGCACCTCAAAATTGGATTATATCACATGGAATTTCTCTGAAAAAGGGTCTCGAAGGGAAGTATGATGTAACACCACCAAGCAAAAAGAAATCTTCCAAGAGATTTGTTTTCCCTAGTAGGTCTACAAATAGCATCTCCCACAGAGAAGTTTGCACACCTCTGCAGTTTAGACAAATGGTTCTCCCCAGCAAGTCTGACATCAAATCTTTTTCCATCAAGTGGCGTCTCTCCAGTAAAAATCGGCGAGAAGTTTGATGAAGACCGCTACAAATAGCGTTCCTTGTCGAAGGAGGAACTCGACAAGTAGAAACTAAGACTAGTTCCATGGCTGAAGAACAGGTTCCAGGGAAAGTTTATTTTAAAAGAAAACTGAGACCAGTTCCATGGCTGAAGACCAGGATTGAGGGGAAGCTTATTTCAAAAGAAAAATGAGACCAGTTCCATGGCTGAAGACCAAGATCGAGGGGAAGTTTATTCCAAGAGAAACTAAGATCAGTTCCATGGTTGAAGACCAGGATCGAGGGGAAGTTTATCAGAAAACTAAGACCAGTTCTATGCCTGAATACCAGGATCGAGGGGAAGTTTACCCTTTTCTAAGTAACATCGCTTAGCAAAAGAAGATGGATAAGAAAACATCTACCATTCATGACCACAATCAAAATTTCAGGTATTCCGATATTTAATCCTCTTTTACCTTGAATGTCTGAACGTCTTCGCTATTTACACCTTCAGGTCCAAGAAGATTAAATAGGCGCATCTGCCATACCCTAAATTTTGACCACAAGATTTCCCATCATTGTGAAAATCATCACCACAATATGGATGTACCTTCATACCTCATCAATCCTCTCAAAGATTGTTGAGCATTCACTAGAACCAAGAATTAGGGTTTTGAGCTCTCTCAGAGTACTTAGACAAAGGATCAATCAAGAATGGACATGATCCTCAACTTGTCAAGCCTCTCAAACATCCATTAAGGATCAAGAGGCCTCCCACATCAAGAATCAAGCATGAAAATGCAACATCTCAAGTTGATCAAGCCTCAAGATCATCAGTGTCACCAAATTAGGGTTTTGGTCGACCAAGGCATCCAGAGAGAAATTTTCATCTGGGCATGAGCCAATACTTCAAAACATGATCCAAGAAGTTCAAAGGGACCTCGTGGATCCAATCATAGAGTCAAAATAGCCTCAGGGGATGCATTCATCAAATATCAGGAGTTAGGGTTTCTTGACCAAATTCACCCATATGATGACTTTTGAAGCAAGGCATGAGCCAAGACCTCAAGAAGTGTTTTGAAGACCTCCAATACATCATATTGATCCATTTACAAGATTGGACTAATTCAAAGAACTTGGTTTATAAGCAGTACAAGGATTCAAATTCATCTAGACCAATTAGGGTTTTCTGATGAAAAGTCAAATGTACCTTTGACTTTTGACCAAGACATGATCCCAAACCTTGGGACATGATTCAAGAAACTCTATAACACCTATGGAATCCATCCATTAGGTTTGAATTAGGTCAAGGAATTGATTTTATAGAGTATCACAAAGTTTGAAATTCATCAAGAAAAATCAAGTTTGACTTTGCCAAAAAACCAAGTTTGACTTTTTGAATTTCTTGACAAACAAGGCTTCCTTAAATAAAAAACAATGTTAACTTATGGTTTGGATCATCATCCATCAAGAAAAATCAAGAAAAGTGGGGTTACTTGCAAAAGGGGCGACCATAAGAAACTTGGAATTTCACTAAGTTATAAAAAAAAGTGATTTATACCCAACTTTGCAAGGCCATAACTTGTGATCCAAGTAACATTTTTCTCCCATCCAAAGCTCAAATGAAATCTATCATTACATACTTCAAGACTGTCAACTACAACAGATTCCAAATCCTCATGGATTTTGAGTTATGGATTGATCAAAATAAAAAAAATATGAAAATGGCCATTTTTCCAACACTTAGTGAAATTTTGGATAGAATCTGTTTTGCATTTTCACCAACTTTGAGGCCATTTTTCATTATGATCCAAGATGATTCAAGATCAAAGTTAAACATCAAAGTTGAAGTATGTTATTAGGGCTTTCTAAAAAGTACAAGAGCCTCCCATGGTTCAACATAAGCCTCCAAAAATGGCATTTTTCACCCTGCCCACACAAAGGCATGAAAACATAACTTGGTTCCCACGATTTATTGAGCCAATTTTGGACACTTGCATCATTTCATTTCTGTCCAAAATCAACTTGAATAATGAAGAATCTAATCACAAGGCCACCAAGTCAAAAATCTCATCCTTTAGGCATGAGACATTCAAAGTTCAAAATCCAAAACTTTCAAATTTGTCATGAAGCATTTAAGGGATGCATGGAGCTAGCATGTATCAGTCCACAACATTGTAAATGAGTTAAGATGAACTCAAGCATCAGAAGACCATATGCCTGCAAGATTGGCCCAAGTCAATGGCTAGAGGAGACTTTGGCTACATGACAAAGTTCAATGGATAATGGAGTGATCCAACCTCCAATCACTATTGCTCCCAAAAAAAAGTTGCTCTACTATAAATAGAGGTTCTTTCTGATCAGTTTAAGTACACCAAAGCATAACAACTCATGCTTTCCTTTCAATCACTCTAAAAAACTAGAATTTGCTTCTCTTACAAGTCACATTCGAATTTTCAAATAGAGAGCAATTCCATCAAAAGCAACCATCCTAACACCTCACATATGTCATATACAAGTGATCCATAACCTCAAAACACATCTGGAACACCAGAATCACAAAGTCACCATCCATTTGCTCAAGCTTTTTGGCCTATTTGCAGTTGGGGTACCACAACAAGTTCCAGGTTGTTTCAATTCATTACAAGCGTTCAAACACACTACTTGAGGTCCAAGGAAGCTATCCAGATCATCAAAACACTTATGTAACACCTAGAACTGAGAATTTGATTTCCTCTTGCAGAGGTAAGCCTGACATCCACAAACTCTATGATCCATGCATCATAAATGTGTTTTTAAGTTACAAACATGTTTATGCACTTATGTAGAGTGTTTCCCCTCAATCAATTGCTTTGTAGCTATCGTGTATAGGATTTCATATTGTTCTTGCAGAAATTAGGGTTCATGTGTTCATCTTTTGATTTCTCACTCCACACTTAATATAAATGCAATTAATTTATATCACTGAAATCCTTGTTCAAAAATACACAACTTTCGTGTTTACAAAAGTCAAAACCATTATGTATTGTGAGAGATATGTGAGGTTTTGCAAAAGGGCCATGGAGGGAGGTCGTGAGGAAGAAGATGACCGTTGGCGCCATATTTTGAATTTTTGAATTTTTAGGTCATTTTCTTAATTGATTTCAAAAATTAAGTTCTCTCTCATTTTTTATCATTTTTTATTGGTTCTTTTTTTTTTAAATTCACAAAAATATCAAAATATTTTATTCTACAAAAAATCAAATTTATATTATTTATTTGATATAGTTTGAATTTTTGTATATAATTTCATTTTATTTATTTTTTTAACATTTTAAAATGAAATTTCCACCTTGGTTTTTCAAATTCAAATGAATTCCAAGTTTTCATGTGATTAAAAATGATTTTTCAAAACAAATTTAAAAGTTGACAACTTGTTTTTGAATATATTTGATATTAATATCATTTTTTATTTAATTTCCTTTGAAAATTTTATTTTTGAATTAAAATTAGGGTTTTTCTTAATTTTGATTTTTTCTAACTTCATTTGAAACACTTTTGGACCTCTAATAGAGTGTAAGACTCATCTCCTTTGTAAATATACCATTTTGGGCCTCAGTCATTCTATAAATCCCGATACGATTTTCCAAAATAACGGTGCGATCACTGTTTTTCACTTGGGCATCTCTTTGAGCTGTAAGCCCCATCTCTTGTATAAAAATAAACTTTTGGGCCTCTAATAGATTGTAAGACACATTCCTTCTAGTACATAAATATTTTGGGCCTCAGTCATTGTATAAGTCCCTCAGTGATTTTCAAAATCACGGCGCGATCGTCGTCTTTTCAAATAAATCTTATGGGCCTCTCCTTGAGAATAAGCCCCATTTTTATTTCTTCACAAACACTTTTGGGCCTCTAATAGAGTGTAAAACCCAAACCCCTTTGTGCAAAAACATTTTTATGGGCCTCTGTTATAGTATAAGCCCCACGACGTCTTTTGGTATCGCAGTGCGATCAATGCTTTCAAATAAGTCATATGGGCCTCTCCTTGAGTATAAGCCCCAATATTTTGTACATAAACTTTGTTTTTAATAAAAAACAAATTTCATGGGCCACTCCTTGAGTTGTAAGCCCCATACCTCTATTTTTAAAATCCTCTATCTGTTTTAAAACTGGTACTAAGAGGAACATTATTCCTGGTGAAACTGCTCTTAGACCACTCGGGCCTCTCTTTGAGCTATAAGCCCCAAACTTTATTTTCTTTTTCGACAAATTTCTTTTCAAATTCAAATTCAAAGTTTTCTCAAAACTTTCTTCAATTTCTTGAAACCCTAATCAAACATACAGTTGTAGTCAATACAACAGATCACAATACACTTGGGTTTCTTCTCAGAATGTAAGTCCGAACATCTTTTTTATTATGCATACTTGTTTATATATCTGTCAATTCAATTGTCTGTATATACTTATGCATATCTTGCTAAGAGTTTCCCCAACAGTTAGGTCTATGATTAGGTCAAACCAAAGGTTACTTTATAACATAGTCAAAACTAGTTCCCTCATAGGAAATTCCCTATACAGTCTGCCTCCTCTTGGGCTTATTCAATATGGAACAGAGAAAGGCATTATTCCTGGTGAAACTTTTCTCAAGACTGCCAAACTTAGAAATATATGTGTACAAGAAATTCATTTCCCCATAGAGGATTAATTCCTGGTGAAACCTCTCCTGAATTTCTTCAAACCTTAGAACTCTTCAACAAAGAAAGGATTAATTCTCGGTGAAACCTTTCTTGAACTTTTCTTAGGCTTGGACCCACTGGCTTCCTAAAAGCATCCCTAGCCTCCTCTTGGGCTTAGTACAAGGACCAGCAGGCTTCTTAAAAGTTCCCCCAGTCTCCTCTTGGGCTTAGTACAAGGACCCAAAGACTTCCTAAAAGCACATGATAGAAATTAGTCATCTCTACTAGTTCAATCCTCAGGAGAGTCAAGAATTCCAAAATATCAGACCATTTTAGGGTTGATCTTCATCCCTTAAACCCTCATCTTCCTCTTGGACATCATACAAAGACCCCGATCTCTTAGCATTTGTTAAAGAAAACATTTGCGTGCAAGGTTAGTTTTAGATATCTTCCCTTTCCTTTCCAACTTCATAGGATAAATACAGAAATCAGAAAGTAGCACCAATTCCAACATAGCGGTAAGGTGGTCGTGTCACCGACAAAAATCGCACGCTACACACACTACCTCTGTTTATTATCAAAGTTTGACGAGGGAAGCTTGTAACAAGTGCATGAACTATGAACCATCATTCTCATTCTCATTCTCATTTACAATCAATGGAAGCAGAGATGGCATGGACTATGAACCATCATTCTCATTCTCATTCTCATTCTCGTTTACAATTAACCAATTGCACTTCTATGTTTACACATCATTTACATCATTCATCCGATAATTTATATTTTAAATACAAGGTTTCTTTATTAACCGTGGCCATTTCAGCTACTGTTGTAGGAAGTCAAGCAGTGATTTCAGCAACTTTTTATATCATAAGCCAATGTTGCGTTGAATTGTTTTCCTCGAGTCAAGATTGTTCATACTTCTAGCAAAATTTATGGACAAATTTATGTTTCAGAAATCAATTGAATAATAATGTTTGTTTGATTAGTTGTCACAATCGGCCTAAGGGACACTAAAGATTATCTTATAATTTGTGTCTGAAAATGTAGTTTCTAATTATTTCCTGCTATGGAGCATGACACTCAAGTGTTGTCTGCTTCCATTGATTATAAGAGACACAAATTGTTTTCACCATTTCAACAAAGATGTGTGTTCATCTATGAAGCCATGACAAAGATAGTGTCCCACATTGTTTTTTCCTTGTATAATTTAAGTGTTTATAAATTTTGAACATGTGGAGGTAATTCATAAGTGTGTTGAGATGAAAGTAGGCCTTTGGAAATTTAATATATTTTGTAACTAAATGGGCCTTAGCCCTAAATGATTCCCAAAATTTAATTAATTGATTAATTACATAACAATTTAAATTAATTAATTGTGTATAAAAAGAATTAAAAAATAAATTGTCCTAGTCAATAATTCCACATAATTAAAAATAATTTTTAAATCTTAGTCATCACTGCCACGTATGCAAAAGTGGAAGGGGACCACAAAAATCCAAATGTCATCAAAATTAAGGGACCAAAATCGCTGGTTTTGTAATAGGGGGCCAATAGTTTAAATCGCCCAAATTAAAGGAACCAAAAGTGCGTTTAAGCCAACTTTTTTTATTCCAAGGTTAAAACTGATTATCTGAACCTTTGCTGCAACCACATTCGTTTGACATTAAATTTTGCTTATGTGTCATATAATTACATTTTTAAAATAATTTTGAACTAATTTTATACTAAATTATACTATTTATACTAAATGATAATCAAATTATCTCTATAAACAATCATTTACAGAGATAATTTATAATCAGCAAAGCTTGTAACAAGTGCATGAGCTATGAACCATCATTCTCATTCTCATTCTCATTCTCATTTACAATCAATGGAAGCAGAGATGGCATGGATTATGAACCATCATTCTCATTCTCATTTACAATCATGAACTACGAATGTGGTTGTAACAAGTGCATGGACTATGAACCATCATTCTCATTCTCATTCTCATTTACAATTAACCAATTGCACTTCTATGCTTACAAGTCATTTACATCATTCATCTAATAATTTATAATTTAAATACAAGGTTTCTTTATTAACGGTGGCCATTTCAGCTACTGTTGTAGGAAGTCAAGCAGTGATTTCTGCAACTTTTTATATCATAAGCCAATGTTGCGCTGAATTGTTATCCTCGAGTCAAGATTGTTTATACTTCTAGCAAAATTTATGGACAAATTTATGTTTCAGATATCAATTGGATAATAATGTTTGTTTGTTTAGTTGTCACAATCAGCCTAAGGGACACTAAAGATTATCTTATAATTTGTGTTTGAAAATGCAGTTTCTAATTATTTCCTGCTATGGAACATGACACTCAAGTGTTGTTTGTTTCCATTGATTAGGGATGGCAGGCATACCCAAACCCGCGGGGCCCACCCGCACCCGAACCCGAGTCAACGGGTGAAAACCCGAGTTGACTGGGTTCGGGTTCGGGTGCCACCCGATATTTCGGGTGCGGGTTTGGGTAGTATGAAACTCGCACCCGAAACCTGAAACCATATCTGCTTAGACATGAAATTACATAAGTGCCCCTAAATATATATGTCGACTTTAATTTTAAGGGTTAATAGTCATTTACCCCCCTGCAATATAGGCGACTTTGGATTTACCCCCCTTTAAAAAAATAATTTTGGATTACCCCCCTGAAATTTTGGGGTACCCCCCTAAGCGTGTAAAAACCAGGGGGGTAAATAATTTTTTTTTTTACAGGGGGGCAATTTTTCTACCTGGGGGGCAAAAGACTTAGAATTTTAAAATTTCAGGGGGGGTAATCCAAAATTATTTTTTTAAAGGGGGGTAAATCAAAAGTCGCCTATATTGCAAGGGGGTAAATGACTATTAACCCTAATTTTAATTGTAATGTTAAGATGTTGAAGACCTTAATTTTAATTGTAATGTTACCAAACTTGATGAAAAGTTGTAATTTAATTTCTTAATTTCTTTGAGAGACCTTGAAGGAATTCTTGTGTTTCAAATTTCAATGTTGCTATTGTATTTTTGTGTTATTACTACGGGTTCGAGTTTGGATGGAAAAACTCGAACCCAACGGGTGTGGGCGTGGGTGTTATTTTGCCACCCGAATAGCCTTTGGGTTCGGGTTCGGGTGGTGATTTTGGGTGCGGGTTTGGGTAGTGTGAAACCCGCACCCGACCCGACCCGTTGCCATCCCTACCATTGATTATAAGAGACACAAATTATTTTCACCATTTCAACAAAGATGCGTGTTCATCTATGAAGCCATGACAAAGATAGAGTCCCACATTGTTTTTATTTGTATAATTTAAGTGTTTATAAAGTTTGAACATGTGGAGGTAATGCATAAGTGTGTTAAGATGAAAGTAGGCCTTTGGAAATTTAATATATTTTGTAACTAAATGGGCCTTAGCCCTAAATGATTCCCAAAATTTTAATTAATTAATGGGTTAATAGGCATTTACCCCCTACAATATAGGCGACTTTTGATTTACCCCCCTTTAAAAAAATAATTTTGGATTACCCCCCTGAAATTTTAAAATTCTAAGTCTTTTGCCCCCCAGGTAGAAAAATTACCCCCTGTAAAATATTTTTTTTTATTTACCCCCCTGGTTTTTACACGCTTAGGGGAGTACCCCAAAATTTCAGGGGGGTAATTCAAATTTTTTTTAAAGGGGGGTAAATCAAAACTCGCCAATATTGCAGGGGGGTAAATGACTATTAACCCTTAATTAATTTATTAAATAACAATTTAAATTAATTAATTATGTATAAAAAGAATTAAAAAATAAATTGTCCTAGTCAATAATTCCACGTAATTAAAAATAATTTTTAAATCTTAGTCATCACTGCCACGTATGCAAAAGTGGAAAGAGACCACAAAAATCCAAAAGTCATCAAAATTAAGGGACCAGAATTGCTGGTTTTGTAACAGGGGGACCAATAGTTTAAATCGCCCAAATTAAAGAATCCAAAAGTGCATTTAAGCCAACTTTTTTTATTCCAAGGTTAAAATTGATTATTTGAACCTTTACTGCAACCACATTCGTTTGACATTAAATTTTGCTTATGTGTCATACTATTACATTTTAAAAATAATTTTGAACTAATTTTATTCTATATTATACTATTTATATAATATTTCAATTTTTCATATTTTGAATTGATTAACACAGTAAACAATACATTAATTATCTGCAAAACCCTATGTATTCACATCTAAACCCACCAGTTCCCCTCTCTCTTCATATTCTCTCTCTTTCACACGGTTTCAGACCTTTCTTCTCCTCCATATTTCTCTTTTCTCTTTCTATTTAAACTCCTACTCACAAACTCATATCAAAAGCCCATCTCTCTCTCTCTCTCTCTCTCTCTCTCTCTCTCTCTCTCTCTCTCTCTCTCTCTCTCTCTCTCTTCTTCTTTTTCTTCTTCTTCTTCTTTTTCTTCTTCTTTTTCTTCTTCTCTGTTAATATAACAAAGCAAAAAATGAACTTTTGATATCTCCGAAAAATGCAACAATAAACCTTCTCCCTTACTCGGCAAGGAATCAAAATAGTAAAGAGAATGGGGATAGATTTGTACCTTCAATCTTTCATGATGGCGACAATACGGTGGTGTCTGCGAGTATCTTTTCTAGTGAAACAGTTTTACATAGAGATGGAGCGATCTCACGGTTGCGCGCTTCAGTTGTCATCGGAGGTTGTGGCTTCGAATGGTGGAGGCGGATCTAAAGATATGGTTTCTCATTTTTTCGGCGATCGTATTGTGATTAGCGGTTTGCGATTTTCTGCGAAGGCACAAAACCGTTTAGTTTGTTCGTTTTGATTTTGTCGTGTTCTTCAGTTATTTTCATATGATGACGTTCTGTTTTTTTTCTCAGTATAAGTGAAATGTCAAGGTTGATTCATATATGAAGTTGTTCTTTTATATAAAAAAGGAAAAGGAATTTTGGTTTTCACTTTTTAAAAAAAGAAATCTGTTTCTTCCTCCTTCTTAATGAGTTCGTTATATATTCTGCTTCAGATCGTGTTATTAATGGTGGTTTATTTTGGTTTCTGTAGGTTGTGTTGGAATAGATGATGGATGAAGATTTTTTTTGGTTTGAGGTGGTTGAAGAAGATTGTATCAAAACAACATGTTACTGCATTTTTTTTTAGTTTTATTCTCCCAAAAACTTCTTCCTCTAAATTTCTCTACTATTTAATTTCAGGGTTTTCTCAAGCCTACAATTCGATCGTTTTCTGCAACGGACTGCATAAAGAAGCAGCAACTTTTGAACCTGTTATGAAAGAAAAATCTAATCAGATATTTGGTCTCCCTGTAAGTTAGCTTAACAATTTTCTTATGAACATATTGATTTTTAATGTAGTGGTTTTTATTTTATGTTTTAGTTATTTTTTAGGGTGCATACACAAGAGTTTGTTCAAGGAAACATGTTCCCCTTATATTTACAAGTTTAAAGCTAAAGGGATTGATTCTGTTGATTGTGTGACGATGGAATCTGAGAAGTTTATATATTAGGGAAACTGGTCCTTCCAACCATGTATATATATTAAGAAGAAGTTGCTTTACTTCCGGACAAGTTTACATATTTAAAGGGTTTTTTCTGCCTGTGCTTAGAAAGAAAATTCCAATTTCAATTTTCATATATTGGATATTAAATTACATTTTTAAATTGATGATTTATTGTTTTATAGACCTTGAGTTTAATTTTGAATCTTAATGAATCACAACCAATTATATGTAACTTTTGAAAATACTATGGGTTGAGTCAAATGTTTGTACTGATATGAGGATTATGATTGCAAACAAAAATTGTGTCACAGTGTTTAAGGATTAAACCTATAACTATTTACTTGAATATTGGAAGATCCTTTAAAGAAATACACTCTCGTAACAACTCAAAAATCACATTGAGAGATTAAATTTCTTGGGAAGACAAATTAAGTATGAATCATATAATAATAAAATAAAATTAATTTAGGAAGTATTAGATTTATCCTAAAGTAAAAAACAATATTAAATTAAAAATAATGTCATAAGAAGTTAGATAAATAAAAGGCTTAAATAATCTGTTAGTCCCTGTAAGTTAGCGAATTTTTGAGTTTGGTCCTTATAATTTACATTTTTAGGTTTGAGTCCCTATATCTTACTTTTTGCGTGTGGTTTAGTCCTAAAGTCAAAATTCGCAGAACAATCCATCGGTTTCTTGCAGATTTTCCTGTGGATTTTGGTTTTAGGGACTAAAACGCAGGCAAAAAGTGAGATATAAGGACTCAGATAAAAATAAAAAAATCACAGAGAATAAACTCAAAAACTCGCTAACTCATATGGACCAAAACTACATTTAAGACTAAATAAAATATATAATTTGAAAATAGTTAATATTATAATAAAAATGGAAAAGTCCGTTATTTTAGAATAAATTTATTTTATCATTTTGGAATATAAGTAAAAGATATTTTATAGTGTGAATTAATCATATTCATTGAATTGCAAAAAAAATTATTTTTTTATTATAAGTATTTTAAAAATCATATAAATTTTGATTTATGATTTATTTTAAAATGATAAAATAAATTTATTTTAAAATAAGTATTCCAAAATTATAACCACAAATAAATATTTCTTTTCTTTAGATAAAGGAAATAATTAAATATTTCCTCCGGTCGTTTTTATAAGAGATATTTCATCTTTCTAAATTAATTAAATAATTAATGCTTAATGGCTAGGATTTAAATTATAGACATTACTTTTATTTTTAATAAAAAACTAAAATAAAAAAGCGCAGTAACACTCCTCTTTCAAAATGTTACTTTCCTTTTTGTTGAACGAAAATCACAGAATAAGTCTTCTCTCTGCCCCAACGTCACCACCATGAACAAACAAACCTTCTGATCACAGTCTCCCCACTGCCGCCCCGATGTTCTACACTTCATTAACTATAGAAAACAATCTAGGAAGTCCATTTTCTCAAAAGACAAATCTCAATCTCATAATCTAAAAGAAAACTCATTTCTCCGAAATCTAATTTCTGCGGAAAGCAAGTCCCAAATAATGGATTAAGAAAAATTAAAATCATTGTAGAGTCTTGGAATAGAAATGGTGAAAGAAACTTAGCAGCGGCGGCGAGGAAGAAAAACCAAGATTCAACAATGAAGAGTGTTAGATAACAACCGTGGCGGCGAGTAAGCAAGACAACGCGACATTGAATAGAAGATATACAGTGAATGACAGATGGAGAGGTGTTAACCACTGTTCATGCATCAAAACTTCATTCCAGTGTTTACTTTAAGCAGAGGGAGAAGCACAATCTGGATTCTTACATAGTGTTCTATTTTATTTTTATTATTAAACAAATATTCATTTTAAATCTGAACCATTCAAAAAAATTTGGCCACTGAAAATAGTGAGTTTCAGTGATAGTGACCCGTGACAATAATGGATGACATATGAACTAAATCAATAAACTTCAAAACATTGTAAAACAATAACACATTAAAGGACATATGCTAATTAAGTTGAGAATCTCATACAAACTAAATTTATACGTTGATAATTGATCATAACTATGTTGCACTTTTATCCATCCAAAATCCAGACATTAATGTGCCTTGGTATTAGTATTAGTTGGCAATATTATGAGTTGATGTTGATATGTCAATGAAGTAGGATTTGACATAGTACAATGTGGAATTAAATATGAAGTTAAGATTGGCTACTAAGATAAATATCCTATCCTTTCATTAGTTATTACTTATTATACAAAATATATACAACAAAAAGTGTGTAATTAACAAACATAGTTACACCGTAAAAATGTTTAAAAAATTTGTTGAACAAATTATCTGGTAGAAAGTTACATTGTCAAGACATTGGTGAACATGTTGTAATATATAATCAATTTCACATTCTAATTTTGATTTAAGCATTACGGTTGGGCTAAGAGGTTCTAAGAAAAAGAAACATTTGGAAGGCTAGAAGCATTTTGAATGTAACATAAAATATTTATGTGGTTAACAATTTTTTAACACCCTTCCTGCAACAAGTATTTTGTTTTGGTAACAGAAAACAAATGTCTTCATTCACAAGACATCCCATTTTGTGTTTCTCCAAGCCTCTAATGTCTTCAAACTTCTTGATTCTTGGTATTTTCCAAAACTTCCATCTTGATGTGCCATGATGTGTTAAATCTTTTCATGTCCAAAATGTCAAGCCTAGTTCCTTCATATGAAGATCACACCAGCCCTGCAAAACCAAATTTCAGTATGTCATACAATACACTAAGAAGCTTAGTCATACATGTAACACCCCCATTCTATACCCCCAATTAGAATAAAACGAAAAAAATTTCATCAGAGTATAATTAAAAATTCACGGCATAGACACCGGCGTCACATCAATTTGAAACAAATATACAACAACCTGCTCATAAAGATATGCAACAATCAGGTAGCAAATAACAGAGGAACTTAGTTCCTACTACCCACAATTCAGATATAGAATACAAGCGGAAAATCTACAACTGAATCTCATATATATATATATCACATAAAGAGTTTGTCTGCTATATACAAAGTCACACAAGTACAATCCAAAACGTGCGTATACATAATACAAATAATCACATAACGATCTCCCCGACTACCCGGTGCTACATATCAGAGCCGACCGACAAAAAAATGAAGACCTAAGCTTCACAAAAAGACCTCCAGCATCTAATCTGCAATGCCTCATAGAGTATTTAAAACAGCAGAAGGGTGAGAAACACAATCATAATATAATTGCATATAATTATATAATAACACAGAAATATTCACGTAAAATATTCTTACCACAACTTACACCAGAATTCAAATGCAAAACAACACAATACATATTTCATATATCCATCACCAATGCATATCAATCATGCACAATACAATTATCACCAACACAAATATATATATATATATATATATATATATATATATATATATATATATATATATATATATATATATATCAACTCATCAATTCCGATCACAATTCCACACAAAATCAATCCATTCATGATTTATGCAAATGCACAGAGACCGACACAACGACTCTATGCAATGTATATGCGGTACCATCCATTCATCATCTCAACACTAGTTCACTCAGGAACTATTGGAACCATCGCTTGTTACTTAGTGTAACTCCCCGTCGGGCAAACGATGTTCCCCGTCGCTTTAGGTCCTCTTGGTATAAGGCGCACGGCGTTTATGGATTACTTTAGGTCCTCTTTGTATAAGGCGCACAATCCGATCGCTTTATGTCCTCTTTGTATAAGGTGCACGATCGTCTATAATCATCGCTTTAGGTCCTCTTTGTATAAGGCACACGATGTTATAGCGGATTCCCTCTGGAATCGATTCGTCGCTCACACCCACTAGGGCACACGACATTACAAGAATGCATATCATGATGTTAGGCGTACAATGACTCATGACATTCAAATGCACACACATACACATTCATAATCATGCATATATAATCCAATACCACACAATGCATTTTCTTCATACAACAGCACACAAGTCATACGATATCCATATCAACAGCACATTGCATGATACACCTCAATTACACACAACTACAACGACAAAAGTCGACAAAACAACGCTATTCCAAATTCCCGACATAATTAAATCGGTCAATAATCTCAAAACCATTATAATAAGAAAGTACAGCTCAATAGCTTTCCATCAGCACAAAGAACACTCAAAACCGATAAACGGATCATAAGTTATGGGATTTAAAAGAAAATATAATTATTGAAATTCCCCATGACCGCCCGGCGCTACCCAACTACCGTCCGGCGCTGGCCCTTCGCCTCTACTTCGCCCGACGAAGCAGCGGCGAAACAATTCCCCATCCATGACTCAAAAGAGTCAGGAACGTGCTACGCTGCGCCTCTCGGGAATCGCCTGGCGCAATCCCGCGTCGCCCGGCGCTCTGGGCACACACATACACATTCATAATCATGCATATATAATCCAATACCACACAATGTATTTTCTTCATACAACAGGACACAAGTCATACGATATCCATATCAACAGCACATTGCATGATACACCTCAATTACACACAACTACAACGATAAAAGTCGACAAAACAACACTATTCCAAATTCCTGACATAATTAAATCGGTCAATAATCTCAAAACCATTATAATAAGAAAGTACAGCTCAATAGCTTTCCATCGGCACAAAGAACACTCAAAACCGACAAACGGATCACAAGTTATGGGATTTAAAAGAAAATATAATTATTGAAATTCCCCAGGACCACCCGGCGCTACCCAACTACCGCCTGGCGCTGGCCCTTCGCCTCTACTTCGCCCGACGAAGCAGCGGCGAAACAATTCCCCATCCATGACTCAAAAGATTCAGGAACGTGCTACGCTGCGCCTCTCGGTCATCGCCCGACGCAATCCCACGTCGCCCGGCGCTCTGGGCACCTCCCGACGCCCTACACCAGAAATGGAAAAATTCTGCTGCGTTTTTACACAACATCAACACCCCAAAATCCCCATTTTCCAACCCAATTCATTTCCAGCAGCAAAACAAACATCAGCAATTATTCATAAACATGGTGTGATCATACAATGCCATTTATGTCGATTTCCGACCGTGAAAACATCGATTTCTACTCGTTTACTCATTTTCGACCTATAACCGAAAAACTAGTAAAACTTCCAATACACACCTACATAATCATACACAAACATAGTATAACCGAGTTTCGCACCCTTAGCCGATTTAATCGCGTTTGAAAAGTCGGTTGATTGATTCCTTAATCCACAAGTTTTTTCTCTCTTTTCTTCTTTCTCTTCTCTTTCCTTCTTTCTCTTTTTCTTCTCTTCTTTTTCTTTCCTTACTACTTTTCTCTCTTTTTCTTTCTATTATATGAAAAATATAATATCTACCCAAACAAAAGACCAAAATACCCCTACACTAAAACATCTCGCAAACGCTCCCAAAACGCGATAAAATATAATCACGATGAAAAATAATATATTTTCAAATAAAAGTAAAAAATAAAATAATATAACAATAAAATAATCAAAGCGACTCAATTAAATAAAACTAACTAAAACTGGGGCGTTACAACTCTCCCCCACTTAGAAATTTTCGTCCTCGAAAATAATACCGGAGACGAACAACTCTGGATATGACTCCCGCATCCGACTCTCCAACTCCCAAGTCAAATTGCCCTTAGCAGCGCCTCCCCACGCCACTTTCACAAGTGCAATATCCTTGCCCCTCAACCGCTTCAACTCGCGATCCAAAATTTTCACTGGTAATGCTTCAACCGTAAGGTTCTCCCTTACCTCTACCTCATCCATCGGAATCACATGTGACGAATCCGAAACATACTTCCGAAGCTGTGAAATATGGAACACATCATGCAAATTCGACAGACTCGGCGGCAACGCCACCCTATAAGCCACAACACCCACTCTCGTGGATATCTGGTAAGGACCAATAAACCGAGAAGTAAGCTTCTTTGACTTCAATGCACGACCAACACCCGTTTTCGGCATAACTCTCAAGAATACATGATCGCCCTCTTGAAACTCAAGATCTTTCCTCCTTTGATCATGATAACTCTTTTGCCTACTCTGAGAAGCCTTCATTTTCTCACGAATAAGTTTCACCTTTTCCGTAGTCTGTTGAATCAATTCCGGTCCAACCACCGAACTCTCACCAGATTCGTGCCAACACAAAGGTGTTCAACATCTCCTTCCATATAACGCTTCAAAAGGTGTCATTCCAATACTCGAATGGAAACTGTTATTATACGTGAATTCCACCAACACAAGATAACTATCCCACGCACCACCTTGTTCAAGAACACAAGCCCACAATAAATCTTCCAACGACTGAATCGTTCTCTCCGTCTGTCCATCCGTCTGAGGATGATAAGCAGAACTCAACCTCAATTTAGATCCTAAAGCTTTTTGCAAACTTTCCCAAAATCTGGAAGTAAACCTTGGATCTTGATCTGAAACAATGCTCAACGGGGCCCCATGAAATTTCACAATCACACTGATATAAATCTCAGCCAACCTCTCCAAAGAAAAACTGATGTCAATCGGAATGAAATGCGCCGATTTAGTCAGCCTATCCACAACCACCCAAATCGCATTATGTCCCCGCTGAGTGTTCGCAACCCTGTCACAAATTCCATAGAAATGCTATCCCATTTCCACTCAGGAATATCCAACGGTTGCAACAATCCACTAGGCCTCAGATGTTCTACCTTTGACTTCTGACACGTCAAACACGCATACACAAACTGAGCCACATCTCTCTTCAATCCAGACCACCAAAAGATCTTCTTCAAATCCTGATACATCTTATTAGCTCCCGAATGTATACTCAAATTACTCCGGTGTCCTTCCTCCAAAATCATCCTTTTCAACTCCGCATCATCCGGAATACAAATTCTACCTCAGAACCTCAAAACACCCTTATCGTCCACTTTAAAGTCCTCATTCACACTTTTCTCTCCAACCGTCATCAAGTCCACAAATTTCATATCCAACTTCTGTTTCTTGCTAACGGTCAACAGAAAATCATTAGTGACCTTCAACATACCAAGCCTCACACTGTCAGACGTCAATTCGCACACCAAACTCAAATCTCTAAACGATTCCAAAAGTTCCCACTCTTTAACCATCAAAGCGGACATATGCAACGATTTCCGGCTTAACGCATAGGCTACCACATTAGCTTTACTAGGATGGTAATTCAAGCCAAAATCGTAGTCCTTCAAAAATTCCAACCATCTCCGTTGCCTCATATTCAACTCTTTCTGATCAAACAAGTATTTCAAACTTTTATGATCACTAAAGACTTCGAATCTTGCACCATAGAGATAATGCCTCCAAATTTTCAACACAAAAACCACGGTCGCTAATTCAAGATCATGAGTAGGGTAATTTTTCTCATGAATCCTCAATTGCCTCGAAGCATAAGCCACAACCTTACCTTCTTGCATCAACACTCCACCTAGCCCAATCAAAGACGCATCACAATACACCACAAACGGTTCAGTAGGATTTGGTAAAATCAAAATCGGAGCTGTCGTCAATCTCCTCTTCAGCTCATTAAAACTTTCCTCACACCGAATATCCCAAATGAACGCTTGACCTTTGCAAGTCAACTGGGTCAAAGGAAGTGCTAACTTAGAAAAACCTTCAATGAACCTTCGATAATATCCAGCTAAACCCAAAAAGCTTCTAATTTCAGTAACAGATCTAGGAGCCTCCCATTGTAGAACTGCTTCTACTTTAGATGAATCCACAGTGATACCGTTACCTGAAATCACATGACCAAGAAAACTCACTTCCGACAACCAGAACTCACACTTGGACAACTTAGCAAAAAGTATCTTCTCCTTCAAAATTTGCAACACAACACGCAAATGCTCCGCGTGCTCCTCCCGGGACTTAGAATAAATTAAGATAACATCAATAAACACAACAACAAATCGATCCAAATGCTCGTGGAAAATACGATTCATATACTCCATAAACACACCTGGCGCATTAGAAACCCCGAACGGCATCACCAAATATTCATAATGACCGTAACGTGTCCTAAAAGCTGTCTTCTGAATATCTTCCTCTTTCACCCTTATCTGATGATACCCCGACCTCAAATCAATCTTACTAAACACACACGCGCCTACCAACTGATCCATCAGATCATCAATTCTCAGAAGAGGATACTTATTCTTAATCATCACTTTATTCAACTGGCGATAATCAATACACAATCGCATACTCCTATCTTTCTTTTTCACCAATAAAACTGGAGCACCCCATGGCGACACACTCGGTCTCACAAACCTCTTTTCCAATAATTCGTTCAATTGATTCTTTAACTCAACCAACTCAGATGCCGACATTCGATAAGGTGCCATCGATACAGGTCTAGTACCAGGAACTAGATCTATAGAAAACTCCACCTCTCTCTGGCGGCACATCTGAAATATCCTCATGAAACACTTCCGGAAAATCACACACAACAGGAAACACATCAAATGAAACTTAACTGTCCACAGTCAACGATGCAAACAACCCAAACAACTGAGCTTCATCCGCCAAAAGTTTCTTCAACTCTTTGGTAGATAAGAAATTCGAGTCCTCGTCTTCCTCAAGAGAAGGAAACCTTACTAGCTTATGATAACAATCAATATGAACCTGATTAAACTCCAACCAATTCATACCCAGAACCACATCTAAACCCTCCAACGGCAAACACACCAAATCTATCTCAAAATCTTTACCATAAATGGTCAAAAGACAACTTAAACATAACAACAAAGTAGTTACTGACCCCATTGATGGAGTATCAATAACCATCTCACCACCCATCGAAGACAACAAAAGATTCAAACGCTTCGCGCACTCAGACGAAATAAACGAATGAGTCGCTCCAGTATCAATAATAGCAACTAAAGGCGTACTATTAATAAAACAAGTACCTCTGATCAGACGATCTGCACTAGAAGTCTGAGTTCCTGCCAACGCAAAAACTTTCCCACCAGCTGGAGCTTGCTTCGGTTTTGGACACTTTGTACTAATATGACCAGGTTCACCACAGTTGAAACACTTCACCACATTCTTCCTCTTGCACTCAGCTGCTACATGTCCTAAACCTCCACAATTAGAACACTTCCCAAAATTCTTCCTACATTCGAACTGACGATGTCCCACTTCACCACATCTAAAACATCTCGGAGAATTAGACATACCTCCTCCACTTGGCCTTTTCTCAAAATTACCCCTTTGTTTACCCTTATCAGCTGATGTCATATAAGGACCACTACGAAACTGTTGCTTCCCTTTCCTGTCGTTCACACTCTTATAGTGAGTAGAACGAGCCTTGCTATCTTCCTCATAAATCCTACAACAGTCCACCAAATTTGAAAACCTCTGAATTCTCTAATAACCAATTGCCTGCTTAATCTCAGGACGCAACCCGCTCTCAAACTTCACACACTTAGAAAAATCCGCAGTCGCTTCAGCATAATGTGGATAAAACTGCACAAGCTCCACAAACTTAGCAGTATAATCAACAACAGACATGTTACCTTGTTTTAATTCCAAAAACTCTATCTCCTTCTTTCCTCTAACATCTTCGGGAAAATACTTCCTCAGAAACTCAACACTAAACAAAGCCCAAGTGACTTCTTCCTCCGCAACTTCCAACACATGACGAGTACTAACCCACCAATCATCAGCCTCTTCCTGCAACATGTGAGTACCCAGTCTCACCTTCTGATCCTCAGCATAATCCATCACTCGGAAGATCCTTTCAATCTCCTTAAGCCAAATCTGAGCACCATCAGGATCTTGTCTCCCTTTGAAGACATGCAGTTTGTTCTTCCTGAACTCATCATTCCCAGCAGTATTAGGTGCACCCTGCACAGCACGAGCCATAGCTTGCATAGCAGCAGCCAAAGCAGCATCATTCCTACCAGCCATATTCTGTTCATTTCCAATAACAGCAACTATGGTTAAACAAACAGCTCACCCTAACACAACACCGGCACAGACTGACACAAACTGACACGGACTGGCTCTGATACCACTTAATGTAACACCCCCATTCTATACCCCCAATTAGAATAAAATGAAAAAAATTTCATCAGAGTATAATTAAAAATTCACGGCATAGACAGAGGTGTCACATCAATTTGAAACAAACATACAACAACCTGCTCATAAAGATATGCAACAATCAGGTAGCAAATAACAGAGGAACTTAGTTCCTACTACCCACAATTCAGATACAGAATACAAGCGGAAAATCTGCAACTGAATCTCATATATATATATATCACATAAAGAGTTTGTCTGCTATATACAAAGTCACACAAGTACAATCCAAAACGTGCGTATACATAATACAAATAATCACATAACGATCTCCCCGACTACCCGGTGCTATATATCAGAGCCGACCGACAAAAGAATGAAGACCTAAGCTTCACAAAAAGACCTCCAACATCTAATCTGCAATGCCTCATAAAGCATTTAAAACAGCAGAAGGGTGAGAAACACAATCATAATATAATTGCATATAATTATATAATAACACAGAAATATTCACGTAAAATATTCTCACCACAACTTACACCAGAATTCAAATGCAAAACAACACAATACATATTTCATATATCCATCACCAATGCATATCAATCATGCACAATATATTATCACCAACACAAATATATATATATATATATATATATATATATATATATATATATATATCAACTCATCAATTTCGATCACAATTCCACACAAAATCAATCCATTCATGATTTATGCAAATGCACAGAGACCGACACAACGACTCTATGCAATGCATATGCGGTACCATACATCCATCATCTCAACACTAGTTCACTCAGGAACTATTGGAACCATCGCTTGTTACTTAGTGTAACTCCCCGTCGGGCAAACGATGTTCCCCGTTGCTTTAGGTCCTCTTGGTATACGGCGCACGACGTTTATGGATTATTTTAGGTCCTCTTTGTATAAGGTGCACAATCCGATCGCTTTAGGTCCTCTTTGTATAAGGCACACGATCGTCTATAATCATTGCTTTATGTCCTCTTTGTATAAGGCACGCGATGTTATAGCAGATTCCCTCTGGAATCGATTCGTCGCTCACACCCACTAGGGCACACGACATCACAAGAATGCATATCATGATGCTTGGCGTACAATGACTCATGACATTCAAATGCACACACATACACATTCATAATCATGCATATATAATCCAATACCACACAATGCATTTTCTTCATACAACAACACACAATTCATACGATATCCATATCAACAGCACATTGCATGATACACCTCAATTACACACAACTACAACGACAAAAGTCGACAAAACAACACTATTCCGAATTCCTAACATAATTAAATCGGTCAATAATCTCAAAACCATTATAATAAGAAAGTACAGCTTAATAGCTTTCCATCAGCACAAAGAACACTCAAAACCGATAAACGGATCACAAGTTATGGGATTTAAAAGAAAATATAATTATTGAAATTCCCCAGGACCGCCCGACGCTACCCAACTACCGCCCGGTGCTGGCCCTTCGCCTCTACTTCGCCCGGCGAAGCAGCGGCGAAACAATTCCCCATCCATGACTCAAAAGAGTCAGGAACGTGCTACGCTGCGCCTCTCGGGCATCGCACGGCGCAATCCCGCGTCGCCCGACGCCCGACACCTGAAATGGAAAAATTATGCTGCGTTTTTACACGACACCAACACCCCAAAATCCCCATTTTCCAACCCAATTCATTTCCAACAGCAAAATAAACATCAACAATTGTTCATAAACATGGTGTGATCATACAATACCATTTATATCGATTTCTGACCGTGAAAACATCGATTTCTACTCGTTTACTCATTTTCGACCTATAACCGAAAAACTAGTAAGACTTCCAATACACACCTACATAATCATACACAAACATAGTATAACTGTGTTTCACACCCTTACCCGATTTAATTGCTTTTGAAAAGTCGGTTGATTGATTCCTTAATCCACAAGTTTTTTCTCTCTTTTCTTCTTTCTCTTCTCTTTCCTTCTTTCTCTTTTTCTTCTCTTCTTTTTCTTTCCTTGTCATACCCCAAATTTTGACCACTAAGATTTTCCATCATTGTGAGAATCATCATCACAATATGGAGGAACCATCATGCTTCATCAGTCTCCCCAAAGATGGGTGAGCATCCACTACAATCAAAATTAGGGTTTCTAGCCCTCTCAGAGCCTTAGGCAAAGGATCAATCAAGGAATGACATGATCTTCAACTTGTCTAACCTCTCAAACATTCACAATGGATCAAGAGGACTCCCGCTTCAAGGATTAAGCACAAGGTTGCTCCCTTCTAGGTGGATCAAGCTTCAAGATCGCCAGTGTCACCAAATTAGGGTTTTGGTCGACCAGGGCCTCCAGATGGAAAGTTTCATCTGGGCACAAGCCAATGATCCAAAACACAACCTAATTTACTCCATGGAACCGCATGGACCCATTCATGAAGTCAATTTTGCCTCAGGGGATGCATTCATCAAAAATCAAGAATTAGGGTTCTTTGACCTAATTCACCCCTAAGTTGACTTTTAGGGCAAATCAAGAGCCAAGACCTCAAGAGAGGGTTTGAGGGTCTCTAATGAACTATATTGATCCATTTGGAACAATGGATTAATCCAAGAAGCTTGAGCAACAAGTCTCAATTTCATATGCACCACAATTAGGGTTTTAAGGAAAAAGTCAACTGCAACTTTGACTTTTGACCAGGACATGCTCCCAAGCCCTAGGACATGCCCCAATATACCCTATGACACCCTTGTAACATGTCCATCAAGTTTGATTTAGGTCAAGGACATGATTACATGAAGAATTGCACAGTTTGGAATTCATCTGATAAAAAGTCAACTGTGCACAAAAGTCAACTTTGACTTTTTGAGATTTTTCACCAAAATGGATTTTTAACCCTAAAATGATGTTAATGTATGATTTGAATCATCATTCATCAAGAAAAATCAAAGAAAGTGGGATAACTTGTAAAAGGGGTAACCATAAAACTTAGAAATTTTTCTAAGTTATGGAAAAAGTACCACTAATGCACCAACTTTGGAGGACCATAACTCCTAAGCCACAAGGCCAATTTTTTTCATCCAAAGATGGATTTGTAGCCCTAATTACCCTCTACAAAAACTTCAACTAGACCTAAGTCCAATTCATTAAGGATTTTGAGTTATGGAGTGATCAAAATCAAGAAATCACACTTTGTTCCAACACTTGGTGAAAATTTCACTAAGTCAGATTTTGCTTCACTTTTTGCCAAATGTAGAGGGATTTTTCACTTGGAATCAGAAGAGATCAAAATCAAACATGTTCAAACAGTTGTTGTATCATGTAAGGGCTTTCCAAAATGGCCAAGAACATTGCCAAATTCAACTTACACCATGAGATATGACATTGTCAAGTTGCCTTGCTGAAATCTGTCAAAGGCAAGGCAGATTTTGTATTTTGGCTCGATTTGCCAAAATCAGCCAAATTCAAATGCTCCTATCCACTTGGACACATCTGAGGATTGAATCTAAAAGGGACAATCATTGAGCCAAGCCTCCAAAGTCCATGGAACAAGAAATAGCATGTTGAACCTAGAATGGCCAAAATAGGGACAAGACTCCAAATTTGGATTGAAGCATTCAATGGAAGCATCAAGGTGGCATGGACTGAGCCATTCTCATCTGAAATCAGTCAAGAATTATCCAAGACCAAGGGAACCAAAGCTCTGTGCCCTAACCTCTAGTCAATGGCTAGAGGAGACTTGCATTTCCATTAGACAACATTGGCCAAACCTACTTACCAGCTGCCATTCACTATTCCTTGCAAAACAAACTTGCTCTACTATAAATAGAGCTCAATTGTGATCAGTTTGAGTACACCAAAGCCATCTAACAGATGCTTTCCTCAAAATCTCTTTCTCTTGGCAAAAATGCCTTTCTTAGCAAGGTAGCTATCGGGTTTTGAGTTTGAGAGTTTTTCCAATCAAACCAATCACACACACACCTCATATACATCACATATGAGCTGATCAAACACTTAGATCACTTCTGTAACACCAATTTCACAAAATCATCAGCTGGTTGCTCAAATTTTCAATCAAGTTGCAGCTGAGGTACCACAAATTGTTCCAGCCATTTTCAATCAGGTCCAAGCATTCAAACACACTCCATAGGGTGTAGGGAAGCTGTTCAGATCATCACCACTCATCTGTAACACCTCCAAATCAAAAATCACATTGCACTTGCTGTCACGGCTTAGAGGTAAGCATATACTTGGTCATCTCTCAATCCATGCATATTTCCTCACACAATAATTTGGCCATATGTTCATAATCATGCATGGAATGTTTTCCCTTAATTAATTGCATTGTTTGAATCGTGTATCAAAAATCCTAGCCTTCATGCAGAAATTAGGGTTCTTGAGGTTTCTTCGTGATTTCATGTTTTATGTTTAATTTAAGTGAAATTAAGTGTTATAGACATGATCGTGAGGTTGAGACGAGCATAATGATATGTGGATTGCATGATATGATTACGTATTCAGTGAGATTGGATGGAAAACGCAAATCAGCCAAACCCAGAAAAACGCGCGTGTTCTTGCTTGTGTTCTTGGCGCCTTTTTCACAAATTCAAATATTTGAATTTTGTGATTTTGTTTAATTGATTCAAAAATTAATTTCTCTCTGAGTTTTAATGATTTTGAGTTGATTCTTTTTTTAATAATTCACAAAAATGTTAAAATATTTTATTTTATCAAAAAATCCCAAAAATATTATTTATTTCATATATTTGATATTTTTGCAAAGAATTAATGTTTTAATTGTTTTTTGACATTTTAAATATTTTTTTCACATTGATTTTGCAACTTTTAATGCTTTCTAATTATTTTGTAGGTCAATACTTAATTTTTGAAGCATTAATCCAAAGTCACAATTTGTTTTTCATATGTTAAACAATTTTGATCATTTTAATTGAATTTTTATTCAATTAAATACATTTTTTAAAACAAATTAGGGTTTTTAGATTAATTCAACCCTCATAAATCATTTTCAAAACCTCTTGGGCCTCTTGAGAGAGTGTAAGACCCAACCCACTTGTACAGAAATATTTTTGGGCCTCATTCGTTGTATAAGTCCCTCTATACATTTTCAAATAAATGACACGATCATTGCCTTTTGAAAAATAACCTTGGGCCTCTCCTTGAGCTATAAGACCCATTCAAAAACAGTTTGGGCCTCTAATAGAGTGTAAGACCCAATCCCCTTTTAACCAAAACATTTTGGGCCTCACTTATTGTATAAGTCCCTCCGCGTTAAAAGAAAACCTCGGCGCGATCGCCATTTTAAAATGAATAATCAATTGGGCCTACCCTCGTGTTATAAGCCCCATTCTTTTTCTTTAAAACTCTTTGGGCCTCCTGAGAGAGTGTAAGACCCATCCCTTTGTACAGAAAACCTTTTTGGGCCTCAGTCACTTGTATAAGTCCCTCTGTACAAATTCAACAGTGCGCTCACTGATAAAACCCTGGGCCTCTCCTTGAGCTGTAAACCCCAGATCTTTCTTTTTCAAAGCACTTTCTCCTTTGATTTTGAATATACTGTTGTTTTCAATCTTTCTTTGTTGAACAACTAACCAAACAGCATGGAAGCTCTACAACCGAGTAAGTGGTTATCGCTTTCATTTACCGCTTTCATATACATATAACTGTATTGTGGGGCTGTTTCACTGTAAGTCTTCTTTCATAAACTCATATCAACTGTGTAATAATAGTATAGATATTTCGAGTTTCCCCGGCAACTACGTCTAGAACTAGGTGACGCCGTTTCGTTTATTCGTAGAAATAGACAACTAGATCCCCCAATAGGATCACCAGATACAGTATTCTCTTCGGCTATCCTCATTAGGAATTGTCAAGAAACTCTACTCCCAGAGATGAATGTATTCTCCGTGAATGGCATCTTTGAGTTTCTTCCAAATTCTCGAACTTTCCTGACTTTGATCTATTCTCGGTGAATAGCATTGCCTTGAATTTCTCGGGGTTTGGGGACCCATCGGCTTCTTAAAAGCATCGGCCTCCTCTTGGGCATCGTACAAGGACCCACAGGCTTCCTAAAAGCAACCCCGCCTCCTCTTGGGCTTAGTACAAGGACCCTACGGCTTCTTAGAAGTATTCACCGCCTCCTCTTAGGCTTCGTATAATGATCTCTTCCTCCGGGAATGATAGCCTCCTCTTGGGCTTCGTACAAGGACCCGCTGACTTCTTAAAAGTTTCCAGCCTCCTCTTGGGCTTCGTACAAATTGTCCCGACGACCTCCTAGAGGTATAGGAACAGAACCTAGTCATCTTCATAGAACAGTCCTTTCACAGAGTCTACTACAGTTTCTCAAAGCATAGTACAAAAGATAAAACTCTAGACTTGGACAGTCTAATATCCTTGAGTCTCAAAGACATTCTCAAGTGACCCCTTCGT
The DNA here is from genome assembly GCA_022829125.1 of Lathyrus tuberosus. NCBI lineage: Eukaryota > Viridiplantae > Streptophyta > Magnoliopsida > Fabales > Fabaceae > Lathyrus > Lathyrus tuberosus. The sequence goes on from JALAZF010000117.1 coordinate 6,630,787, forward strand.
TAAATAGGAAGGAAACCCGCAGACTCGGACAGTCTCAATACCCTTCGGATTTCCTGTTTCCTTAAAGAACAGGAATAACCCGGATCCTTGAATCAAGTCCTTGAGTACAGTGTTGCTCATATAAGAACTGATTTTCTCTTTCAAAATTAGTATACTGGACTTGTCACTCAACTGAAATAGTAACCATAGCCTCCTCTTAGGCTTTGTATAATGATCCTTATCCAGTGAAGTTAGCTTCCTATTGGGCTTTGTACAATGATCCTCCCTAGTGGAGTCAAATAACGTTTAGCCTCTCTCTCGGGCTTTGTACGAGACACATAAAAGACTCCCTCGTTGAGTCAACCACCCCTTTCGCCTCCATCTCGGGCTTTATACGAGATACAAAAAGGTTCTTATTGAGCCAAACAAACAATAGCCTCCATCTTGGGCTTTATACGAGATACCAAAAGACTTCATCGTCAAGTCAAAACTTTTTAGCCTCTCTCTCGGGCTTTGTACGAGACACATACTAGCCTCCTCTTAGGCTTTATATAAGAAAACCACTGGTTAATCCAATTAACCTTTTAGCATCAAAGCTGTGCCTCGTTCACAGTACACAAACATCATTAACTCTTTTCCCTTCATCTAATCACTGTAAGCGGCAAGCCTCTGGATCATCAACATCCATGCCACTGTCCCTCTTTTAGCATGAGAAATTCCTAAGGAAAGATAGCATTGCTCTACACTGAGTTAAAGTCTTCTCCTTCAGGTTGGAAATCCCCTATAAAGGAAATTATGGCATTGCCGGATTCATAAATCCCGGTTAAAGTAATTCTCCTTTATAAACAGTCGTAACAGACAAACCCCTCTTTAGAGATGACAAATTCTCTCTAAAGTTGAGACCTTTCAGCTTCACATCTTGGGCTTTGAACCAGATACAAACCACCTTTCGCTTCACGTCTTGGGCTTTGAACAAGACACCAAAACAACCATTTCCTCCCATAGAATAGGAGGAACTACGAACGCTCTGATTTCCCTATTTCGGTAAACGGGAATACGTAGGCATAAGATCGAAAGAAAAGATCTTAGCGAGCAGAATCAACAAAAAACCCAAATCCCATATCTCCATCAATCAAAAGCAGTAATTCAAAAGCACCAGTCCTAACATCCTAATCCTTGTTCCCCGCCAGAAACCTTATGTCAAGATAAAAAGAAAAAGAAACCGTATTGGCGAAAATACAAATAACCAGTACAAAGGCCTCCCCACATTGATAGCATTCGTAACTTAACAGACCGCTGTTTAAACTCAGTATGCAAAGCAGGGTTAATTGGAGACATCTATTTCCCTTCCTTATTCAGCTCATAATAGGATAAAAAATGAATCGACCTGTAGTTTTAAGCTCAACCACAGAGAGTGACCAGCGCTTAAGAACCGCGTCCAAAATCGCTCGCTACAGAAAAAATGGCGCCCACGGTGGGGCCAGTCTCTGTGTTCCTTTTTCCTTTTCATCTCTTGTGTGATACCACAGATTGGGGCTTCTGCCGGGGAACCCAATTTCTGTCAGGAACTTAGGAATCATAGCTTTAAAGGTCTAGGATGTTTAGGACAAATATATATACTGCTTTTCCTAATTGGTATACGTGTTTATTTTTCTGCTAATGGGAATGCGGGTGATGCCGTATGTGGAAAGATGGAGTATACACTTAAGATAAGTGATGGCGACGAGGTCGACCATCAACCTCAGTGGAGGCTGACCAACGCAACCCATTCTCTCACCTAGACAATGGGCCAGTTGTTAAGTCTGAGAAGCTGGGGAGCCAAACCCTTTCGTAGTGCGAAAACTATCAAAAATAGTTGTTACGTGATACTACCCTCATTTGAGGCTGGTGATCTATTCTCGGTGAATGGCACTTACTCTAAGATTGCTTTACAACTCACTGGCGATCCGCTTGTTGTTTTGCTTTCCTGGGAGGAGCTGATGATAATGAGTACAGGTACAAAAATCACCCTAGTATAAACCTTTGGGGATAGGTAGAGCCTTGACTTCATGACAACGACCCTTTTGACCCCATGTATTTTCTATGTTTTTGTGTGCTGCATTCATGCATTCATTTAAAAAACATTAAAACATTCAAAAAAATCTTCTCTTCTAGTCTCTCTGTTTTTTCAAATTAAACTAAGACTGTGATTGCAAATATCAGAGAAAAGGATTGCACTAATGGATTTCGGTAGAAGGAGAACTCACCAGTATACCTTCAAGGTTCCAAAGCTAGAGGATTTGAGAAGGTTAGCGAGGATGATCACTAACCCTGAGGCTTTTAGAGCCAAGCACGGAGGTTTGCTACCACTGTTAAAAGTCCATGTGATTGAGGGAATCATGGATGCGCTCATTCAGTTTTATGATCCGGTTTATCACTGTTTCACATTCCCGGATTACCAGCTCGCACCAACGCTGGAGGAGTATTCTTACCTGATTGATCTACACATTACAGATCGAGCTCCATTTTCTGGACTGGAAGAAATTCCAAAGAATCAGACAATTGCAAGAGCAATTCATTTGGACGAGTCTGAGGTCAAGACTCACATGACCGCTAAGGGTGGCATCCAAGATTTGCCAGCCCAGTTCTTGATAAAGAAAGCCCTGTACTTCGCCAGTATCAGGAACATGACTGCTTTTGAAAGCATCTTTGTCTTGCTCACCTACGGGTTATTTTTGTTTCCCAACATTAATAACTTCGTCGATATTAACTCTATTAAGGTTTTTCTCATTGGAAATCCTGTGCCGACTTTGCTCGCAGATACGTATCATTCTGTACACTTGGGGAATTTGTACAGCGGAGGGGAAATCACATGCTGTGTACCTTTGCTTTACAAATGGTTTATCTCTCACTTGCCCAAGTCTGCTGCTTTTTGGGATTGTAAGAGTGCCCTACGCTGGTCGCAGAAGATCATGTCTCTTACCAACTCTGATATAGATTGGTGTAATAGGATTTATGATGGAATCAGGATCATTGATCATTGTGGAAGCTTCCCCAACGTACCCCTCATAGGAACTAAAGGAGGAATCAACTACCATCCGGTATTGGTTCGCCGTCAATTTGGATACCCGATGAGACACATCCCACTGGGTGTTCATCTGGAAGGTCTTTTCTTCAAGGAAGGAGAAAATGACAGAGCACTGAAGATGGAAATAGTGCAAGCTTGGAAGCATGTTCATAAGAAAGGACGAGAGTCTCTAGGAAAATCGGACTGTGTCTCGGTGGAGCCTTATCTCTATTGGGTACAAACTAGAGCTCTCAAGCTAAAAATGCCTTATCCTCGTTACGGAATTCTTCCGCCGAGGGAATCTGTCATGTACTTCATGACGAAAACTGAAAAGCTTCAGGTTACTCTCAACAAAATTCAAAAGGAGAGAAGGTCTTGGAAGAACAAGTACCGCACCCTCGACATAGAGTGCATCAAAATACAGCAATTACTGAAAGAAAAAGATGCTCTGATTGAAATTTTGGAGCAACATGCTGTAGAGAATCAAGATGATCAAAGGAATTTGTTCACTCCTTTCACTTGGCAAAGGAATGACAACCCGACAACAGCCCAAGAGCCCCGGTCAAAGAAAAGGAAGATACCGGAATCAGCACCCGATTTCTCTTCAGAGAGAACTCAGGACCCATTAGTTTAGGTTTCTGTTTCTGCACTTTGTAATCTACTGTATTTCCATTTCTGTAATCCTTTGAATTTCAATAAAAAGGGGTTTCCCCACTGTTTGATATTTGCAATCTAATTGTCGAAGTTTATTTTGCTTAAACCATTAAACAATTAATATAATCATTGCATTCATCATTCTCACATCGCGTATTCTTCTTACCTACGAATCTCACATTTGTGTCTCGATTCTAGAGTCAAACTGTCTCATTCGTATAATACTCGGGTCAATCGTCAGAAAAGGATGGATGATCTTGAGGAAGAAAACAGAGAGTTGAAAGAAGAGATCGACGCTCTGAGAGAGGATATGAGAAAGCTTCGTAACGACATGCAAACCATGGCAGAAGCTCAGCTACAATGAACTGTGATCTCAGAGATCACCTCAACGCCCATAGTGGAGAGGTATGATCCTAGGTATCAGATACCGAAAGATCGTCCTTGGGGCATGTCTGTTAACTATATCCTGGAAGGATATGTTCCGCCGATCACTGAAGATCAGGGAATCACAACAGAAGCCGCTGGGCCTGAAGGTTACAAACTTCGGGAAAGCGAAGATGCCAGGGGCATGTTGAAGACTCCTGAAGGTTACAAACTTCGGGAAGTGCCAAGACTCACTGCTGTAGTCACGGTACCACCCCCTGTGGTGCACACTGTCCCGGAAGGACAGATTCCACCAACACCTTCTGGTAAGAAGGGAACTATGTTCGATAGAATGGATGAATTCTAGGAACAGTTCTTGGAAATGCATAAGGAACTGCAAGCCATTCGCGATCAGGATCTATTTGGAAAAGACGCCGCAGATCTCTGCTTGGTCCCCAATGTGAAAGTCCCGCACAAATTTCAAGTGCCCGACTTTGAAAAGTACAAGGGTAACTCTTGCCCTCAGAGCCATCTGGTGATGTACGCTCGGCGGATGTCAGCTCAGATGGAGAATCAAGACCTACTGATTCACTACTTTCAGGATAGTTTAACCGGTGCTGCATTAAAATGGTACATGGGTTTAAACCATGCTACGATTAGCACATTCAGAGATCTTGGTACTGCCTTCGTCCAACAATACAAATACAATTTGGACATGGCACCCGACAGAGATCAACTCAGATCAATGTCGCAAAAGGACAAGGAAACCTTTAAGGAGTATGCTCAAAGGTGGCGTGAAATTGCCGCTCAAATTTGTCCACCTCTTGAGGAAAAAGAGATGACAAAGATCTTCTTAAAGACCTTAAGCTCATTTTACTACGACCGAATGGTTGCCAGTGCGCCCAATGATTTCACCGAAATGGTCGGCATGGGTGTACGTCTTGAGGAAGCCGTCCGAGAAGGACGTTTGGTAAAAGACACTGGATCGACGAGCTGTACTAAAAAATACGGTAGTGCTCTCCCTAAGAAAAAAGAGCAAGATATTAGGAATATCTCTCTCGAAAAGCAAAGACGACGTTATCAACCGGTAGCAGCTGTGACTCCTGCTATCCACCCTGCGTCTGTTCCTACGTATCAACCTCAGGTTGCGCAGAGCCAACCTGACCAGCAAAGGACACAACAGCCTCTTCAGCAGGCTCGTCCTCCATATAACAACAACCGTACAACACGGCCACCAGGATTTGATCCTATACCCGTGACGTACGCAGAAATGTTTCCATTACTACTGGCTAAGGGGCACATTCAGACTAAATCTCCTCTTACAGTACCGGAAAATCTGCCTTTTTGGTTTAAGGTGGATCAAACATGCCCTTATCATCAAGGAGGTTCAGGGCATAACATAGAGACTTGTCTCAATTTCAAGTCCGACGTACAAAAACTTGTTAGGAGCGGGGTTTTATCCTTCAAGGATACGAATCCTAATGTTCTTACGAACCCGCTGCCTCAACACGAGAAGGCTGCAGTCAATTTGATAGAAGGAGAGACTAACGATGTCTATCAAATTCATGATGTCTTGTTAAAGACCAATCTGGTAAAGATGCATTGTAGACAGAGTGGATATGGCCATGTGCCACCTCATAATTATCATCAGTGTGATATCTGCTCTAAAGACAATCAAGGATGTTCTGTAGTGCAAGCAGCTCTGCAGGAACAGATGGATCTCGGATGGATCCAAGAGCACTGAGTTCGTGGAGTTAACATGGTCTACACGAATTCTAACGTCATTCAAAACCACGACATCCGTGCGATGAATGCCAACTTGGTGGCGATGCACTCAAGGCAAAGCCAGTATCATAATCTGCCGCGACACGATTACAGTTCTTGTCTGATTTGCTCGGTAAAAAAACAGGGATGCTCTTTCATACAGGAGGCCCTCCAGCGTCAGATGGATCTTGGATGGATCTAAGACTACCATGATAGGAACCCTTATCAGATCAACATGGTTCAGATCTTCGATATTGCGTGATGAAGGCCAACCTGGTAGAGTTACATGCTGAGCAGGTCCGACTCCGATTCTTAATATCACATGACTATCAAAGCTGTAAAGCGGGTTGCGAAAACGATCGAGGTGGTACCCTTGTCCAGGAGGCACTTCAGCACTTGTTAAATCATTGGTGGATGCCAATTTATATGGATGAAGATACTCGACAGATTAGTATCAGTAACAGGAATCCTACTCGACGTCAAAGTCGGGATGTCCGATCAGTGGAAGCTAACCTAGTGAGGTTACATTGTATTCAAAGTGGGCGTGGCCAGGTGCCACCACACAACTATGAACGTTGCGGCGTCTGTTCGGAAAGTAACCAAGGGTGTTACTTTGTGAGAGCAGCTCTTCAGGGCCAGGTCGATCGTAGAGAAATTCATCCATATCCGGGTTCTGGACCCATCGACTGGACGCCGAACTACATTGCCGAGCAAGTTGAGGATGTTGTCACGATCTCTGGTCATCACAGTACCAGGGATGTTTTTGCCATCATCCCTCTACTTGACGAATCTAAAGTTCCCAACCGGGAACGGATTGAGATTGCTTACGACGGTCAGAAAAATCAGAAGGCTCCTGTAGTCATCTATCTACCGGGACCACTACCGTATGAATCAGCTAAGGCGATCCCTTACAAATACGGTGCAACAATAATTGAAAATGGAAAGGAAATTCCATTACCCTCCATTGTGAACATTGCAGACATCAGTCGAGTAACACGGAGTGGGAGAATCTTCAACCGAGGGGTTGGGGAAGTTAACAAGGAAAAGGAACTTCAGACAGAAGCTCCCGATCTATCAGTCGATCAATCCAGTAATCCCGACCTTTCGAAAAATAATAATGAGATGTTGAAGCTCATCCAAAGGAGTGAATATAACATTGTTGATCAGCTGTTACAGACTCCTTCAAAGATCTTAGTATTATCACTGTTACTCAGTTCAGAAGCCCACAGGGAGGCTCTACAGAAAGTCTTGGAGCAAGCCTTTGTTGAACAGGATGTAACAATCAGACAGTTCGATAGCATTGTCTCTAACATCACTTCTTGCAACAATTTGGGATTTAGTGATGAGGAATTACCCGAAGAGGGTCGCCGTCATAACATGGCACTCAATATCACAGTTAACTGCCAGGACGATGCTTTAGCCAGCGTACTGGTAGACACAGGGTCAGCCCTGAATGTTATGCCGAAGTCAACTTTGATGCAATTATCATTCAAGGGCCCTCCGATGAGAACCAGCGAGGTCGTCGTCAAAGCGTTCGACGGATCCAGAAAAACAGTTATCGGCGAAGTTGATCTTCCCATAACTATCGGTCCTCACACTTTCCAAGTCACTTTCTAGGTCATGGACATCCGGGCAACGTACAGTTGTTTATTAGGAAGACCTTGGATACATCAGGCTGGAGCGGTCACTTCGACCCTCCACCAAAAGCTAAAGTTCGCCAAGAACGATCAACTTGTCACGGTTTGTGGGGAACAAGTGTAACGCCCCGAATTTAATTAATTAGTTAATTAAATTATTGCAGGGTTTTATTATTGGATTTAGACGAAGTTTGAGAATTAATCGAGTAATTGGGTGTTATCGGTATTATTTTAAGAGGCTAATTGGTTTGATATGTCGATCGGAATTATTAAGTTAAAGTCGGATTAATAGTCGGTTAATCAAAAAATTAATAAGTTGATTATGCTGAAGGAGTAATATTAGTAATAATATTATTATTTATTTGGGTTAGTTGTGGTGTGGTATGTGGCAATGTGGAGGTGTGGATTAGTTGGCCCATTAAATCAAATAATAGTATTATTAGTTATTATTAGATTATTTGGAAAATAAAAGAAAAGAAGTAGCAGTAAGGTGAGAAAAGGAAATGCAGAACGAGGGTTTTGTGGGGAGAAAGAGATAGGCAGTTACGAAGGAAAACGGGAAAAAGGGAACAAAGATGTCGTACGAGGAGAAGTTGCAGAGCACATATTTGAAGCTATAGTGAACAAGGATTCAACCGGTGGGTTAGAGCGGTCTCCAATCCAAGGTAAGGGTGGGGTTCAATCTCTATAATCGGGTATATGATAGACCGTATGTGGGATTGGGATTGTATGATTTTGTTTACTGAACGTGTTAGATTGTAATTGATGAATTATTGTTGTTTTGTGGAATTGATGTTCGGTAGTGTGTTTTGTGGAAATTGAGATGTTGTGGTATATTATTGTGGTTGATTTTATGGACTAGAAATTGGTATTGACCATGGGGATTTCTGGGTTCGGAATATATATATATATATAGGTATATGTACTGGTGGTGTTGAACAAAAAAAAAATATATATATACATGTATAGGGGGTGGCGACCGCCACCCCTGGGTGTGAAGAATTACTGGTGGCGCAAGCCACCTTTGGTGAAGTGGCGCAAGCCACATAGCATAGGGTGGCACAAGCCACATGTCTCATGGCTAAGGGTGGCGCAAGCCACCTCTGTTGGAAAGGAGATTTTGGTGGCGCGAGCCACTTAAAATGCATGATGAGAGCCACCAAACCCATGATAAATACGAAGCACCTTTGTTAATTCATGTTTAAAATACTATTTCATATAAATGAAAAATATATATACCTCATGATACCTTTCCATCAATTTTTATAATCAAGTAACACAAAATCAATGTCATGTTTCTACTTAATAAAATGATTTGGATTGATGAAATAGGAATGATAATATGTCCACTAATAATCCATGTAGCAGAAACTTAACAGGTTTTGTATTACTAAACCATATATTTTTGTAACCAAGATGTTAATAATGTGTAGCAGAGTTCCTTTAATTGGTTTGGTAGCAGAGAGATTAATTAGTAAAATCAAGATCAGTAGGAAAAGCTCATGTCCAAGTTTTGACAGAAATCTAATTAACCAAGCAGTGGTAATTGTGACAGAAAAATGAAACAATGACAGTAAACAGGTTTTAGCAGAAAAATTGGATATGTAGCAGTGATAGTTTTCAACAGAAAATGAAAATAACAGGTTTTGTATAACAAACAGAATTTTTGACAGCAACAGGATTAATAACATTTCATGACAGAAGTTTGGAAATGATTTTATGGAAATCGTAACAGAAAGTAGAATTTCGAAATGAACTGATATTATATAACAGAAGTCAGAAACAATGCAGTTTTAGTCGGGTTAGCCGATTTAGGCGGAAAACTTAGTTGCTCGGAATTTAACGAAAATTGTCGAGATAGTTAGTAATAATTAGTAGGTGATTTTAGTTGGTTTATTTTGTTGAATTCGTGTTGTATGTGTGGATTTCTTGTACAGTTGCTTATGTTGTTTTGTCCCGGTTTATGGGCATTTTTAAGTCGTAGGTCGAATGACCAATGTTGATGTTAAAGTTGTAGGTCGTATGACCAACGTTGATGTATATAAGTTGTAGGCCTATGGCCAAAGTTGAATCGTGTTGAATTAAAGTTGTTATGTGGTTTGTTATCTGTTGTTCGAAGTTGGTTGTCGTTTTGTGTTGAGTCGTTGCATCATGGCATTTGCATTTTGTCGGAGCCGTTGCTCACACCACGTTGGCCTGGATTGGCAATTTTTAAGTTGGAGCTGATGCTCACCACGTTGGCCTGGATTGGCAAAATTACTAAGTTGAAGGCTTATGCCTTGCAGATACCTCGATAACCTGGTATATTTTAAGTTGGGAGTTTTACTCTGATGGTACCACATGCATATGCATAGTCGAGTCGCATCCGGTGTCGCATTATTTACGTTGTTTGTGTTGATTTTGGTTGTTGAAGTTGAGTAAGTTGTTTATGTTGTCCAAGTTGATAAAGTTGTTTAAGTTGTTTAAGTCGATGAAGTTGTTTAAGTTGCTTAAAGTTGATGAAGTTGTTTATGTGATCTCGTTGATGAAGTTGCTTACATGACTATGATGATGTTGATTATGTTGATTATGTGGAAAATGTTGATATGTGTAATAAGTCGATAAAGTATGTTGAGAGATTGTGGATTATTGTTAAAGTTGTGGTGATTGTCGTTAAGTCGTGATGAATTGAAGTTGTATATTATAAGTTGTCATGATGATGTGTTGGTTGATTTAAGTTGTTGTTGTTACTAATTATATTGATTTGAGTTGTTTGTTGATTGTTGTATAATTGTCGTTGAAGTGGTGAAATTTGTATGATTCTAAGCTAATATATTATTGATCATATACTTGTTTATGTTGGTTGATATCTCACCCCTTCTATAATGATGTTACCTATTATGGGTAATTGAGCAGGTACTGCAGGATAGCTGTGGAAGTGAAGTAATTTTATGAAGTCCTTTAGTTGCTGTTAGTTCGGGTTGGTCTTGCTCTGATACGTAGCACTCGGGGGGAATGTTTATGTTGTTGTTTGTTATTACTAGTTGTTGAATAATTATAAATTGAACGTTGTTTTGGCTGGATAAAGTGGTTAGCTGATTTATAAGCTGTGAATGCCGAATGCTATGTATCACTTTTAAATGAAATATAAGTTGTTTGTTGTTTTAAGTTGATATGTGACATCCCATGTGTGTTGAAAATTTTTTAAATACTCTGATATTTTTATTATAATTACCGGGTAGATTTGGGGTGTTACAACAAGCCTTGCTTGTAAGCAACTTGTCATCATCTACTGGTATAAAACCCGAGGAGGTTATTGGAACTCAGTTCCAAGCATTGTCGATGAGCAAGGACAATCAATCCCAAGGAGGAACCTCGATTTCCTCGAACAAAGATGCTATCAAAGCGGTCGAGAGTACCGATATGAAAGGATGGGACAGCTTGTCATTCCCACTGACAATAAAACAAAGGAGGGTCTTGGTTTTTCTGCAACCTGTACCCAGACAGCTGCTAACGATGAAAGTCTTCATCCCCTTCAAAACTTATTCCACAGTGGAGGTTTTCTTCACCTAGTATCTCAGACAGTTCATGCTATCAATGAGGGAGATCCCTCTGACACAGATGAAGAATGGAAGTCCTACCTTAATGAGGACGGTTATATGTCTCAGGAAGAGGTGCCTATGCCTTTTTGCTTTCCTACAGAAAGTCTGAGATTTATACCAAGATCAGATGTCGAAATGATCTACGGGGATTGTGATCCGGAAGGATGCCGCGCTCCGCCAAATTCATTAGAGGAAGACACTCTGATGAAAGACAACTTTGACCACAACTATTATGGCCCAATGGATGGTCTGCCGATGTGGCAGCCTTACCCAGGAGACTTGGGGCAAGAAAGTTAGCCGAGCAATGAAAATCAGCTGACCGTCATTGAATGGAATACCTGTGTCCCCACCATGTCATGGGATCAACACTCAGGTCATTCAAAAACTTCTCGACATGAAGATGAATTTGCAACGTTTGCAGGAGTTGAATTCGTCAACTATGTTTTTCCCGAGGTCAACGTCATCGAGAAAGATGACTCCTCCAGTCCCAAAGAAGTTTGGGACACCTTGGGACAACCGAGTGGAAAGTTCGACTTTGTGGTCAAGTACACCGCTCCCGAAAGCTCTCGTATCAGGCTCGAAGATATCCAGCCAACTAGATGGGGAGATACAGCTGAGAGCACAAATGCTATGCAAAATGCAACAGAGGAATTCTCCTACGATAATTCTGCCTGGGAAACAGATTCCAATGATCCTGCTCCACCAGAAATTAGCGTCGTTTTTGAAGACAAATCAAGGAAGGTGCCAGAATTTGTGATTCACCGAGGAGTTCACTGCCAATGGGTTGCCGTCGAGGTTCCGAAGGTCGTTCGTCAGTCAAAGTAATTGCCGTCCTTTAACCTTTCACCCTGCCCAGGTGAAACGGATGTTTTGATAGGGCTCGCTTTCTGTAAATTTCCCTCTTCGCTTTGCCCGAAGTGACAGAGTTTTATTTTATAGGGCCGTAGTTTCAAGGATCGACTTGTTCATTAATAAAATAACGTCGTTCTGTAATTTCCGCATTAATTGCTGTTTTCTCTTTTTGCTTTTTTCAGAAAATGGTAATCCTAAAAAACAATTCAATAATAAAAACAAGCAGTAAAAAAATAAAACACTGCACACACTTGCATTTTTCTCTATCTCTTCTAAACACGAATCATCATGTCATGCAGATTGCTTGTTTTAAACCTCGTTGAAACATACGATCCGATGCCTTCTCCCAACTTTGAGTTCCGGATATTCGAGGCTGAAGAAGAAAATGACAACGAAATTCCAGAAGAGATCTCCCGATTACTCAGACAAGAGGAAAGGTTCATTGAACCTCACAAAGAGCCGTTGGAAACGGTAAACTTGGGTTCAGAAAAAGAGAGAAAAGAAATCAGGATTGGGGCACTTCTCAGTCCAACTGCCAGAGAGGGTTTGATAAAGCTTCTCAGAGAATTTCCCGATGTATTCGCTTGGTCCTATCAGGATATGCCAGGGTTGGATACCAGCATCGTGGAACATCATTTACCATTAAGATCGGAATGTCTGCCAGTAAAGCAAAGGTTGAGACGTACTCACCCGGACATGGTCATCAAAATCAAAGAGGAGGTACAGAAACAGATTGACGCGGGTTTCCTCGCTACATCTGAATATCCTCAATGGTTAGCCAACATCGTACCTGTTCCGAAAAAGGATGGAAAGGTCAGAATGTGTGTCGACTACCGAGATCTGAACAAGGCTAGTCCAAAGGACGACTTTCCTTTACCACACATTGACATGCTGGTTGACAGTACAACAAAGTTCAAAGTTTTCTCCTTCATGGATGGATTCTCGGGCTATAACCAGATCAAAATGGCGCCGAAAGACATGGAGAAAACTTCGTTCATTACCCCATGGGGTACCTTTTGTTACAAGGTAATGCCATTCGGTTTGAAGAATGTCGGGGCAACCTATCAAAGGGCCATGACTACTCTGTTTCATGACATGATACACAAAGAAATCGAGGTATATATCGATGATATGATTGCTAAATCTATAACATAAGAGGAGCATGTGACCCACCTGTCACAACTATTCGAGCGGTTGAGAAAGTACAAACTCCGCTTGAATCCCAACAAATGCACCTTCGGGGTCCGTTCAGGGAAACTACTAGGGTTCATCGTCAGCCAGAAAGGAATTGAAGTTGATCCTGACAAGGTCAAGCCCATTCAAGAAATGCCTTCTCCGAAAACTGAAAAACAAGTCAGAGGATTCCTGGGACGTTTGAACTACATCTCCAGATTCATATTCCTTATGACTGCCACTTGTGCGCCGATCTTCAAATTACTGAAAAAGAACCAGGATTGCGTTTGGTCAAAAGATTGCCAAACCTCCTTCGACAGTATCAAGGAATATCTGTTGAATCCTCCGATTCTATCACCTCCAGTGGAAGGAAGACCACTGATCATTTACCTCACAGTCCTAGAGGATTCAATGGGATGTGTACTTAGCCAACAAGACGAAACTAAACGGAAAGAGTCTGGCATTTACTATCTAAGCAAGAAATTCACCGACTGTGAAACTCGGTACACGATGCTCGAGAAAACTTGCTGTGCTTTGGCTTGGGCAGCCAAACGTCTTCGCCAGTACATGATTCGTCACACTACTTGGTTGATCTCAGAAATGGATCCAATCAAGTACGTTTTCGAAAAACCTGCTCTTACGGGAAGGATTGCCCGTTGGCAGATGCTGTTATCAGAATATGACATAGAGTACCACGCTCAAAAATCCGTTAAAGGAAGTATTTTAGCCGATCATTTAGCTCATCAACCGATTGACAATCAGGAATCAATCGGGTTTGACTTCCCAGACGAAGATGTCATGTATCTAAAAATGAAAGATTGCGATGAACCGTTACCCAGTGAAGGGCCAGAACCAGGTCCCAATGGGGACTTATCTTTGACGGAGCAGTTAATCATTATGGAAACGGAATTGGGGCAATCATTGTTACCCCTCAGGGTACCCACATTACTTTCACTGCCAGACTTACGTTCAAATGTACGAACAACGAGGCCGAATACGAAACTTGTATTATGGGTCTCGAAGAAGCAATTGATTTAAGGATCAAAAACTTGGACGTATACGGTGACTCAGCCTTGGTTATCAATCAGATAAAAGGAGATTGGAACACATACCAATCAGGATTGATTCCTTACAAAGACTATGCAAGAAGGTTGCTACCCTTCTTCAACAGAGTTAAGTTTCATCACATCCCTCGTGATGAGAATCACATGGCTGACGCTTTAGCCAGTATCTCTTCCATGATTAGTGTAGGTCAATGGAATGACATACCTAAGATCAACATAATGCGCCTTGAACGGCCCGCTTACGTCTTCACGATTGAAGCAGTCATAGACGACAAACCTTGGTATCACGATATCAAATGCTTCCTTAAAAAACAAGAGTACCCATCTGGGGCACTCCGAAAAGACAGGAAAACCCTCAGAAGACTGGCTGGAAACTTCTTCCTGAGCGGTGACACTCTCTATAAGAGAAACTTTGACATGGTCTTGCTCCGATGCGTAGGCAGACCAGAAGCAGACATGCTGATAAAAGAAATTCACGAAGGGTCCTTTGGCACTCATGCCAACGGACATACAACGGCGAGAAAAATTCTAAGAGCAGGGTACTATTGGTTGACTATGGAATCCGACTGCTACAAGTACATGAGGAGGTGTCACAAGTGTCAGATATACTCCGAAAAAATTCATGTACCGCCATCACATCTCAAAGTTCTTTCTTCCCCGTGGCCTTTTTCCATATGGGGAATCGACATGATTGGCATGATTGAACCCAAAGCTTCGAACGGACATCGGTTCATTCTAGTAGCCATTGACTATTTCACCAAGTGGGTCGAAGCAGCGTCATTCGCCAATGTAACCCGACAAGTGGTGGTCCGATTTATCAAAAACAATATCATCTGCCGTTATGGTGTTCCAAGCGAGATCATTACTGATAATGGATCTAACTTGAACAATAAGATGATGAAGGAGTTGTGCGCAGAGTTCAAGATTGAACATCATAACTCATCTCCCTACCGACCAAAGATGAACGGAGCGGTAGAAGCGGCTAACAAGAACATCAAGAGGAACGTTTAGAAGATGGTTGTAACCTACAAAGACTGGCACGAGATGCTACCCTTTTCACTTCACGGTTATCGCACATCTGTTCGTACTTCAATAGGGGCTACCCCTTTCTCTCTAGTGTATGGCATGGAGGCAGTTCTCCCCATAGAAGTAGAGATCCCATCAATCCGAGTACTGATGGAAGCTAAGCTTACAGAAGCTGAATGGTGTCAAAGCCTACACGACGAATTAAACCTGATCGAAGAGAAACAAATCACGGCTCTATGCCACAGTCAGTTGTATCAGCAGAGAATGAATAAGGTGTTCGACAAAAAGGTCCAACCTCGTGTTTTCAGAAAAGGAGACCTTGTGCTCAAGAAGATACAATCATTTCTCACTGACTCTCGGGGCAAGTGGACTCCGAATTATGATGGCCCCTATGTGGTCACGAAAGCTTTCTCAGGCGGCGCCTTGAGACTTGCAACCATGGACGGAGAGGAATTTGCCTACCCCACGAATGTTGATGTAGTCAAGAAATACTTCGCCTAAAAAAAACGTCTCGGTGGATTGAAAACCCGAAAGGGCGGTCCAGGCAAAAGTTAGAGACATGAAAAAAATCATCCCGGTGGATTGGAAACATCAAAGTACAATCCAGGAAAAAATTAGGGATAATGGCAAGTAACTATGTTCAACAGAGGCAAGTCCCTCAGCAGCAGTTACATCATCCATCGGAGGAAAACTCCAGTCAAGGTCATCTGCGACAGAAGCTCAGGATGTCCCGAATTCAAAGTTGGTAGAAGGATAGTGGTCGTTATGTTTCAATGTAGCCCTTTTCCCTGTAAATTACCATTTTCAAACTTTGTATAAACTCTTTGGAATCACGCGTTTGGCTGATCTCCATCTTATTAATAAAATTTGAGCCCTTGTGCTTTTGTTTGTAATTCTTATTTGTTTTAGCTTTACAGAATGACATTTTAACATGATCAACGATTCTTGAAATAAAACAAAAATGAATTTACTTGTTAAAACTTTTTCTGCTTTTAAAATAAAGTCGGCAATTTCTTTTGACTGTTGAACATCAAAAGAGCATCAACCGCTTCTCCAGAAGTAAGCCAACTTCAAAGTGCAGAATGAAAGTACTCCTTCTACGCCAGTACGCCTGAATGAAGGAATCAACTGTGTCAGAGACCTTGTCTCGTCTGACACGCCACGGCAGAGTTCTTACCTCCTAAGCCCGATCGACGGTATTCCCCCACAGGGACTATCTCTCCTAAGTAAGGTGGAATTACTATTCTGAACCAACGGTACTTCTTCGCCCCGCGATGGCCGAGTATCCAGTCATGTTCATCTTTTAGTTTGTGTGTCGCGTCAGTTTTGTCCGCATATACATACATACATCATGCATTATTGATTTGCATTCACATTTCATATTGCATCGCTATCACTCTAGCCGGTCTTCTCCCTTAGTGATAGGAGTTCTCTTAATCGAGTTGTCAGTTCTTTCCTCGTCAGGAAACGTTGTGTCTGAACAATCTCGCCGCAAGTGTATCTTTAGATCAGAGTCAGCACTCGACCACTTTGATAACTTGAACCTCTGAAAAGCCAGAGAACCTTCAACAGATGTCACTCTTCGCCATTGAAGATGATATCCTTGCTTTCCCTGATTGAGGAAAATCCCCAGAGAAAGCCTCTTAAGCAAAGGTCGGAAGTACATCAGTATTTCTCTGAAAATCCGCTGATGAAAAGGTCATCGGCACCTCAAAATTGGATCACATCATATGGCATTTCTCCGAGAAGATCTCCGAGAAAAGTATGATGTAAAGACCCCAAGCGGAAGCAGTCTCTCAAGAGACTCGCTTTCCCTGGTAGAATCGACAAATGGCGTCTCCAACAGAGAAGTTTATGTACCTCTACAACTCAGACGACTGGGTTCCCCCAGCAGGTCTAACCTCAGACCTTTTTTCCGTCAAATGGCATCTCCCCAGGAAAATTTGGCGAGAAGTTTGAGGGAAAGCCGCTACGCATAGCATCCTTTGTCAATAAAGTTTATTGACAAAAGAAACTAAGACCAGTTCCTTGGTAGGAAACCAGGATCGAGGGGAAGTTTAAATCGGAAACTAAGACCAGTTCCTTGGTAGGAAACCAGGATCGAGGGGAAGTTTATTTCAGCAACTGAGACCAGTTCCTTGGTAGGAAACCGGGATCGAGGGGAAGTTTACATAAGAAACTAAGACCAGTTCCTCGGTAGGAAAACAGGATCGAGGGGAAGTTTACCTTTTCTAAGCATCATTGCTTAGCAAAAGAAGATGAGTGCGCAAGCAACCATTCATAACCACCATCAAAATTTCGGGTATTCCGATATTTAATCTTCTTGCACCCCGAATGCCCGAATACCTTCGTCATTCACACCTTCGGGTCCAAGAAGATTAAATAGGGGCATCTGTCATACCCCAAATTTTGACCACTAAGATTTCCCATCATTGTGAGAATCATCATCACAATATGGAGGAACCATCATGCTTCATCAGTTTCCCCAAAGATGGGTGAGCATCCACTACAATCAAAATTAGGGTTTCTAGCCCTCTCAGAGCCTTAGGCAAAGGATCAATAAAGGAATGGCATGATCTTCAGCTTGTCTAACCTCTCAAACATTCACAATGGATCAAGAGGACTCCCATTTCAAGGATTAAGCACAAGGTTGCTCCCTTCTAGGTGGATCAAGCTTCAAGATCGCCAGTGTCACCAAATTAGGGTTTTAGTCGACCAGGGCCTCCAGATGGAAAGTTTCATCTGGGCACAAGCCAATGATCCAAAACACAACCTAATTTACTCCATGGAACCGCATGGACCCATTCATGAAGTCAATTTTGCCTCAGGGGATGCATTCATCAAAAATTAGGAATTAGGGTTCTTTGACCTAATTCACCCCTAAGTTGACTTTTAGGGCAAATCAAGAGCCAAGACCTCAAGAGAGGGTTTGAGGGTCTCTAATGAACTATATTGATCCATTTGGAACAATGGATTAATCCAAGAAGCTTGAGCAACAAGTCTCAATTTCATCTGCACCACAATTAGGGTTTTAAGGAAAAAGTCAACTGCAACTTTGACTTTTGACTAGGACATGCTCCCAAGCCCTAGGACATGCCCCAATATACCCTATGACACCCTTGTAACATGTCCATCAAGTTTGATTTAGGTCAAGGACATGATTACATGAAGAATTGCACAGTTTGGAATTCATCTGATAAAAAGTCAACTGTGCACAAAAGTCAACTTTGACTTTTTGAGATTTTTAACCAAAATGGATTTTTAACCCTAAAATGATGTTAATGTATGATTTGAATCATCATTCATCAAGAAAAATCAAAGAAAATGGGATAACTTGTAAAAGGGGTAACCATAAAACTTAGAAATTTTTCTAAGTTATGGAAAAAGTACCACTAATGCACCAACTTTGGAGGACCATAACTCCTAAACCACAAGGCCAATTTTTTTCATCCAAAGATGGATTTGTAGTCCTAATTACCCTCTACAAAAACTTCAACTAGACCTAAGTCCAATTCATTAAGGATTTTGAGTTATGGAGTGATCAAAATCAAGAAATCACACTTTGTTCCAACACTTAGTGAAAATTTCACTAAGTCAGATTTTGCTTCACTTTTTGCCAAATGTAGAGGGATTTTTCACTTGGAATCAGAAGAGATCAAAATCAAACATGTTCAAACAGTTGTTGTATCATGTAAGGGCTTTCCAAAATGGCCAAGAACATTGCCAAATTCAACTTACACCATGAGATATGACATTGTCAAGTTGCCTTGCTGAAATCTGTCAAAGGCAAGGCAGATTTTGCATTTTGGCTCGATTTTCCAAAATCAGCCAAATTCAAATGCTCCTATCCACTTGGACACATCTGAGGATTGAATCTAAAGGGGACAATCACTGAGCCAAGCCTCAAAAGTCCATGGAACAAGAAATAGCATGTTGAACCTAGAATGGCCAAAATAGGGACAAGACTCCAAATTTGGATTGAAGCATTCAATGGAAGCATCAAGGTGGCATGGACTGAGCCATTCTCATCTGAAATCAGTCAAGACTTATCCAAGACCAAGGGAACCAAAGCTCTGTGCCCTAACCTCTAGTCAATGGCTAGAGGAGACTTGCATTTCCATTGGACAACATTGGCCAAACCTACTTACCAGCTGCCATTCACTATTCCTTGCAAAACAAACTTGCTCTACTATAAATAGAGCTCAATTATGATCAGTTTGAGTACACCAAAGCCATCTAACAGATTCTTTCCTCAAAATCTCTTTCTCTTGGCAAAAATGCATTTCTTAGCAAGGTAGCTATCGGGTTTTGAGTTTGAGAGCTTTTCCAATCAAACCAATCACACACACACCTCATATACATCACATATGAGCTAATCAAACACTTAGATCACTTCTGAAACACCAATTTCACAAAATCACCAGCTGGTTGCTTAAATTTTCAATCAAGTTGCAGCTGAGGTACCACAAATTGTTCCAGCCATTTCAATCAGGTCCAAGCATTCAAACACACTCCATAGGGTGTAGGGAAGTTGTTCAGATCATCACCACTCATCTGTAACACCTCCAAATCAAAAATCACATTGCACTTGCTGTCACGGCTTAGAGGTAAGCATATACTTGGTCATCTCTCAATCCATGCATATTTCCTCGCACAATAATTTGGCCATATGTTCATAATCATGCATGGAATGTTTTCCCTCAATTAATTGCATTGTTTGAATCGTGTATCAAAAATCCTAGCCTTCATGCAGAAATTAGGGTTCTTGAGGTTTCTTCGTGATTTCATGTTTTATGTTTAATTTAAATGAAATTAAGTGTTATAGACATGATCGTGAGGTTGAGACGAGCATAATGATATGTGGATTGCATGATATGATTACGTATTCAGTGAGATTGGATGAAAAACGCAAATCAGCCAAACCCAGAAAAACGCGCGTGTTCTTGCTTGTGTTCTTGGCGCCTTTTTCACAAATTCAAATATTTGAATTTTGTGATTTTGTTTAATTGATTCAAAAATTAATTTCTCTCTGAGTTTTAATGATTTTGAGTTGATTCTTTTTTTAATAATTCACAAAAATGTTAAAATATTTTATTTTATAAAAAAATCACAAAAATATTATTTATTTCATATAATTGATATTTTTGCAAAGAATTAATGTTTTAATTATTTTTTGACATTTTAAATATTTTTTCCACATTGATTTTGCAACTTTTAATGCTTTCTAATTATTTTGTAGGTCAATACTTAATTTTTGAAGCATTAATCCAAAGTCACAATTTGTTTTTCATATGTTAAACAATTTTGATCATTTTAATTGAATTTTTATTCAATTAAATACATTTTTGAAAACAAATTAGGGTTTTTGGATTAATTCAACCCTCATAAATCATTTTCAAAACCTCTTGGGCCTCTTGAGAGAGTGTAAGACCCAACCCACTTGTACATAAATATTTTTGGGCCTCATTCGTTGTATAAGTCCCTCTATACATTTTCAAATAAATGGCACGATCATTGCCTTTTGAAAAATAACCTTGGGCCTCTCCTTGAGCTATAAGACCCATTCAAAAACACTTTGGGCCTCTAATAGAGTGTAAGACCCAATCCCCTTTTAACCAAAACATTTTGGGCCTCACTTATTGTATAAGTCCCTCCGCGTTAAAAGAAAACCTCGGCGCGATCGCCATTTTAAAACGAATAATCAATTGGGCCTACCCTCGTGTTATAAGCCCCATTCTTTTTCTTTAAAACTCTTTGGGCCTCTTGAGAGAGTGTAAGACCCATCCCTTTGTACAGAAAACCTTTTTGGGCCTCAGTCACTTGTATAAGTCCCTCTGTACAAATTCAACAGTGCGCTCACTGATAAAACCCTGGGCCTCTCCTTGAGCTGTAAACCCCAGATCTTTCTTTTTCAAAGCACTTTCTCCTTTGATTTTGAATATACTATTGTTTTCAATCTTTCTTTGTTGAACAACTAACCAAACAGCATGGAAGCTCTACAACCGAGTAAGTGGTTATCGCTTTCATTTACCGCTTTCATATACATATAACTGTATTGTGGGGCTGTTTCACTGTAAGTCTTCTTTCATAAACTCATATCAACTGTGTAATAATAGTATAGATATTTCGAGTTTCCCCGGCAACTACGTCTAGAACTAGGTGACGCCGTTTCGTTTATTCGTAGAAATAGACAACTAGATCCCCCAATAGGATCACCAGATACAGTCTTCTCTTCGGCTGTCCTCATTAGGAATTGTCAAGAAACTCTACTCCCAGAGATGAATGTATTCTCCGTGAATGGCATCTTTGAGTTTCTTCCAAATTCTCGAACTTTCCTGACTTTGATCTATTCTCGGTGAATAGCATTGCCTTGAATTTCTCGGGGTTTGGGGACCCATCGGCTTCTTAAAAGCATCGGCCTCCTCTTGGGCATCGTACAAGGACCCACAGGCTTCCTAAAAGCAACCCCGCCTCCTCTTGGGCTTAGTACAAGGACCCTACGGCTTCTTAGAAGTATTCACCGCCTCCTCTTAGGCTTCGTATAATGATCTCTTCCTCCGGGAATGATAGCCTCCTCTTGGGCTTCGTACAAGGACCCGCCGACTTCTTAAAAGTTTCCAGCCTCCTCTTGGGCTTCGTACAAATTGTCCCGACGACCTCCTAGAGGTATAGGAACAGAACCTAGTCATCTTCATAGAACAGTCCTTTCACAGAGTCTACTACAGTTTCTCAAAGCATAGTACAAAAGATAAAACTCTAGACTTGGACAGTCTAATATCCTTGAGTCTCAAATACATTCTCAAGTGACCCCTTCGTTAAATAGGAAGGAAACCCGCAGACTCGGACAGTCTCAATACCCTTCGGATTTCCCGTTTCCTTAAAGAACAGGAATAACCCGGATCCTTGAATCAAGTCCTTGAGTACAGTGTTGCTCATATAAGAACTGATTTTCTCTTTCAAAATCAGTATACTGGACTTGTCACTCAACTGAAACAGTAATCATAGCCTCCTCTTAGGCTTTGTATAATGATCCTTCTCCAGTGAAGTTAGCCTCCTCTTGGGCTTTGTACAATGATCCTCCCTAGTGGAGTCAAACAACGTTTAGCCTCTCTCTCGGGCTTTGTACGAGACACATAAGAGACTCCCTCGTTGAGTCAACCACCTCTTTCGCCTCCATCTCGGGCTTTATACGAGATACAAAAAGGTTCTTATTGAGCCAAACAAACAATAGCCTCCATCTCGGGCTTTATACGAGATACCAAAAGACTTCATCGTCAAGTCAAAACTTTTAGCCTCTCTCTCGGGCTTTGTACGAGACACATACTAGCCTCCTCTTAGGCTTTATATAAGAAAACCACTGGTTAATCCAATTAACCTTTTAGCATCAAAGCTGTGCCTCGTTCACAGTACACAAACATCAACAACTCCTTTCCCTTCATCTAATCGTTGTAAGCGGTAAGCCTCTGGATCATCTACATCCATGCCACTGTCCCTCTTTTAGCATGAGAAATTCCTAAGGAAAGATAGCATTGCTCTACACTGAGTTAAAGTCTTCTCCTTCAGGTTGGAAATCCCCTATAAAGGAAATTATGGCATTTTCGGATTCACAAATCCCGGTTAAAGTAATTCTCCTTTATAAACAGTCGTAACAGACAAACCCCTCTTTAGAGATGACAAATTCTCTCTAAAGTTGAGACCTTTTAGCTTCACATCTTGGGCTTTGAACAAGATACAAATCACCTTTTGCTTCACGTCTTGGGCTTTGAACAAGACACCAAAACAACCATTTCCTCCCATTGAATAGGAGGAACTACGAACGCTCTGATTTCCCTGTTTCGGTAAACGGAATACGTAGGCATAAGATCGAAAGAAAAGATCTTAGCGAGCACAATCAACAAAAAACCCAAATCCCATATCTCCATCAATCAAAAGCAGTAATTCAAAAGCACCAGTCCTAACATCCTAATCCTTGTTCCCCGCCAGAAACCTTCTGTCAAGATAAAAAGAAAAAGAAACCGTATTGGCGAAAATACAAATAACCAGTACAAAGGCCCCCCCACATTGATAGCATTCGTAACTTAACAGACCGCTGTTTAAACTCAGTATGCAAAGCAGGGTTAATTGGAGACATCTATTTCCCTTCCTTATTCAGCTCACAATAGGATAAAAAATGAATCGACCTGTAGTTTTAAGCTCAACCGCAGAGAGCGACCAGCGCTTAAGAACCGCGTCCAAAATCGCTCGCTACATTCCTTACTACTTTTCTCTCTTTTTCTTTCTATTATATGAAAAATATAATATCTACCCAAACAAAAGACCAAAATACCCCTACACTCAAACATCTCGCAAACGCTCCCAAAACGCGATAAAATATAATCACGATGAAAAATAATATATTTTCAAATAAAAGTAAAAAATAAAATAATATAACAATAAAATAATCAAAACGACTCAATTAAATAAAACTAACTAAAACTGGGACGTTACAATACACATCCAACATCATGCATACAGACCAAGCCTAAAGCAAATCAAATTGCATACACACATTCAATGCACACACAATTCAGCATACATTTATCTTTGTCATACACTCCTAACTATCTTAGCAATTGCATTTCACATAAAGCTAACATCATTATTGCTAACAAATGTTGTCCTGCCAGGCCAACCTGCTAATATAATTTCCTATCCAATATCTTTTTTAAGCCAATTCACTAACATTTAACACTTTTTAATCAATTAACACAATGCCATTCCCATAGCAGCCTAACTAACCTAATTGATCTTCACATTGTCATAACAATAACATTTCCAATAGCATATTCATTTCCAAATTTTAATTGCCAACAACATTTCCAAAACAATTAACTCTTTCTCCATTCACTAAAAGCTTTCTTAAACTGATTCCAAAACCCGTTAACTGTCAAAGTGTAATTGGATAACTGTCAAATTTATTCAAGCTGACATAAGCTAGCTAACACTCATTTAATTTTCTCTTAAAATACAATAATGATAGTTCCATTCAATTATGTAGATAGATTATGGTTACCGAAGTGCTTGTTTTTAAAAAACAAATGGAGCCAGAACAATGTATTATTGTTGAGAACACAATTCTGAAGAGTTGGACGATTGCTCATAAGTTTGACTTTGCAGTATATGAGCAGTATTGTTCATGTTACTATGTTAATCTTTTATCTTTGATATACAATTTGACCTTCATTATTGCTCTTCCCCTTATAGCTGATAATCTAGCATTCTTGAGAGCAGAAATTAAAAGTTAAAAGAAGCAAATTAAACATTTAAAGAAAAAATCACTCTGGTGTAGAAGTTTGGAGGAGGTAACTATAAATTACATCTTGATTTGTTTATCTCATCCCTCAGTATCCTCCTCCATATTTGTTTAATTCTCTGTTAGAATTTTTTTTTTTAGTTTGATCCACATGTAAATTGGTAATACTGAAGATAGTATAGGAAATAAATTTTTATTTATAGAGGCAGGTTTATCTTGTACATTTCATTCACAAATCAAAAACCAAGAAAAAATTAGTATAACTAATAACCTAATGGATTGCAGGTTATTGAGAAGCTTGTAGACATTGTCCATTTTTTACATTTGGAGATAAGCAATAACTTTGGGAGTGCAGGTCTGTACCTACTAAAAGCAATATAAAATGTTTGCTTCACTCGATTTATGTTATTCTAGTGTCACTTAATGTAATAACGTTCTTATCACTGCCATGACTTAATTAACATTTATATTGTGAAAATCTCAGTCATGTTATTCTGTTTATCTTATTTTGTGAGACACGCGATACATAATTTGGCCGAGAAGTTTGGATGAAAGGCACGCGATACCTACAATATTTCATACTATGATTGTTATAAAATCTAAGAATGTGAGACCAGCAAATCATTTTTTTTGTTTCTTTTTCTTTGTAATCATGGCAACTGATAATTGTATCAAACATTAGCTTCGCATTACTTATAAAGATATTACCTCATGTACAAATACGACCCTTAATTTTCCTGGTGCAGCGTCATTTATTTCATCTTCAATTTCTCTTGGCTTAATATCCTTTTTCCAAGTGTTTGTGCATGACAAACCCTGGATTAGGGAGAAAGGTCCAATCAATCCGACAGTGTGTGTTACAATTCATGACGTGACACCTAATTGATTATGGTGTTGAAATTTTAGTTACAATTCATGATGAATAATAGATAGATAAAAATAGAGACAGAGAAAAACTTTTGTAGTTTGTACCAGTGTACCTCTCTTTACAAAGGAAGGATTCGTAGGCCTCTTTTCGGCTACAAGTTCAAGTAATAGAACTCCAAAGCTATATACATCTGACTTCTTAATCGTTCTCCCACTTTGTAGATACTCTGATCGATATATAAATAATATACCATAAACCATTTAATCATTTACTGAGATATATTCAAAATCCACTTCATTGCATTATGAGTTAAGAATCTATAATTAATGATAGGTACAGTTGCATTACCTGACAGGGGTGATTGTAATCTATCAATGCATTGAGGACAGGTACAGTTGTATACTTTGATAGAGTAAGTATGTCTTGCCATAAGACAAAGTAAATCAAAGACAACACGTCAAAATTTCATTATCGCAAATAAGAAAACCTGAATCTGTTGTGTATTCCCAACTGTGATATTGGATAATGTCCAACATGCTTCTTTCTTAATGCTTTTTTTATAAGTATTAGCCAAGAGATTCATAATAGCAAATATCACGAAATATGTACAAAACAATGGCCAATGAACATGAGAATGCTTAGCAGGAAACAAATTGATACTAACTACATCAGTAAATAAGAAAGACTGGTCATCATTATTTAGGAAGGAAGAGGTAAGAAAAGAAACCTGGTCTCAACTAATATAAAATTGAGCTAAAGAAAATACTTGAAAAGATTTCTTAATCACAAAATTAAATAAAAATAAACAGCACATTTATCACAGAATCCTGTCTTTCTTTACTCGACAGTGCAAATTTGAGTTCTGCTTGGCAATTTCCTTTCACATCCGAGGGATAAAAAAAGAATATTAATAGCCAAGAGCAAAAGACATAGTTTATGGAAGAAACCAAAGGTGAAGAAAGAAGAAACCTTCAAAAATGTCCCTGTAGGAAGGATCACAAATGACAACTATTTCTTTGACTTCAGGCATGCGAGAAAAAGTCAAGAAACTGCAGAGGATTGACAAATTCCCTAATTAAATCATACGATTTCTTACGCAGGAAACATTTAAACATAGTTGTTATTATGAAAATGAGATGAAAACATGATTATTACCTATAGAGTGCAATGGGCTGACCCAACAGAGGAAGATACTGCTTTGGCATGGTAGCCTATAATTATACAAACATTTATAAACACATAAGAAACTTATTCATATAATAGATTTTGAAGAAAAATCAAAATACTAATAACAAAAGATAGAGATCATACTCCCATCCTCTTGCCCTTTCCTCCGGCAAGCAAGACAACAGAAACGCTTCTGTATTTGACAACATCATCAAAATCAGCCTCTTTCTCCTTTGCATAATGTGATTTTCATCATCTTCTTTGTATAATGTGATTTTGAAAAAAAAACATTGAGAAAAAGAAGAGTGTAAAGAAACAATGTAAGTAAATCGAAAAACCAGCACAAAAAACAATGAAGCTTTAAGTAAGAGGGATAAAAGCAATAAACCAAAAATAAAGTTTGAAGCTTTGACAAAGCATTAAGGCAGATCGATAACAGGTTCAGTGGAAAGTAGCAGAGAGAGAATCGGAGACGAGGGAGAAAGGGGGCGGCGGAGATCTAGGGTTTTGAGGGGAAATAGTAATGAGAGAAAACAAGTGTGGGAGGGAGAGAGAAAGAGAAAAATGTGCAAAGAATAATATTTGGTCTTGAGAATTAGAAAGATAAATGAGACTCAAGCGTGTAACTTGGATTTGGTGGGAAGGCCAAATAGAAAATTTTCAATCAGACGACACGAAAGACGGTGAAAGAGGGAGACAAGAAAGAGAGAACGTGAGAGAAAGAGAGAGAACGTGAGAGAAAGAGAGAAGACAAGAGTGAGAGGGAAAGGGTAAGAAAATTTCAAAACGCTACTTTTGATTTTGGAGACCAATGTTAAGTCAACACATGGCAAGCAATTGTGAAAAGCTACTTTTGATTTAGGATGAATTTGCTAGTTACCGAAATAACCTTTTCATAGTGTATTTTATTTTTGGGGGAAGGGCAATTTGGGCAGTGTAACACCCCAATTTCCATCGCGGATAAATAATACATAATTAAATCAGAGTGAATGAATAAAAAAATTTTTTTTGACAGAAATAAGGATGCCACATTTGAGAAAAACATAATCCACCTGCTCATAACTTTGATACATAACGCAAAGTGGAATAAATAATAACAGGAAACTTTTTCCAACAAAAGGAAAGTTCAATTATGGAATAAAGCGGAATGATCCATAATTGACTCGTTTTACAAAATAAGTTGTTTCATAACATCAAAATATACATACGAGTTATCAAAATATATACGTTCACATATATAAACATAAATAACAAAAGCGTCCCCCCCCCCCCCCGACTCCCATGTTACGTATCAGAGCAGACACCAAAGATCTAAGCAAAATGAAGATCTAACTCTTCCACTTGCCTCCACAGCGGCTAATCTGCATTATGCCATAAAAAACATATTCCAGCAGAAGGGTGAGAAACACATTATAATATAATTGCATACAAATAAGTAATAACATGAAATACGCATGCAAAAACATTTTCGCCACAACGTATACCATAATTCAAATACAAAACAAAACAATTCATGCATCCATCACAAAGGCATGTCAATCATGCTCAATACATTTATCACCAATGTATATCAACTCATCAATCCCATTCACAATTCCCCACACATAATCAATCCATTCACAATTTCCC
This sequence comes from Lathyrus tuberosus, assembly GCA_022829125.1. NCBI lineage: Eukaryota > Viridiplantae > Streptophyta > Magnoliopsida > Fabales > Fabaceae > Lathyrus > Lathyrus tuberosus. The sequence goes on from JALAZF010000117.1 coordinate 6,658,882, forward strand.
ACACATAATCATTCCATTCATGATTTATGCAAATGCACAGAGACCGACACAACGACTCTATGCAATGCGGTACCATTCCATCCATCATTCTCATCATCATTAATTCACTCAGGAATTATTAGAATCATCGCTTGTTACTTAGTGTAATTCCCCGTCGGGCAAACGATGTTCCCCATCGCTTTAGGTCCTCTTTGTATAAGGCTCACGACGTTTATGGATCGCTTTAGGTCCTCTTTGTATAAGGAACACAACCCGATCGCTTTAGGTCCTCTTTGTATAAGGCACACGATCGTCTATAACGTCGCTTTAGGTCCTCTTTGTATAAGGCACACGATCGTTACAGTATATTCCCTCTGGAATCGTTTCGTCGCTCACACCCCACAATGGCAAACGACATCACATGGAGCATATTCATGATACATGGTATACCAATGACTCATGACAATCAAATGCATATACATATATAACCATGTGAACCATCTCAACATCAATAATCATGCATTACAATCAAACCCAAAACAATGCATTTATTTGTCATAAGGCCACAAACCATCATCACAACATCTCATCGCATGCATTCACATCATATAACAGCACACAAGCTATACGTTATTGATCGTGAAGGCTGGATCAGATCCTGTAGAAGTGGGCCACCAAGTACGTCTGGGATGCTGGTCGTATGGAGAGGAGGAGGGGGTGTACCTGCAAGGCACTCCGACGCTCAAGTAAGAAAGGGTCAGAGAAAAAGGGGCAAGTACGAGTGTTAGTTCGTAGGGTGAATATTCGATACCTGACCCTCTCAAGCGAGAGGGTTTATATAGAGCCCCCAGCGCATGTCCAACGGTCCTATTTTCGGGGCGGAATAACCGTTTTCCCAAAGAATAGGTAACTACCCAAACTAGCCGTTATGTCGGGCACAGGCATAGTTTCGGGCACCTGCCCTTAACTGTTCGGGGAGCAATCGGAGCCGTACGTAAAGGGCAGTGATTCCGGGGAGGAACGATGCATTTCTTGCCCGGTTGGAGGGGCAGAAAGGTAACTTTTGCCCCCTTGTGGGTTGGACTTAGGCGATTTGAGCCGCTCTGGAGCAGAAGCGGATTGGGCCATGCCCAGCCATTGGTCCAGTCCAGAACAGGAGCCCCCCCAAGTCGTTGCTCCTTGATACTTCTTTACCTCAACATCCTTACCCTTTTCGTCACGATCAAGATTAACACTTGTAGGCATAGGAGTGTCTATTGCTTTGTAGTTCAGCATATCAAAACGTTTTAGTAACTCAAGACAATATTTCGTTTGACTCACGAATGTGCCCTCTTCAAGTTGTTTGATTTACAATCCGAGGAAATAGTTGAGCTCCCCCATCATGCTCATTTCAAACTCCCCCTGCATCAAACTAGAAAACTCCTTGACCAAGGTCATGTTAGTAGACCCAAATATGATATCGTCAACATAAATTTGTATCAAAATTAAGTGTTTTCCTTGACGTTTAATAAAGACGGTTGTGTCAACCTTTCCTCTTGAATACCCTTGATCAAGTAGAAATTTTCTTAGACGTTCATACCAAGCCCTAGGGGCTTGTTTAAGTCTGTACAAAGCTCGTTTAAGTTTATAGACATGATCAGGATATTCGTGAGATTCAAAATCCAGAGGTTGGGCTACATAAACCTCTTCATTTATGTATCCGTTAAGTAATGCACTTTTAACATCCATTTGGAATAATTAAAGTTCTTTGTGCAAGCATAGGCAAGTAGAAGGCGTATGGCCTCGAGTCGGGCAACCGGCACATAAGTTTCCTCATAGTCGATTCCTTCCTCTTGGTTATAGCCTTGCGCTACAAGCCTAGCTTTGTTACGCGTTATTACTCCATTTTCATCAAGTTTATTCCTAAACACCCATCGGGTGTCGATTACTCGATGATCTCGCGGAGGGGGGAAAAGGTCCCAAACCTCATTTCTCCTGAATTGATTTAGTTCATCTTGCATTGATAGAAACCAATGCTCATTAAGTAACGCCTCCTTAGCGTTTTTAGGTTCAACTTGGGAGACAAAAGCAGAGTAATAAAAAAAGTTACTAAGTTTAGAGCGAGTAGTTACTCCCTTAGAGATATCACCGAGAATGTTGTCAATTGGATGGTCTTTTGAAGACTTCTAAGCTGGAGGAAGTTCATCTTTATCAGCATGATGATCATCCTCACTTTTCACTGGTTGGTGATCCTTTTCCTCCTTAATACGCACTGCTTCAGGCTGATCAATTCCCTTATTAGTGTCCTTGAGTATGTCTTCAGTAGGTACACCTGCACCATGAAAAGAACTACATTCTCCGACATTTCTCGGATAAGACTCGTCAAAGGTAACATGAACTGACTCTTCAACTACACGTAACCTCTTATTATAAATTCTATACGCTTTACTTGACTGAGAGTATCCAAGAAAAATACCCTCGTCAGCCTTGGCATCAAATTTACCAAGAGTCTCTTTCCCTTTATTTAACATAAAGCATTTGCAACCAAATATATGAAGGTGAGAGATGTTTGGCTTACGCCCTTTTAATAGCTCATATGGTGTCTTGTTTAGAATAGGTTGGATGACCACCCTATTCAAAACATAACAAGCCGTACTTATGGCGTCGGCCCAAAAGTATTTTGGTAATCCACCATCATTGATCATAGTCCTTCCAAGTTCTTCCAAAACTCTATTTTTACGTTCCACTACCCCATTTTGTTGAGGGGTACGTGGTGCGGAAAAATTATGATCAATTCCGTTAGAATCACAAAATGCTTCAAATAAATGATTTTCAAACTCACCCCCATGGTCACTTCTAATTGACCCAATGTTTGTGTTTAACTTGTTCTGAGATAACTTAGCAAATCGTTCAAAGGCCGAAAAGGTATCACTCTTATTTGCTAAGAAAATAGTCCAGCAAAACCTAGAAAAATCAGCGACTATAACAAACCCATAATAGTTACCACCTAGACTTTTAACCCTAGATAGTCCAAAGAGGTCCATATGGAGGAGCTCAAGGGGTCTCATAGTTGAAACGATGTTTTTAGATTTAAATGAGATCCTTGTTTGCTTCTCCATTTGACACGCATCACAAAGGTGATCCTTTGTGAATTTAATTTTGGGCAACCCGATGACTAGGTCTTTAGAGACAATTTTGTTAAGCAAATAAATGTTGATGTGAGCCAACCGTCTATGCCACAACCATGAACCTTCATTTATAGCTACTAGACACTTGTCTCCATTCAACGATACCTCATTTAAGTCTAGCATATAGACGTTGTTCGCCCTCAAGCCCTTAAGCACATTCTTTTTGTCGCTATCTTCAACTATGCAACAATCCTTTGAAAAAGATACTTTATAATTCTTGTCACATAGTTGACTAATGCTTAAAAGGTTGTGTCTAAGGCCTTCCACAAGAAGTACATCAGAGATAGTAATAGATGAGGGGTTACCTATACTACCTTTACCAAGTATCTGTCCCTTCTTGTTATCTCCGTAGGTGACAAACCCCTTTTTCTTCGCCACAAAGTCGATAAAAAGAGATATGTCTCCGGTCATGTGTCTCGAGCAGCCACTATCCAGAACCCATCTTCTTTCGGTGGTCTCAAGACTTTGTACCTACAAAAACAATCAAGGGAGAGTAGGTACCCAATTCTCACTGGGTCATTTAAGGTGAGTGAAACCAAGACCGCACTTGGGCAACCATTGGTAGATGCCTTTCGGAACAAGATACCTTCTGAAGCGGCATTTCACAATAGTATGACCAGGCTTACAACAGTAAAGACAATTACGGTTCATTTGGAATTTACTTTTGCTATCACTATCTTGAATCACATAGGTATACTTTTGATATGGATTATTCATGCTCTCACGAAAATGTGATCGATCAATAGCAAACGTAACTTTTAGCTTAAGAGCCTTGTCCAATTTGGCCTTGAGGGTTCTCACCTCTCGTTGCCAAATATGACAAGTGTCACATCCCCAATTGAACCAAGAGGTAGGATCCTTTTCAACCTTGGCTTTTGATGTGTCCACTATAGAGTTTTTGAGGGCTTCCAATTCTTTTTCGGAATCGGAAACCTTCTTCTCCAAATACGTGAAAATTCTTTTATTTGAGGCTAAACGTTGAAATGCTTCCTTAGCCTCATAGTGTAACATGTCAAAAGCCTTTTGTAACTCTAAATGCGACATAGTATTAACATGATCATATTTAGAATGCTTTACCTCTTTTGCTTTGTTGTGGCGTGCCATAAGACAAAAGTTAACGGATTCACTTTCGTCACTTGAGGAATCATCTTTCTCCGACTCACTATCGCTTTCCCAAGCGATGTATGCTCGTCGAGACTTGTTGGACTTTTTGTTTGAGTGACTCTTGTCATTATCCTTATCTTTGCCTTTCTTTAGAGATGGACAATCCGGCTTGTAGTGCCCGGATTTTCCACAGTTGTAGCATGTCCCTTTTACCTTGCCATTTTTATTTCCTTCGCTTCTAGATTGCTTCCTAAACTTGACTAGATTTCTATCCGAGTGTTGAATATCGTTCTTACGAACATATCTATTGTATCTCTTCACAAATAAGCCCATATCATCACCAGATTCTTCATCTTTGTCATTATTGGTTTCATCATCACTTAGCTCTTGATGTGTGGACTTTGAACAAGAAGCCTTAAGAGCTATCAACTTCTTCTCCGTATCTTTTGCCTTCTCTTTCTTGATACTCTTTTCATGTTTATCCAAGCTAATGAGCACTTGCTCATGCTCATCGAGTTTACCAAAGAGTGTTGTGAGGTCTAGTGTAGCAAGATCATTGGCCTCCTTGATAGCGGTGACCTTCGGTTGTCATTCCCTATTAAGACACCTCAGAATTTTGTTAGTAGAAACCTCATTTGGAATTGGTTTACCAAGAACATGCAATTTGTTGATAATGTGAGTAAATTGTTTTTACATATCCGCAATGGTTTCCCCTTGCTTCATGTAAAATAAATCAAACTCTTGCGTTAATGTATTAATATGAGCCATCTTAACATCATTAGTGCCTTCGTGGGCTACTTGTAAAGCATCCCACATGGCTTTGGCCGTTTCACAATGGGAGACTCGATAATACTCATCAACTCCCAAGGAGGAGATGATCATATTACGAGCCTTCCAATCATAGATGTACTTTTTCTCGTCCTCCTCAGTCCATTGGTCTTCGGGTTTAGGAACGACAATGCCTTCCGCATTTGTCATAGTAATTTGCATGGGACCGTTTAAAATAACGTTCCAAACCTTCTGATCTAAAGAATTAATATGAACGCGTATACAATCCTTCCAGTAGCTGTAGTTTTCACCTGTAAAAACTGGAGCTCTATTATAAGCCCCCTTAGGTTCGTTCGCCATGATCCAAGAAGTTTTACCGAAGCACCAGAATTAACCGGAGCTCGTGATACCACTTGTTAGACAATGGCTATGGATCTAGAAGGGGGGTTAAATAGATCCCTTGAGTTTTACACGCAAATGGTTTACAAAAATTCTGTTTTAAAAAATTGTTTAACGGAAGCTACCACTGGATAGAACGTCTACAACGAACCTTCTACCAAAATGATCGGATATGCACGAATATATCACGGATGAGTATGGAAGAGAAAAATTCAGTTTTGAATACTACACTTAAAAATGCAGTCAACAAAATATCACTTGCTTGATGTTTATTCCAATCCAATGAGGTAAAGTGATAAGCAATTTAAAGCAATGTGTTCGAATTTTTCTTTGAAACAAATTATCAAACACCTAGTGTGCGTACACACACTAAGTGCAGAATTTCTATGGAGGGTAATGTAAAGCTGCTCCAAGATACAATTCAAGGAATTGTATCAGTTTAACAAAACAGTTTATCAGCTTACAATTACTCTACGACAAAAATTTCAATAACTTGCAACTTCACAAATTCGAACGAACTGAATTTAAAAGAGTTAAGGAGAGAGAGAACAAACACGATTTGATTAGGCAGTTCCCCAATCATCCTCGCTTTGGGTACGTCTGCCCCCAACTCCACAAATGGAATTGAGATATGTATATATATATATAGTTGTTGCAAATTGTTTATTACAAGAGAAAACTATGAACATCCAAATCCTCGAGCGTCTTCGATTGTTGATGCAGAATTTTCTCTTCCCTTGATTCAAGATGAATCAAGTGCTTCGAATATGGTTGATCCAATTACTGTCCCACGATACTAAACCGAAAGAACCCACCGTTCTTCGGTTACCTTCACTCGATCAATTGCAATCTACCAAGAATTCAAACCCAAACCACTCTTCTACGATCCTCTGATTACAGCTACTAAACCGAACAATTGCACCAATTTACGGCTACCTTTGCCCAGCCGAATCCCTGTAGAAAGAACAGTTTGTGCAAAATCCCCCAAAATCTATCTGATTCTTGGAGGACAAAACCAACTGGTTTGATTCAAGAAACACCTGCCAAACTCTCAACCCAGAAGATGAAGATCACACTTCCTAAATTCTGAACGTTATCACTTCGATCAATGGGTGACACAAACAAAGATGATTATGTGTGATTGTTTGTTTACTCAATGAAGAAGATGAAGATGAAGAGAGAAATAACATATATCTTTCACGTTTCTTGTTATGTTGAATATGTGATGACCAACCTATTTATAGGAAAATTAAATGACCCACAAAAAATAATGACAGAAATAACAGAAAGAAAATTAAGTGAAAAACACATATTTTTGAAGTCATGCATCGACCTAGCCACTCTATGTGTCGACGCATAGAAACAATTTTTTGTGTCAATCAAGTTGTGCGCTTTCCCGCAGGATTTGCAGGTCAGCGCATGAATTTGGAGGTTAGTGCATGAACTGGGAGGGTCAGCGCATGAACTGCATTTTTTCAGGAAATTTAAATTTTCTGAGTATTTTCACTTGACCAAGTTCAGAAACACATAATAGACCCTACTAAAATGATGATGGACATTTATTTATGGAAAAGACAAGGTCCTATGCATCTAGACACATGAACGATAATGATTAGACACAATATGCCCGACACGTGAAGTGATACCGATCAAATTACAATCTAATTTCTTACATGTTTGTTGACATCATTAAAACAAGGTAGATAGAAGAATATCCCTCACAATCCAAACCTCAAATCCTCACCTTCGTCAAATTTGAGTTCACACTCTACTCTCTAAGAACAACCATTAACGATACCCAATCGTTCTCTCTCAATGACTTCCCAAAAGGACCAACATACCAAAACCTCTAATCCGTCTCATCTTCCGATATTAGAATCTTCATCGACTCAACAAAACAATCTGTACTCACTTGGCTTAGCTCCAAACGATTCACAAAACATACTATCAAAGCTGGAAAGACACGTCTATTCCATCTAACATAATTCCGTCTACTATCAACAAGAGATTAAGGGTGATCAGTTCCTCAATTTGTCAATAGATAGCCGACAATCATGATGGGGCATAAACCATCTTTACCAAACTATAATAGCATTTCTTGCATCTTGTGCACAAAACTACCTAAGGCACAAATCCTTAGTTGACATAAACCTTACCTCCGTATTCCCTCTGGAACCGGGAACAACACTGTCCAAACAACACTTACAATCTTACAATCTACAACACACTGAGCCAACGCTCCACACCTGAAGCAACTTGGAGACACACCAGCTTCTCCCCCACTTATCTCATTCTAAATCCTGCTGACAAGGGATTAGAAAAACCAGAAAGTACTGACAGTGTTTCACACACATATCATATACTAAGGAACAAACAACATCGACAGTATTCAACTGTCACACCAACTGACTCAACAACTTGGCCGAATGGACCGACCTGCTCTGTTACCACTTGTAACACCCCAATTTCCATCGCGGATAAATAATACATAATTAAATCAGAGTGAATGAATAAAAAAAAGTTTTTCGTCAGAAATAAGGATGCCACATTTGAGAAAAACATAATCCACCTGCTCATAACTTTGATACATAACACAAAGTGGAATAAATAATAACAGGAAACTTTTGCAACAAAAGGAAAGTTTAATTATGGAATAAAGCGGAATGATCCATAATTGACTCGTTTTACAAAATAAGTTATTTCATAACATCAAAATATACATACGAGTTATCAAAATATATACGTTCACATATATAAACATAAATAACAAAAGCGTCCCCCCGACTCCCGTGTTACGTATCAGAGCAGACACCAAAGATCTAAGCAAAATGAAGATCTAACTCTTCCACTTGCCTCCACAGCGGCTAATCTGCATTATGCCATAAAAAGCATATTCCAGCAGAAGGGTGAGAAACAAAATTATAATATAATTTCATACAAATAAGTAATAACATGAAATACGCATGCAAAAACATTATCGCCACAACGTATACCATAATTCAAATACAAAACAAAACAATTCATGCATCCATCATAAAGGTATATCAATCATGCTCAATACATTTATCACCAATGTATATCAACTCATCAATCCCATTCACAATTCCCCACACATAATCAATTCATTCACAATTTTCCACACATAATCAATCCATTCACAATTTCCCACACATAATCAATCCATTCATGATTTATGCAAATGCACAGAGACCGACACAACAACTCTATGCAATGTGGTACCATTCCATCCATCATTCTCATCATCATTAATTCACTTTGGAATTATTGGAATCATCGCTTGTTACTTGGTGTAACTCCCTGTCTGGAAAACGATGTTCCCCGTCGCTTTAGGTCCTCTTTGTATAAGGCTCACGACGTTTATGGATCACTTTAGGTCCTCTTTGTATAAGACACACGACCCGATCGCTTTAAGTCCTCTTTGTATAAGGCACACGATCGTCTATAACGTCACTTTAGGTCCTCTTTGTATAAGGCACATAATCGTTATAGCAGATTCCCTCTGGAATCATTTCGTCGCTCACACCCCACAAGGGCACACGACATCACATGGTGCATATTCATGATACATGGCATACCAATGACTCATGACAATCAAATGCATATACATATATAACCATGTGAACCATCTCAACATCAATAATCATGCATTGCAATCAAACCCAAAACAATGCATTTATTTGCCATAAGGCCACAAACCATCATCACAACATCTTATCACATGAATTCACATCATATAACAGCACATAAGCTATAAGTTATATATCAAAGGCATATCGCATGATAACACATCAATCGCACACAATTACGACAGTAAAAGTCGACAAAATGACACGTTTCTAAATTCCCGACATAATTAAATCGGCCACTAATATCAAAACCATTTTTATAAGAAAGAACGTCTCATTAGCTTTCCAACACTTCGAACAGCGGCCAAAACGAACTTACGGTTCAAAAGTTATGAAGAAAACAAAATCTGACATTTTGAAAAAATCTGTGACCATGAGCCGACACATGGTTCTATGAGTCGACGCATAATCATGGAGGTTTCACTCGGGTCAGCGCACGCAGACCATGAGTCGACGCATAATCCTGGGAGGTCGGCGCATACTGCGCAGATTTTGCTAAAAACTCAGTTTTCGACCGTTAAATGCCTTCCGGACCTCCGATTTCGATTCCGTAAAAAACCCCGATCTCAGAATTCAACATACTACAATATTTTCACCATTAAAAAGCCATCCAACACATTTTCCATTTTTGAAATATTTTGAAACATAATTTTATCAATTTATCCCAACTCCAAACTCGATCAAAACCACTCGAAAACACACAAACAACCATTCTCGATTAATTCCTATCCTCACCCGACTATACTACACAACTTATTCCGCATTCCAACCGTGAAAACATCGATTTCTACTCATTTTCATCATTTCAACCTAAATGTAAACTATATGAAAACAATCCACACAATCCAAGAAAACATACACACATACATACACAATGATAAGATAATCGAGTTTCGCACCCTTACCCGATTAATCGCGCTTGAAACGGAGTATTGAAGATTTCCTCTTCTCCTCTCTTTCTCTCCTTTTCTTTCCCTTCCTTTCTCTTTCTCTTCTTTTCTCTTTTTCTTTCCCCTCTATTTCTACTTATATAAAAATATCTATTTCTAAAAAAATATCTAACCTCCCAAAATGACCATTTTGCCCTTACGCTCAAATATATCTCAAACGCTCTCAAAATGCGATAAAACATAAACAACGATGAAATATATTTCGGGAAATAAAAGTTGAAAAGAAATTATAATTTATTGCAAATATTTTACCTATCAGGAAAATTAACCAATTAACTCAATTAGCAGGTAAAATACAATAAATTCACACATTTCACAAAATTCACATAAATGAAATAAATAAATACAATTAAACAAATCGGGGCGTTACAGGCAGTGCATGGAACCTTTTAGTAATGGGTAGATAGTAGATGGAGCACCTTTTAGTAATGGGTAGATAGTAGATGGAGCATAGAAAAATTGAGCGGATCTGAACTCACTACACACAATACACTCATTAATTGTCTCTAGACACTATGCACTCTCTCCCTCTCAGGTATTAATCTATATACTATTAAAATACATTATAAAATTGATATATTTTTAAATAGAATTCAAAATCATATAAAAACTATAAAAAAAGAAAAATAAAAACAAATAACGAGTAATGATTAACCTGAAATTAAATATAAAAAGTGAACAATTGAAATCGATAAAATTTTCAATCATTTAAAAACAATTTTCATTTTAAAAATAAGTTTCTTATTAATAAATATTAGCGATCATTATAAATTTTTTAGAAATATTAATAAGAATAATATAGAGTAGATTTTATTTTATTATCAAAATTGTGATTTCTTTAAAAATCACGTATTTTTATAAAATATTAATAAAAATCAATGTAGTTTTAAGAAATATTAATAAAAATCATGTGATTATTTAAATATAAACAAAAAAATTTAGTGGTTGAATTAAATGGACTAATATCTAAAAAATAGTATTATTTGAATTGAAAAAATGACTTTATTCTAGTTTTATAATTTATTCATCTGAATTTAACTGAGTTTTGATAATTATTGGAATTACAGGCATAATCCCGGGTAGATATGAACGCATCTATGAGATACCAGCTGTAGACTGATAATTTTAATGTCTATCTTTTAAATCTTTATCTTTCTTTTAGTACCGGTTTATATAATTGAAGTTAGAAAAATGGTTGTACGGTTTATTATAAATACGGATCAATGTTTAAAAGTTGATGCATAATAATAGTAGATATTTGAAATTATGTTAATATTTATGGACTGCAAAATCGATTTCATAGCTGACAAATAATTTTTATCATTTAATTTTTTTAATTAAAATTCGAGTTTCTTACATGAAATAAATCATATTATGTAATTATTTAGATTTTTAGAAAAAGATAATTAAAACAAAACAAAATCGATAGAGATTTTGTAATATTTTTAAACTTATAAAATTACTAAAACAAAACTTTTCAAAAAAATGATAAATGGTAGTCATGAAAAAAAATAATAATATATATTTATCATACAAAAAATAATGATAAGTGGTAAAAATTTATTGATACAATCATTTTTATAAACGAGAATAAGTTACAATTATTTTTTGACTCAAAAGAAAAATAATATGTATATTAAAAAAGCTTCTAAATATTTTTTTTAATTAATTATTCAAAAATTATTTTTATTGACTAATTAGTTAAAAAATCGAATATTGTTACTTTGTTATAACATCTAAAGATTGTATAATAATTGTAAATTTATACCCAATTTTTAAATTTTTATAAGAAACTAATAGATATGTATTAAATTGTATATAAAAAATAAATGTTAAATTAATATTTAATATTGTAATTGATTTTTTGATATTATATCTGATTTTTTATTTATCTATTGATATCTACACTAATAAATATTAAATTTTTTTTATTTACCTACTTATAATTATTTGATATTCTTAGAACAAAAAGATTTTTGTTTTTTCTCTTTTCTATATAAAGTTAATACTTGATTTATTTTATATTTTAATTTTATATTTTAATTTTATATTTTAATTAAAGCATGCCACATATCAGTAGAGGAGTGGACTTGCAAAATTTTGAAAACCACCTCTCCTTTTTACTCAAACCAACCGTTATGTTCTCATTTTTTTTAATCTTATTTTCTTTTTAATTATTAGAATTAGATATGGAAAGAGTGGATGAATGTCAAATGGGGGTGTAATTTGGTAGGAAAAGAGTGGATGAATGTTAAGTGGGGTGTTGGCAGATAGTGGTATTTTGATTGATGGTTTTAAGAATAAAATTTGATTTATTTATTTAAAAATAATAATAACTATTGATACAATTATTTTTATAGATAGAAAATATCCATTATTGATACAAGTATTGAAATGAAATATTTTTTTAATTATTTAAATTTTTATAAAAAGGTTAATAAAACAAAACAAAAAAATTAATAGAGATTTTGTAATTTTTTAAAACTTATAAAATTACTAAAACATAATCATGAAAAAATAATGATAAATGGTAAAAATTTATACAATTATTTTTATAAACAGAAATAAGTTACAATTATTTTTATAAACGAGAATAAGTTACAAATAATTTCATAAATTCAAATATTAATACAATTGTTTTTATCATGAATAAGTTAAAATATTTTTATAAATTGTCACACGGGTTCAAAGCACTTATAAACGGGAAAAGTCTACATATTGATATATTTTTTTCTAAAGGAAAATAAGTTACAATAATTATTTTAAACGGGAATAAATTATAAATATTTTTATAAACAGGAGAATTTCAACTATTGATACAATTATTTTTATAAACATAAATAAGTTTCAGGTATTTTTTATAAATGGACACACGGGTTCAAGGCAAGTCTACCTATTAAAAAATTATTTTTATAAACGGGGATAAGTTACAATTATTTTTATAAGCGGGAAATTCAAATTTGATAAATGATTATATATTGTAATTATATGAAAGTTAACCAACTGAATACATGAATTCAAACTTACCAAATAAGGAATATGTCGTGAACCCAAACGGAGTCCATGCGATAGCACGAGTCAGTTATTAGTCTAAAAAGATCAAATCTAAATTTGGGTTAAAAAAAATCAAGTATATAGTCATTTATAACATTTAAGAATTGAGTCTTATTTTGTAAAAAAAAATCATATATTTTTGAATTAATTAGTAACTTTCAGCAGTCCAACGGATTAATAGTTTGTATTCATATGAGAAAAAAATATAAACAATAAAATATGTACTACAATAAAATTAAAATGGTTGTTATTTTGGTTTTGACTTATTTTTATAGGTAAAATAGAAAGTAAGATGTTTTGAAAGTTGTGGAGGACATCTTGACTCATTTGATTCTATGTTTAATTCTAGAGTTCATTCAAGTTTGTTTAATATTCTAATTTGTTTAAGTTCAAGTTTTTGCAAAAGTTGCTTGACATATACATTTGGTTGTAACCAATTTGTTGAGCAAAATGTCTGGAACATGTTGTGTAACATCTTGGTGTGCAGACTTCTCATACTACATTAAATGATTGCTTCAGTTTTTGGTTAGAAAACCTGTAATAATTTTGGCACGATGAGAATTTACTTTTGAAGAAGTTTGTTAATCCAAATCAATTTGGAAAAGATTTAACTCTTAAGAATTTTCATTTGATTGGATTTGCATTGAAGAAAAGATGAAGATTTGATTTGATTGAATTGAATTTGAAGAAAAGATTTATTTGAATATGACTTGAAGGAAGATTTGAAAATTCATTCCATGAAGAGGTTTATTTAAATATGTTTTGGATTGCACTTAATGAGAAAATCTCCCATCTCTATTCAAGATGATTTAAAGTGTGATTCGGTTTTTACAAGAGATTTATTTTGATTTGTTCAAGATTAAGAATTTTGTCACGTGGACAGGATAGATGTCAAGCCAAATGTTTCATAATTGGTGAGACATCTGTATAAGACTGATTACTTTGAGAGCAAGATAAATTGAAGTATTTATTGCCTTTTTATGATTTGTTTCATTTTCTATTATATCGGAGAAATAAGTGTGCTATCTTGAGATTGGATTTGGAAAATATCTTATTTTAGCAAGATTGCATGTGGAATGCTTAATTTGCATCAATCAAGGATCTCAATATATCTAATAAAGATTTGATTGATCATGTGTATTTTTGGAGGATGTGATTTGAATCTAATACATCAATAATAGTCAAGAGATTCAGATTTATTCAAGGTGATCAATCAAGATTGGAAATCACCATTATTTAAGATTGATCTCGTGTGCTTTTTAGAAGTCCAACCGAATTCATGACATAAATTTTTATGGGCTTTTGGAGCTAGACTTTTGTGGCTATATAAGGAGTTTATCTCCTTTTGAAGACTCACACCTCAAGAGAAAATATATACTCATTAAGAGAATTTTGTTTTAGTTAAGTCTTTATTTTTGTATGTATTTTGTACACTATATTCATGTGCTTCAAATTTAAACTATTTGTTGATAATGGAGATGAACTCACACATACACTGTAACACAGCCATAGCAGAGAGAGAAAGATTGATAACAGAAGGAAGAAGAAACGATGAATGAGTAAAGTTTGTTATTATTCATCTAACTAACTCAATACAATAGTGATATCAGTATATATATACAAGTATTTGTGTGTCCAATAATGGTATGCCAGCTGTACACTAATAGTTATCTAATTACAATAGGATAAAATGCTATGGTATAATACTGATATGCCCCCGCAAGTTGGACAGTGTAAGTTGCAGAGTCCCAACTTGGTCATGATAGAAGAGAAGGCTGGAGAATGCAGTGGTTTTGTGAAAGCATCAGCTAATTGAGCTGAAGAGGAAACAGGCAGCAAGTGGATTAATTTGGATGTGATCTTTTCTCGAACCACATGGCAATCTAACTCAATATGCTTGCTACGCTCATGGAAAGCCGGATTGTGAGCCAAATAGATAGCAGACTTGCTATCACAATACACAGAAGCTGGTTGAGAAAAGTTAATCTTGAAATCCTGAAAGAGATATTGCAGCCATTGTATTTCACAAGTGAGGGAAGCTAAGGCTCTGTATTCAGCTTCAGTAGAAGATCTGGACACAGTGTTTTGCTTCTTGGATTTCCAGCAAAGAAGGGAAGAACCAAGAATAACACAAAAGCCAGTAACAGATTTTCTAGTGGTGGGGCATCTGGCCCAATCAGCATCAGCAAAAGCATAAAGTTTGAGAGAACTGGAAGCTGAAAACATGATACCTTTAGCAGGGGAGGATTTCAAGAATCTCAACACTTTAGTGGCAGCTTGATAGTGTGACTCAAGAGGTTTTGAAATAAACTGGCTGAGATGCTGTACTGCAAAGGAGATATCTGGTCGAGTGTTGGTCAAATAGATTAATCGCCCAATGAGACGCCTGTAGACAGTAGGGTCAGTGAGAAGTGCACCATCAGTAGGAGAGAGTTTGAGGTTAGGATCAAAGGGAATAGAAGATGGTTTGGCTGCAAGAAAACCTGTATCTTCCAAAAGCTCAAGGGTATATTTCCTTTGGTTCATAAAGATGCCTTTGGTGGATCGAGCTATCTCAAATCCTAAGAAAAATCTAAGTTGGCCAAGATCCTTTATTCTGAATTTCTTGTCTAGAACAGCCTTCACATGCTGAATTTCAGCCAAGGAATTGCCTGCAATGACTATATCATCCACATACACCAAGATTGCAGTAAAAACATCACTATGAGATTTCACATATAAAGAGTGGTCAGCCTGTGACTGAGAATACCCAAGAGATATTAAGAAAGAGGAGAGTTTAGAATACCATTGCCTACTTGCCTGTTTGAGGCCATACAAAGACTTTTGTAGCTTACAAACTTGAGAATGAGAACTAGTAGAAATGCCAGGGGGAAGAGACATGTAGACTTCTTCATGCAAATCTCCATGGAGAAAATCATTATTGACATCCATTTGTTCAAGAAACCAACCTTTTATAGCAGCAATAGACAAAAGAACTCTGACTGTTGTTATTTTGACTACAGGAGAAAAAGTGTCAAAATAGTCAATTCCCTCCATTTGTGTGTAGCCTTTTGCTACTAACCTAGCCTTATATCGTTCTATGGAGTCATCTGCTTTGTATTTGATTTTATATACCCACCTGCATCCAATAGGAACCTTGCCTGGTGGGAGATCAACAACACTCCAAGTTTGATTTTCTTCAAGAGCAAGAAGTTCATCATTCATGGCATTTTTCCAACAATCCAGTTTAATGGCTTGGTTGAATGTTTTTTGTTCAGTATTGGAAGACACATAATAACATAAGTGTTTATAAGAGGGAGAGCAATTAGCATAAGAGAGTACAGAAGATAAGGGATACAGGATGTTGGAATTGCTATCAGACACAGAAGAATAGCAATGATAATCCTTTAGGTAGTGAGGAGGGTGGGAAGTTCTAGAGGAATGTCTTAAGGGAAGGGAATTATGATCTGCAGAACTATTTTCTGGTGAGTTGTGGTCATTGGGTTGTTCTGCAGCAGAGAGATGAGGAGAGTTTGGAGAAAGCTGGGACTGATTTATATCAGAAGAGAGAATGGATGTGGACTGATCATTGGAATGGTCAAGCATATTATTATTTTGTGCAGGTAGAGAAGTGTGAGATGGATGTGAAGTAGAAGGGTTGTCCAGATCAGGTATAAGGACATCTTGAGAAAGAAGAGAGCCATTGTGTATAGGCACATCAGCTGGAATGGGACTGGGATTATCAGCTGGATTAGGGCTGGCGGGTTGATAAGATGTACCATCAGGACTGCTTTGTGTAGAGGTGGAATTGTCAAGTGAAAAGGACAAGTCAGTGGTACTAGTAGGCTGGCTATTAGACTGAATAGGAAAGATAGGATGGGGTGCATTGGGAGGATCATCAAGATGTGGGACAGATTGTATAGGTGAAACAGAAGGATGATTGTGATGTTTGAAGGGAAATATATTCTCATAGAAAATCACATTCCTTGATATAAAAATGTTGTGAGTTTCAAGATCATACAGAATATACCCTTTGGTACCTTCCTTATATCCAAGAAATATAGCTTTCTTAGCTCTTGGATTGAACTTAGTTCTATGTGCTTGAAGAGAGCTAGCATAGGAAAGACAACCAAACACTTTAAGGTGAATGAGGGATGGACATTGCTTAAACAACAGTTCATGTGGACTTTTAGAGTTAAGGAGGGGTGTAGGTAGTCTATTGATAATACGAACAGCATGGGAAATGCAGAAATTCCAAAGATTAAGAGGAAGGTTAGAGTGAAAAAAAATTGCTCTAGCTACATTGAGGATGTGTTGATGTTTCCTTTCAACCACCCCATTCTGTTGGGGAGTCTCAACACAAGTTCTTTGGTGGAGAATGCCCTTGGATAATAGGTGGTCAGATAGAGCAAGAAATTCTGTACCATTATCTGACCTTAAGCATTTAAGGGTAGTTTGGAATTGGTTTTCTATGTAAGCTATGAAATTGATAAGGCTTGGTTTAGTTTGGTCTTTGGTTTTAAGGAAAATGACCCAAGTATGTCTTGAATAATCATCAACAAGGGTTTAAAAATACTTGTGGCCTGAAGTGGAAATTGTGGAAAAAGGACCCCATAGGTCAGCATGCAAAATATTAAAAGGAACAGTAGATTGAGATACACTATTTGGAAAAGGAAGTTTTCTTTGTTTAGCAAAGTGACAAGAGTCACATGGTACATTATCTTTATTACAAGAAATGAAAGGAAAATACTTTGAGATGGTATGTAAACCAATATCAGATAAGTGGCCTAGCCTTAAGTGCCACAAATTACAAGATGTATGAGAAACAAAATTGTGTGCAAAAGAATTATTGGCATGAGAAGGTGAAGGTGTGGTGTCAAGAACATAAAGTCCCCTGTGTAAGCTAGCTATACCAATCATTGCCTTGGTATGATTCTGCATAATATGGCATGTGTTAGCATGAAATTGAACAGAACATAGATTACTAGCAACAAGTTTAGCTACAGATATAAGGTTGACATTAAAGCTAGGAACATAAAGCACATTGTGGAGAGTGAGACATGGTGATATAGCTACTGTGCCAGAAATGGAAGTCATGATTTGTGAACCATCGGGTAGGCTAACATGGATAGGGACTATGTTCTTATGTGTAATGAAGGAAGATAAATCAAATGAGAAATGGTCAGTAGCTCCAGTATCAAGAATCCAAAGGTGAGGGTGCTTACCATTCACATTGGTGGAGTGAGAGTGCATGACAAAGGGTGAGGTTGAAACTGAATTGACAATAGGTTGAGGTTTGGATTGCTGAATCAATGCCAGGATGCTGTCATACTGCTCCTTAGTAAAACCAAATGAAGGTGGTGCTGAACCCTGAGAGGAAGGTGTGGATGCATTACTAGCATTTGCAGCTGATGAAGATGGTGCAGACCCTTGAGCCTTGGATTTGTATCTGTAACCTGGTGGATATTCGTGCTTGCTGAAACAAGTTTCAATGGTATGGTTCGTCCGGCCACAGTGAGTACAAACTCTGTTAGAACCTTTTGCATGAGCTGAACCTTGAGTCTTAGCACGATAGGTGTTGAAACCTTGTCTACCAGAATGGTTTCCTTCCTGCACTTGAACTTGCAATGCAGAGACTTCTTCAGTGGAACCTGTAGGAGCAACAACACTTGATACAGAGCTATCCATTTCTCGTTCTTGTTGAATCACAAGCGAGAAGGCCTTGTCAATGTCAGACAGTGGATTCATCATCATAATCTGAGATTTTGAATGAGCAAATTTCTCAGATAATCCTTTTAGAAAGCGAATTACGTAATCTTGTTCCCTATACCGTTTAACAGACGCTATGGCACCGCAACAACAGGGAATGGCACAAGAACAAAACGGAACCGGTCGATAATTCTCCAATTCGTCCCACATAACCTTCAATTGCGTAAAATAGTTAGAGACGTCGAGAGTACCTTGACGGAATTTGTACAAATCTTCTTGAATGTCAGATATGCGGAATATGTCGCCTTGAGAAAACCTAATTTGCAAATTCTTCCATACGCCAAATGTTGTATCAATCCACAGAACAGACTTCGTTATTGGTTCTGAAATCGACCTTTGAATCCACGCAAGAACCATGGTATTACAACGAATCCATGGTGCATACATTGGATCCGAAACAGGTGGCTTGGTTAGGGTTCCATCAATGAACTTCTCCTTGTTCTTGGAGATAAGCGAAATGTGCATCGATCGAGCCCAGGTATGGTAATTTTTATCAGTGAACAAAGGCGTAACAAGAACAAGAGCTGGATTCTCGTTCGGATGGAGATAGTATGGATTTGCAGAATTGGTTCCGAAATCGGCGTAGCTCTGGTTCGCCATTGAATAACAGAGAAAGATGAATGCGATCAAGAAAGGGAAGAAAGAAAAAATGCAGAGAAACGCACAAAGGAGAAGAATGAAGATCGCAGAAGAGAGAACAATGGCTACCAGAGCTTTTGAAGCTCTGATACCATGTTGATAATGGAGATGAACTCACACATACACTGTAACACAGCCATAGCAGAGAGAGAAAGATTGATAACAGAAGGAAGAAGAAACAATGAATGAGTAAAGTTTGTTATTATTCATCTAACTAACTCAATACAATAGTGATATCAGTATATATATACAAGTATTTGTGTGTCCAATAATGGTATGCCAGCTGTACACTAATAGTTATCTAATTACAATAGGATAAAATGCTATGGTATAATACTGATACTATTTGAATAGAGTATTGACTTTTAAGGTTGTTATACCATCCATCTTATTATTGTAATTGTCTAAACACTAGGAGAGTGTTTGAGTGAAAGTGAGAGGGGTGTCTTATTCATGGAGATCCTGAATGAATCTTCAGGGTAGTATTAGGAAAATGGCCTTGAATTGGAAGAGTTTATAGTAAGCCCATTTGTCCTTTTGATTATTGGGAGTGAAGTCGTTCTATAAGGAATTCTGAATAGGTGATATTGCGCCGGACCGGGTTCACAATTCCTTTATTATTTTTATTCTACCTTTATTCTATTTGTTACGCATTTAACTTGTCATACACATTGTCCCACACATTGTGTTATTCATATGTTCGTTTGAAGAACAAAATTTCAATTGGCATCAGAGCAGACACTTTGTTCTATTTGAGTGTGTTTCAAGGTTCTTATTCTGTTCAAGATGGAGAATTTCAAAAAAGGAGGAGTAGTTCATCGACCAAAGATTCTTTATGGTATTACTAATCCTCCAAATAATAGAGTCGAGGACAATTATAAAAATAATTATTTTTGCAATTTAAAGAAATGTTGCTTTCGCATAACAATTAATTAAATTCTGAATTTTTACTTAAGTCCGATACCGGTTCCATTCTTTCGAATCTGAACCAGTATCTCTAAATTGTGCTTTCGCAATGAATATTTAAGTTAAAAACAGATTAAAATTAAGTCCTTAAGCAAACCCCATTTAATTATTTAATTTACGATTTAAATGCGAGCACCATCGGAACGATGGTCGTCACATTCCAGACTCAATGAATTTAGTCGGACATGGTGTAAACACAACAAAAACAATTGCTGAAATTTAATTCTAAACTTCTAAACATGCTTAATATATTATAATAATATTTTAAACACATGCAAGTAGCTTATTATAACAACTACTAAGAAAAACAGTAAAATACAAGAACCAGTAATGCAGTGATACTTCACGCAATGCAATATAAAATGCTCCTAAACAGATACCAAATAAACTTTGAATTAAACTCCAGAATTCTGATGCCGGCAAGATTACAATATGAACGATCCAAAAGTATATTGGAATTTTTCAGAACTTAAGTAAAAACCATACTTTTCACTTTGCTCAACGCTTTTACAAAACTAAAATTTATGCTTAAAAAATTCTAAAGACTTGGATAAAAAAATGAACTTTAAACATCTATTTATAGAGGTAAAATTCATGCACAAGTGTCCTAAAACATGCATAAAGTAGTGGAGAGATGGGTGAAATTTTAGAGGCCAAGTCACAAAACGTGGTTGATATTTATGAACTGCATAGCCATGATGGACGCAATGGCCCTGCTCGTCATGGATCGTAGGGAGATGATGGGCGTTACCTGCGTGACGGGTAACTAGTCATCTAGCTGGCATTCACAATCTTCATATTTTGTCTTGTAGTGTTGACACCTTTGACTTACCACGTCATGACAGGCGTCACCCCTTCAGGGGCGTCATATCAGTGCAGAAAGGAATTTTTGCTCCAGATTTCACCATTTTGCATCATTTTTTCGCTGGTCGCTCCAACAACCTAAATACCTAAAATAGAGACACTGTACAAGCATAAAACTATAAAAAGGAAAGGAAAATGACTCAAATTTTCTTGTGAATTAAGTCGGAAATGCTATACTATTCTGTGATATCATATGACACAAAAATTAGGATCAATCCAGAACAACCTTTAAGAAACGATGTCACAAACAAGCTACACATATCTTAGAAAAATTGTTAGTTCAATGCTGGATGAATCAACACTTAGAGAATATATTAAGTATAATTAATGCCTTGGAGAAAATTCTAGTATGGTTTACATTGAATTAATCTATGTAATGCACTGCAAATGAATAATCACACACAAATACTTCAATGTAGTTTCATAGGGATTCATTGAATTGCATAAGCTTCCATAACATTTGGAAAACTCATCTGGGATCGTAGGAACCATATCCTCAACTTTTGGAGTCGCTAAGCTTTGATCAAAAGCCAAGATCTAATACTAATTGCTGGGGTGAGAATATGGAAACAACAATGTCTAGAAAGGGGGGGTTGAATAGACCCAAAAACCTTTTAGACAATTTGAAAAACCTTTTAGGTCTCATACAACGAAATCGAAGATTTTAAAAAAGGCGCGGAAGTAAAACACAAAACGAGAGCTTGAAAGCATCTCAATGAATTAATGCCATATGAAATAGTACACGAGGCTACCATGATATTGATTGATTCTAGTGCAAATCACTTACATGACAACTTAAACCTCTTTAAATAAAGCGATTAAATAACACATTACTTAGATATTCTTAAAAATACATAATTGACTTCATGATGATTGCTTAAGATTGATACACCATAATTCTAAGCTTATACATATAATCACTATAAGCACGGTCTAACTTATATGGTATACAAACAATGCAATCTTGCAAATATGCAACAATAGATATATAGTGCTTTGACATTTATCCTCGATATACTTACATGCATTCTTCAATGGATAATTCCATCAGAACATATTCACAGTCTTCCACAATAATGATAAAATGATTACAACATTTTGATTGTAAAGAACTATCACACGATAATTCTTTTTTATGAAGCAGACACTAAACTGCTAACACAATACAAGGCCCCTCAAGATCTTAATCCAATAACACTGTTATCCACAATAACCTGCTCCAAGTATTCGTGTGTGGCGATCCTCCAGATCCCATTGATTTCTTGTCTGAGCGATTGCCATTAACTTAACGTATATTGGATAACTCCTAACTTTGTTTGCTAGCAATCTTTATTTAACGCCGCCAAAGAAGGACAACTTTCAACTCTGCCTTATGGACCTTTGATACTTGATTATGCCAAAGTCTTCCTTGAAGTATAATGGAAACTCTCATCTTGTTAGATAACAACCCAATGCCAAACTGCACTCAAGAAACGATATATGCACATGTTACAATAAAAAACTAGCTACACCCAAAAACATTAAATACCATAATGTACCATTAGTCTCCATTTCACTCAATCTTTAGAGGAGAGGCCATAAACAAGGAAAAAGACTAAGAATGAAGATGGTGATCAGTGCCAGATAATCTCGACAATAACTGACATTACGAGCGATTAGTCAAGTAATTCAGTTTTGATGAATGATGAACACACACACACACACACACACACACACACACAAGGTTCAAACAAGTTTCTAGATAAGTGGGTCTTGGTTCTTGATGGTTATCAAGAGCTTGATTAAATCCTCAATAAGATTGATCAACTCATTCACAAATTCACACAAAAATAATAACCCAATTGCACAAAACAAGATGCAACAAAAACAGATAAAGAATTGACATGAGTTCAATATCAAAGATTGGTAATTTTGGAGAAGAAGAGAGAAGAATAGTGTAAAGATGAACACACTCAGAAGAGAAGACAAAAAATCATAATTTTTATGTCTATGAATCATCATAGGTTTCCCACACTTATTTTTAATCAAAAGAAACAATCATTTAAATAAGTGATGGAAAATTGGATTTTTTATGATTAGATTTGAATCAAGAAGGAAATTTGATTAGAATCAATCTGGACACAATTAAAAGGAGATACATTTTAAAGCAAATGATTCAAATCATTATTTGCACTTGATTCAAATCATTATTTGCACTTGAATCAAATCATGTTCAATTCTTGATCCAAATCAATTCATCTAGAATGCAATCCCAATTTTCAATAGGTGAATGATTCGAATAAGATATTACACATGATCCGATTCAAATACCAAAAACATCAAAAATTCGGCTGTTCTAATTTGTAATTCAAGCTGCTCATGTGGAAAAGACAAAACAATAACTTTCAAAGGCTCAAGAAAGAAATAACTAACAAGGATCAAATGGATATTGTAACACCCTAATTTTCCCCGCGTAATTTTAAATAAAAATCAGAGTAATTTTAAACGGTCAACAATTAGAATGCTACTTTATCACCATAACAGCTCATACAATCAAATATGTAACACATAAAATTTCACAACAACATAATAATAATAATAATAGTAATAATAATAATAATAATAATCGAACTTCAACTTCTTCAAAATATTACTAGCAGCGGAAAAACATCGACAAGTGATTATTCAAACTATTTAAAACATAATCATAGTCAAATAATAATCATAATAATTTATCCAACTCAATAGTTTAACATAAAATCTCCACCAAATATAGATTAAGATAAATAACGTTCCACCCTCTAGTGTTACATATCAGAGTAAACGCCAACTCAACAAAAACATAACGAAGAGCAAGCTCTTCCACTCACATCCAAGCCTCTACTGCGGATTATTTGCATGGTACCCGTGTAAAGGCATCATTCAAGCAAAAGGTGTGAGAAATCACAATCATATAAAGAAATGCATAATAATATGTAAGCACACCAACAACATATGCATAATCGCCCATTCCGCAACTAACACTCCAAACAATCCACACATCATCATAATACAACAAGTATACCATTAAATGAGACTTAATAACTCAACTCAATGCATGTGGTACCAATAGTGAACTCCCAGGTTCACTCGTTCTCGATCCCACCATAGGATCAGAGCACACAAAAATCGTTACCATCACCATAGGTAACACTTCACTAATTCAATCACCATAGGAATTAGCTACTCGCATCCAATCACCACCATAGAATTGAGTCTCACCAAAAATGGACCACCGTCCAGATACCATGATAAATGATTCATACAGGACATGCAACAACAACACCATGTACAATAACCTTCACATTAATCAATGTATTATGCCAATGTTAGCCATCATGCATCATACACATGTTATAAACATTCAGCAACAACAATATAATAATATGGCTAGCATCAAAATCATATTCATGCATGTTCCACACTACAACACACACAACACACATCATCCAACACCATCATGCAACATTTAAATCTATTCCAGGTACTGGAACTATTTTTAAAAGAAATTTCATTGTGTTTGCTTCCTAACGCTTCAAACGATGTAACACCCCAATTCCCATCGTGAATAAATAATACATAAATAAATCAGAGTGAATAAAAATTTATTTTTTCGACAGAAACAAGGATGCCACATTTAAAGAAAGAAAACACAATCCCTACTCATACATTTGATACATAACACAAAATGGAATAACCTCAAAGGGAAACTTTTTCCATACAAAAGGAAAGTTCAATTATGGAATAAAGCGGAAATATCCATAAATGCCTTGTTTTACAAAATAACTCGTTTTGTAACATCAAGATATTCATACAAAGTTAATACAAAATAAATCCAACAAATGTATACATATATAACAATAGCGCTCCCCGACTCCCGTGTTACGTATCAGAGCAGCCAGACCGACAAAAGGATTGAGAACTAATCTTCACAAAAGCCTCCAAGACTACCAATCTGCAATTGCCTCGTAGAGCAACAAACAAAAGTAGAAGGGTGAGAAACACAATTATAATATAGTTGCATATAATTATATAATAACACAAAATACTCATGTAAAACATTCTCACCACAACTTACACCATAATTCAAATACAAAACACCACAATTCATATCTCATACATCCATCACAACGACATATCAATCATGCTCAATGCATTTATCACCAACATATATATATATATATATATATATATATATATATATATATATATATATCAACTCATCAATTCCATTCACAATTTCACACATATAATCAATCCATTCATAATTTATGCAAATGCAAAGAGACCGACACAACGACTCTATGCAAATGTGGTACCATCCATACATCATCTCATCATCAGTTCACTCAGGAACTATTGGAATCATCGCTTGTTACTTAGTGTAACTCCCCGTCGGGCAAACGATGTTCCTCGTCGCTCACACCTCTTTGTATAAGGCACACGACGTTTATGGATCGCTCACACCTCTTTGTATAAGGTACACAACCCGATCGCTCACACCTCTTTGTATAAGGCACATGATCGTCTATAATCATCGCTCACACCTCTTTGTATAAGGTACACGATGTTATAGCGGATTCCCTCTGAAATCATTTCGTCGCTCACACCCACTAGGGCACACAACATCACAAGAATGCATATCATGATGTTTGGCATACAATGACTCATGACATTCAAATGCACACATATACATATCCATAATCATGCATATACAATCAAACACAACACAATGCATTTACTTGCCCTTAGGCCACAAACCATCATCACAACATTTCATCACATGCATTTACATCATACCACAGCACACAAGTCATAAGTTATATATCAAAAGCATATTGCATGATAACACATCAATCACATACAGTTAAGACGGTAAAAGTTGAAAAAATGACACATTTCCAAATTCCCGACATAATTAAATCGGCCACCAATCTCAAAACCATTTTAATAAGAAAGAACATCTCAATAGCTTTCTAACGGTACCAAGAACGCCTCGGTCCGAGTTATAGATCAAAAGTTACAGCATCGGACGCAAAATCGGGAACCATTCTACACCCTCTCTGGTCATACGCGTATTTCCTTGTGCCATACGCGTACTGCCCAGCTCGCTCGCCCATTCCATACGCGTAATGCCCAAAGTGCTACGCGTATGGGCAGAGACTAATTTCTCCCCAAAAATTCCACTAAAACTCCATACGCGTAATGCCTCACTTGATACGCGTAATGCCTTGCCAAGTACGCGTACCATTACGCAAATCAGCAGAAGGTCGTGCAAAATGAGCTTCTATACGCGTAATGCCCCATTTCCCCTAGCCATACGCGTATTACCCAAACCAATATGCGTAATGCCAAGCCTGATATGCGTATGGGCAGCGAAACCCAAAATTTTTCCTGCAGAATTCTGCTACGAAAATCAACCAAAATCATCTCCAAATCTCATCTAAACAACAGCAAATTACCAATAGATTGCACAACAACATATATCTAACACGTCTCAGCAATTAGGAACATTAAAACATGATTTCAGACACAATTTGCATCAATTTCTAACAATCTCAACATATTAATGGTTTTGGTTCTATATCCAATTTCAACCAAATATCACACAAATACATACATACATAATCATACACAAGTATAGGATAATCGAGTTTCACACCCTTACCCGATTAATCGTGTTTTCAAAAGTCGGTTGAATCGATTCCTTACTCTCCAAGTTTTTTCCCCTTTTCTTCTTTTCTTTTCTCTTTTCCTTCTTCTCTTTCTCTTCACTTCTTTCTATTTTTCTCTCTTTCTAACCTCTATTTTCTATTTTATGAAAAATAACCAAGCAAAAAGACCAAAATACCCCTACACTCAAATATCTCGCAAACGCTCCCAAAACGCGATAAAACATAACAACGATGAAAAATAATATATTGCCAAATAAAAGTCAAGAATAAAATAATATAAAAATAAAAATAATTAAATCGACTCGATTAAATAAATCTAACCAAAAATTGGGGCGTTACAACTCTCCCCCACTTAGAAATTTTCGTCCTCGAAAATATAACTGAGACGAACGACTCAGGATATGACTCTCGTATTTGACTAACCCACTCTCATGCCAACAAAAGGAAACACCACGAGTAACACAAACTGACAAACCACCTCGCTAACCACAACTACAACAACGACGACAAGATGCAAAGCCCATGCAATGCACTTGACGACTAACTCACGACTCAAGGAAAACCACGTTACCAATACTCAGGTAACACTCCCCTAATTCCCCACACCGGAATTAGCTACTCGCACTCGAACCATCACGATGGAAATGAGGCAACAACAAAAACAAGAACCTAAAGTCCCACGACACAACAACGTCTCAATAACCTCTACATAACCACAATACTAACATCCTTATCACACAACAATATTACAACAATGCTACGATTCACCAATCGAACATATAACCAAAACATCCATCTACATAGTAGCCCATGAATAGTATTTAAACCTTTCACCTAACACTTCCATTCTAAAACGTCCAATGGTCTCATCATTCCAACATGTTTCCAATGTTCAACCTATGAACTCTTACAAGTCCCACACGCAAATACAAAATGTGCCACATCACGCTTCCGCTGCGCACTCTGATTACTTGAAACCATCGAGTCTACCAATCTCACGTCCAAAGTCTAACTCTTTCTCACCTCTGCCAAAAATCACTGTTCACTTTAATATTCCCAACCTCACACTCTCCTTTGTTATCTCACACACCAGACACAAGTCTTTGAACTGCTAAAATAATTTTAATTCTCTGACTATCCAAACAGACATGCATAAAAACTTTCGACTTAACTTTTCAGGCACAACCTTAGCTTTTCCCGAAGGATAATCCAAGCCAAATTCATAACTCGTCACGAATTCCAACCCTCCTCGTTGTCTCATACTCTATTCCTTCAGACCAAACAAGTACTCTAAACTCTTGTGATTACTAAACACTTCGAACCTAGAACCATAAAGATAATACCTCCAGATTCTCAACACAAAAGTAACCGCAGCCATCTTGAAATCATGAATCCTCAATTGTCGTAAAGCATAAGCCGCGACTTTACCATCTTGCATTAACACACTGACTAAACTCATCAAAGACGCATCCCAATACCTCACAAACGGTTTATTAGGATCACACAGAATCAAAACTGAAGCCGTAGACAACTTCTACTTTAGCTCTCTGAACTTTCCTCACAATGAACGTCCAAAGCAAATGACTTACCTTTTGCAAGTCAACTGGAGTAACGAAAACGCCAACTTGGAAAAGCCTTCCATAACCTTCGGTAATAACCAACTAAAGTCCAAAAAATTCTAATATCCTTAACCAACTTCGGAGCCTCTCAATGTAGAACTGCATCTACTTCCGATGGATCTATAACCATACTCTCATCTGAAATAACATATCCAAGAAAACTAACCCTTTTCAACCCAAATTCTCACTTGAATAACTTAGCATAAAACTTTGTTTCTTTTCAACACTTGTAATTCGAATCTCAACCACTCTACCTGTTCTTCCTCTGAGTTTATAACAGATCTGAATACCCTCAATCAAAACCACCACGACCTCATCCAAGTAAATATGGAAGATACGATTCATCTACTCCAGAAACATTACAGACGCATTGCTAACACCAAATAACATCACTGTACGTTGTAATGCCCAACCAAATTCCAAAAGATATAAATTCTTAAAGTTTTGCAAAAAAATTCACTGGGTAACTGGTTACTCACATACAAGCTTAACCGAGTAAATAACACCTTAATCCGATGATAACAACCATAACCAGTCACATGAAAACGATCAAAGCCTCAACTCACACAAATCACCACTCTTATCAAACATTCCAACCAATTGTAATTTCACTCAAACTCAACCAAACCAATTCAGTTATCTATTCATGAAAGTGGACACTTGTTCTCAATCGTTACCTTATTCAACTGTTAGTAATCCATACACAATTTCTTCTCTTAACAGCCCAAATTCCATAAATCCCAACATGTAGCAACAACCAACCCAAAATAACTCTTAATACCAATATTACGTCCACACATAAGGGTTTTCTCAAGATTCCCATTAATGCCCTAAAACTTTAAAAACTCCAAAACTCACCAAAACTCTAAGTTTTGCTTTCCATAGTCTCAATACCATTATACACCTCATGCTTGTTATTCCATTCAGTCATCCATCCTTTTTGTTACTAACAACACTGGAGCTTTCCTAAGCGACACACTTGGTCTCACAAATCCCATTTCCAGTAAATCTTCCAACCGCTCTTTCAATCTGAGTAATTCTAACGGTAACATCCAATATTCCATCCGAAAACACATCTGGAATCACGCACAACTGGCAGCCCATCAATGTGGCCTTTCTGCCAATTCCAGAACACTATTATCACAAACATAACAAACATCTTAGTCTCATCCCCTGAGAGTTTCCTACTCACTTAGCAGATATAAACCTCAAATCCTCACGTTCTTCCAATTTTGACTTCAATCTATACTCTCTGAGAAGCAGCCATTAATAATACCCAATCGTTCTCTCTCAACGACTTCCCAACTGAACCAACATACCAAAACCTCTAATCCGTCTCATCTTCCGATATTAGAATCTTCATCGACTCAACAAAACAATCCGTAATCATTTCCTTAATTCCAAACAGTTCATTTCACACACTATCAAACCCTGAAAGACACGTCTATTCCATCCAACATAATTCCCGTCTACTATCAACAAGAGATTAAGGGTGATCAGTTCCTCAATTTGTCAATAGACAGCCGACAATCATGATGGGGCATAAACCATCTTTACCAAACTATAATAGCATTTCTTGTATCTTATGCACAAAACTACCTAAGGCACAAATCCTTATTCGACATAAACCTTACCTCCGCATTCCCTCCGGAATCGGGAACAACACTGTCCAAATAACACTTATAATCTTGCAACCAACGCTTTGCAACTGAAGCAACTTGGAGAAGCACCAGCTTCTCCCCCACTTATCTCATTCTCACACGTGAAGACAAAGGATTAGAAAAACCAGAAAGTACTGACAGTGTTTCACACACATATCACATACAAAGGGATAAACAACATGGACAGTATTCAACTGTCACACCAACTGACTCAACAACTTGGTCGGACGAACCGACCTGCTCCGATACCACTATTGTAACACCCTAATTCCCATTGCGAATAAATAATACATAAATAAATCAGAGTGAATAAAAATTTATTTTTCCGACAGAAACAAGGATGCCACATTTAAAGAAAGAAAACACAATCCCTACTCATACATTTGATACATAACACAAAATGGAATAACCTCAAAGGGAAACTTTTTCCATACAAAAGGAAAGTTCTATTATGGAATAAAGCGGAAAGATCCATAACTGCCTTGTTTTACAAAATAAATCATTTTGTAACATCAAGATATTCATACAAAGTTAATACAAAATAAATCCAACAAATGTATACATATATAACAATAGCGCTCCCCGACTCCCGTGTTACGTATCAGAGCAGACAGACCGACAAAAGGATGTAGAACTAATCTTCACAAAAGCCTCCAAGACTACCAATCTGCAATTGCCTCATAGAGCAACAAACCACAGTAGAAGGGTGAGAAACACAATTATAATATAGTTGCATACAATTATATAATAACACAAAATACTCATGTAAAACATTCTCACCACAACTTACACTATAATTCAAATACAAAACACCACAATTCATATCTCATACATCCATCACAACGGCATATCAATCATGCCCAATGCATTTATCACCAACACACACACACACACACACACATATATATATATATATATATATATATATATATATATATATATATATATATATATATATATATATATATATATATATATATATATATATATATATATATATATATATATCAACTCATCAATTCCATTCACAATTTCACACCTATAATCAATCCATTCATGATTTTCCACACATAATCAATCCATTCATGATTTATGTAAATGCAAAGAGGCCGACACAACGACTCTATGCAAATGTGGTACCATCCATCCATCATCTCATCATTAGTTCACTCAGGAACTATTGGAATCATCGCTTGTTACTTAGTGTAACTCCCCGTAGGGAAAACGATGTTCCCCGTCGCTCACACCTCTTTGTATAAGGCACACGACCCGATCGCTCACACCTCTTTGTATAAGGCACACGATTGTCTATAATCATCGCTCACACCTCTTTGTATAAGGCACAAGATGTTATAGTGGATTCCCTCTGGAATCGTTTCGTCGCTCACACCCACTAGGGCACACGACATCACAAGAATGCATATCATGATGCTTGGCATACAATGACTCATGACATTCAAATGTACACATATACACATCCATAATCTTGCATATACAATCAAACACAACACAATGCATTTACTTGCCCTTAGGCAACAAACCATCATCACAACATTTCATCACATGCATTTACATCATACCACAACACACAAGTTATAAGTTATATATCAAAAGCATATTGCATGATAACACATCAATCACATACAGTTAAGATGATAAAAGTCGACAAAATGACACATTTCCAAATTCCCGACATAATTAAATCGGCCACCAATCTCAAAACCATTTTAATAAGAAAGAACATCTCAATAGCTTTCTAACGGTACCAAGAACGCCTCAATCCGAGTTACGGATCAAAAGTTACGGCATCGGACGCAAAATCGGGAACCATTCTACACCCTATTTGGCCATACGCGTATTGCCTTGTACCATACGCGTACTGCCCAGCTCGCTCGCCCATTCCATACGCGTAATGCCCAAAGTGTTACGCGTATGGGTAGAGACTAATTTCTCCCCAAAAATTCCACTAAAACTCCATACGCGTAATGCCTCACTTGGTACGCGTAATGCCTTGCCAAGTACGCGTACCATTACGCAAATCAGCAGAAGGCCGTGCAAAATGAGCTTCCATACGCGTAATGCCCCATTTCCCCGTAGCCATACGCGTATTGCCCAAACCAATACGCGTAATGCCAAGCCTGATACGCGTATGGGCAGCGAAACCCAGAATTTTTCCTGCAGAATTCTGCTACGAAAATCAACCAAAATCATCTCCAAATCTCATCTAAACAACAACAAATTACCAATAGATTGCACAACAACATCTATCTAACATGTCTCAGCAATTAGGAACATTAAAACATGATTTCAGACACAATTTGCATCAATTTCTAACAATCTCAACATATTAATGGTTTTGGTTCTATATCCAATTTCAACCAAATATCACACAAATACATACATACATAATCATACACAAGTATAGGATAATCGAGTTTCACACCCTTACCCGATTAATCGTGTTTTCAAAAGTCGGTTGAATCGATTCCTTACTCTCCAAGTTTTTCCCCTTTTCTTCTTTTCTTTTCTCTTTTCCTTCTTCTCTTTCTCTTCACTTCTTTCTATTTTTCTCTCTTTCTAACCTCTATTTTCCATTTTATGAAAAATAACCAAGCAAAAAGACCAAAATACCCCTACACTCAAATATCTCGCAAACGCTCCCAAAACGCGATAAAACATAACAACGATGAAAAATAATATATTGTCAAATAAAAGTCAATAATAAAATAATATAAAAATAAAAATAATTAAATCGACTCGATTAAATAAATCTAACCAAAAACTGGGACGTTACGAACGACGCCTCAATCGGACACCCAAAACTTAAGTTATGAATTTTCAAAGTTTTCTGATTTTTCCTCCCATTATAACCGGGTACACCAAAACCGGTAATCGGTTACACCCCCCAAAAATTTAGTTTTCATGTTTGTAAGTTGTTTCAGGTATAAGCGGTTAAACCTAAAATGGTAACCGATTACCACTGCGATATAAGCAGTTTTCTGCTATATTTTTACACAAAATTTAGTTTCCAAAGTATCCCAAAACCCCCCCAAAATTGTCATACCAATTCTTAACTTGGGTTCCGACTCTGATTCCAAACAACACACAATACACAAACAACTCATCATCACAATATTCAACCAACACACAATCCAAACAACATCAGCACACAGCTTTAATAACATCAACACACAATTTCAATAACATCAACACACAATCATATCATTATACATCAAATTGCTCATAACATAGAGAAAAGAATAACAATCCTAGAGAGACTAGGACACCCACCCACATTTTATCATGCGAAACCCTATATGAAAGAAAATCCCACCTTACCTTAGATTGATGGTTCGAAGCTTCTCTAATGGATTCCTCTTCTTCTTCCTCAATGCCTTAGCTCTTCTCTCTTTTTTCTTTCTCTTCTCAATTCATGTTTCTGACAGTTCTCCCTATTTCCCTTCTTTTCTTTCTTTCCTTATTTTAATATTATATTATAACTCCTAATTACTATTTTATTCCAACTAAATAAAATAATAATAATAATTTCACTAATAGTTATTTTAAATAATATCTGCCTAATATTATTTCATCAAATAAATATTCACTACTATTAATTAATTAGCTTTACTCTTACCACCCCCAAATCTCTACAAATTTACTCAAACACCTCAAATACCTTAATTCCAACATTTCTAAGGTCACTACCCTCCACCTAAGGGTCCCTCTAAACAAACACACAAACAATCATATAATTATTTACAAAAATTAATTTAATAAATCAGGGTGTTACAACCCTTCCTCACTTAGAATATTTTCGTCCTCGAAAATTTACCTGATGCGAACAACTCCGGACACGCCTATTGCATTCTACTCTCAAACTCCCATGTCAAGTTCCCTCTGGCAACGCCTCCCCACACTACCTTCACGAGAGCAATCTCTTAGCCTCTCAACTTTTTTAACTCACGTCTTCGATACTCATAGGTAAAGCTTTAACTGTAAGATTATCCCTTACTTGCACATCATCCATCAGAATCATATGAGACGGATTTGGAACATACTTCCGAAACTGTGAGACATGTAACACATCATGCAAGTTCGAAAGATTAAGTGGCAACGCCACCCTATAAGCAACCACCCCAATCCTCTCAGAAATCTGATACGGACCAATAAACTGATGACTAAGCTTCCTCGACTTCAAAGCACGCCCAACACTGGTCACTGAAGTGACTCTCAAGAATACATGAACCCCTCTTGAAACTCAAGATCCTTCTTCCTCTTATTATGGTAACTCTTTTTCCTACTCTGCAAAGCTTTCATCTTCTCTCGAATTAGCTTCACGCTTTCAATAGTCTGTTGGACAATCTCAGGCCCAATCATTACACTCTCACCAGATTCATGCCAATACAAGGTGTCATACACCTCCAACCATACAATGCCTCAAAAGGTGCTACTCCAATGCTAGAACGGAAACTATTATTATAAGTGAACTCTATCAGTGGAAATTAATTATCCCAAACACCTCATTGCTTAAGAACGCAAGCTCTCAACAAATCCTCCAATGTCTGAATAATTCTCTCTGTCTGACCATCTGTCTGTGTATGATATGGAGAACTCAACCTCAACTTAGAACCCAAAGCCTCCTCCAAACTCTCCCAAAACCTTGATTAAACCCCGAGTCTCTATCAAAAACAATACTCAACGGAACACCACACAGTTTCACAATCACACAGATGTATATCTCTGCCAACTTCTGCAAAGAAGAACTGATGTTAATTGGAATGAAATGTGTCAATTTCGTCAGTCTATCAACAACTACCCAAATTGAATCATGCCCTCTAGGAGTATTCAGTAATGCCGTCACAAAGTCCATTGAAATGATATCCCATTTCCACTCTGGAATGACCAATAGTTACATTAACTCTGCAGGCTTCTGGTGCTTAACCTTCAACTTCTGAAAAGTCAAGCACGTATACACGAATTGTGTCACATCACGCTTTATTCCATGCTACCAAAATATATTTTTTAGATCCTGATATATCTTATTAGCTCCTGGGTGGATACTCAAGCCACTTCTATGACTTTCTTCTAAAATCAACTTCTTCAACTCAGGATTATCAGAAATACAAATTATACCTTGGAATTTCAACACACCTTGCTCATCCACTTTAAAATTACCATCTTCAGTCTGATTACTCCCAACTATCAAATCCACCAACTTCACATCTAACTTCTGACTCTCTTTAATAGTATTAAGAAAATTATTGTTTATCTTCAACATACCCAACATCACATTCTGCGGTGTTAGCTCACAGACCAAACTCATATCTTTGAACTATTCAATAAGTTCCAACTCCCTAACCATTAAATCAAACATACGTAATGACTTTTGAATCAAAGCATCAGCCACGACATTAGCCTTATCGGGGTGATTATTCAAGGCAAAGTCATAATCCTTCAGAAATTCCAACCATTTTCATTGCCTCATATTCAGTTCCTTCTAATTAAATAGATACCTTAAACTCTTGTGATCACTGAATACCTCGAATTTGGAACCATAAAGATAATGCCTACAAATCTTCAACACAAACACCATTGCAGCCAACTCTAAATCATGGGTAGGATAATTTCTCTCATGAACCCTCAATTATCGTGAAACATAAGCCACAACCTTTCCATCTTGCATCAACACACCACCCAAACCCATCATCGACGTATCACAATACACCGCAAACGTTTCATTAGGCTCAGGAAAAAATAAAACTGGAGCTGTAGAAAATCTCTTCTCCAGATCTATGAAACTTCTCTCACAATGGATGTCCCACACAAATGCTTTACCTTTACAAGTCACCTGGGTTAAGGGAAGTGTTAACTTAGAAAAGGCTTCAATAAATCTTCAGTAGTAACCAGCCAAGCCCAAAAAGCTTCTAATCTCAGTAATTGACTTTGGAGCCTCCCATTGTAATACTGCATCTACATTGGACGGATCCACAATCATACCATCACCTGAAATAACATGTCCAAGGAAACTAACCTTTCGCAATCAGAATTCACACTTTGACAACTTGGCATATAACTTCTTCTCTTTCAACACTTGCAACACAATTTGCAAATGCTCAACATGCTCTTCTTCTATCTTGAAATAAATTAGAATATCATCAATAAAAGCCACCACGAACTGATCT
The DNA here is from genome assembly GCA_022829125.1 of Lathyrus tuberosus. Classification (NCBI taxonomy): domain Eukaryota; kingdom Viridiplantae; phylum Streptophyta; class Magnoliopsida; order Fabales; family Fabaceae; genus Lathyrus; species Lathyrus tuberosus. Next base: position 6,695,325 of record JALAZF010000117.1, read on the forward strand.
AGATAAGTATGAATATACGATTCATATATTCCATAAACACTCTAGGTGCATTAGAAACGCCAAACGACGTCACCAAATATTCGTAGTGCTCATACCGAGTCCTAAAAGTCGTCTCCTAAATATCCTCATTGTAATGCCCTGTATAATATATATCTAGAATAATACAATACAAGCATTTTATTTGGTACTGACACCATCACAAGTACCTAATGGCGTAATTCACATACTTGCCCATTTCTAAAAGATAACCACAATCTATGGCACAAGGCATGGAAACTAGCCAAAAATAAAAATCTAAGAACATTATACAATATTCCTCATTGTACAAGAACAATAAAATACACAGCGGAATAAGCTTAACTAAGCTTCTCTCGAAACATCCAAACATAGCTCCACTTGTAAATCAAACCTGTAAACTACACCTGAAATAAAGCAATTATAGTGGGGTGAGATACATCAAACCTCAGTGAGTTCCCTATCTTATGGATTCTCTCGGCTTTACAAGGTTCTATCAACCCTAACTCAAGTCAAGGGGAAGGGAAAAATGACCTTGAGTTCATAATCTCACAATCTCACACTATATGGAAACATGTCATGAGTTCATCAACTCAAAATATCACTAATCGATAATCGGTACCAAGGTATCCCTCTTGCCCGTCCGCTTCTACGTCTAGAAGTCGACCCGAGTCATGGATCCTTGTAGTTACTTGGCATACGAAATGGATTCGGAAATAAGGGACCTATTATCACCTTAAATCGTCACTTCACACGGCCCGTACACCGTCACAAGTCTCTTTACCTTTATATATAGGCTCCATTTGTACTACACACGGGAATCAAACCTGCCAAGTAATTATGCCTGCACTTCAGAGGAGCTCGAGACTCATGAAGGCCTCTCAAGGGCAACTTAAAAGAAAATGGTTACGATTACGTGATCATATACACAAACGTGATCGTATTCGACAATCACAAGGCCATATTAGCCTTAAGGCCTCTCTTGGCTTTTCTCATAAAACATAACAATTACACATGTTCCATACTAGTGTTTCATTCATTTCCTAGACCAATACTCGTCACAGATGCACCGTTATACATCAAGTGCCCGAGCATCGCCATCTAGGTTATCTACTCCAGGCCAGAACTAGTCAATGAATGCACGAGCGTCACCATCCAGAGTTTCTATCAATTTCTAGTCACAACCTAGAATCATATCATTTTGTTCTGGGGGTAAAGTTTCCTCACTCTTCCTAATTCATATTTTAAACATGCATATTTTCTTTCATTCATAGTTCACAATTAAATAGATATGGTATAACACAATGTAAAACATTTAACACAACATATCACATAAACATTATTTTTCACTCAACTACGTAGTTAACACCATTCTTAGGTTCCCTCCGACTCATTTAATCGGGTAACGAAATCAATATTTCCCACTCTTATCCCGTAGGATATTTCCACAGCTTTACACCGGCTATCACCATGTCGCGATCGGATTTACGATCCAAAAGATGTGGATTCCAACATAACACAAAACATTGTTATCATTCAAATGCCACTAATTAATTAATCCCACATCATACTCAATATTTTCAAATAATTAAAGGGTAGTCATAGCTTTCTAATGACACCAAGAACGCCCTGATCCGAGTTACGGATCAAAAGTTATGAAGGAAACAAAACTGCACAAGCTGTCATGTTCGCTAGGCGAACCTTCCAGCGAGCGTTCGCTACTGCCTTCGCTAGGCGAAGCCCCAGGAGATTCAACAAACAGACCAGAACAGACACAAAGTTTGCTTCGCGAACACCCTGGCGAACACTCGCCTTGCCCTTCGCTTCGCGAACCTCTGGGCGAACCAAGGCAGAACCAAACAGAACTGAAAAGATACAAAGTTCGCTAGGCGAACGTCGTTGGCAAACATTCGCTGACCTTCGCTGCCGGGTTCGCTAGGCGAACCCTCGAAAACTTGTTCGCTGGGATTCGTCCCAGGTTCGGTAGGCGAACCCCGCGAAACCCTGAAATCTCAGAAGCGTAACAGCTGGTCCTTTGGGGTCCAAAACCCATTCCAAACACCACCCAATGCACAAACAAGCATTAATAGATGATTCTACACATACATTGATCATACAACACAGTTTATAACTCATTTTATCCGTTAGATTCCATTGATTCAACAATTTATCATTTTCTCTCAATTCTAACCTAAGTTCCAAACATCTATTTCTAGAACTTAGAGTGTCTAACTAGAACCCACCTGATAATCGAAGAGGAGTTTGAAGAAGAAGATGATGATGATCCATGAGTTTCTCTCCTTCATCTTTCTCCACTTTCTCTTCTCTTCTTCTTTCTCTCCATTTCCTTCTTCTTCTTCTTTTCTATCTTTCTTTCTCTTTCCAAATATATATATATATATACCAATATTATATAATATAATCTGAAATTCTGGCACAGATATCAGATGTCCTACACAGATGTTGAGACACTGATATCCAACACAATGAACAAGATAACAATAATAATAACAGTGCAGAAAGTAAAGAAAACAGTGATATGTTTACCCAGTTCGGATCAATAATCCTACTCTGGGGGCTACCAAGCCAGGGACGAAACCAATATACGATAGTATCAATTCACAGATCATACAATAACCAAACCCTGTTATAATCTGCTCACTTAATCACTACCCTTCCTATGACTTCTACCTAAGACTCACCTAGGTATGAGGCCCTCCTCAAATCCCTCTACAATCACAACCCGTGATTGGTTCCTTTCAACACAAGTAACAAGAATGAAAGTCACACTTTCAAAACACACAATTCTCAATACTTCAAAGCTTATGAGAATTGACACACAAGAAACTCAATGCTTAAAAGCTTATGAGTAACTGACAGAATTTACAACACAAAAACCAGTCCTTATACTGTTATCAGAATGACACCAGTTAGGCTCACAAAAAGTACTCGAAAACCCTAACAAAAACACATGTAAGTTCCACACCTAAACTAGGTTTACACCAGTCAATATATAGCATTAAATATGGACTGGATTGGGCTTCAAAAATGCAGCAAAGAGACTGCTCACAAATCTGCAAAATAAACTTCAACAAAATAGGTCTTCAATCTAAAGTTTCCTAATATGTCTCCATAATTAGAAAGTGCTGAAAATCCAAAAACCAACACAAAAACACAATCCAAAAATACTTTGGATGCCACATAGGATAACCAAATATTCACAGAATATTCAGTAACAATTAACAGCAACAGAATCTTCTTTTAAACTAAATTCAGACGCGATGTCCTATGAGCCAGTATGGGACATCTTCATTCGACATGTTGAATGCAGAAAAATAGAACATCTTGTTTCAACATCTTGCTGCTAGATTAGTTTTAGCAAAATAAATTCCAACCACAAAATCAACGAAATAACAATCTCCCCCTTTGGCTTATTTTGGCTAAAACTACACACCAAACAAATCTTGCAAAGAAAACACAAGCAAAAAATCCATATCAGAGACAGCAGTGAAATACCAACACACAACACAGTATAACAACAAAAAAAACTCTCCCTTAACTGCAGCAACACAACATTCCACATTCTCCCCCTCAGCTGCAGCACCAGCACACTCTCCCCCTCAGCTGCAGCACCAGCACGCAAGCACACTACTCCCCCTTTTTAGCCAGAAATATGACAAAGGCAAGTAGAATAGTTCAAAGTAAAAACAAAGGTTAAAGTTCAGAAGTAGAGACATAGAAATAGTTATCCTAGGTGTTCAGTCAAAAGCAAGATAAGCAAAAATAAACATCTTCTGCAGAAATTATGCAGTTATTTTGCTGCACCATCATCATCTTCATCTGACCCAGATTCTGCAATGTCTTCATCAATATCACCACTCCTAGATCCTGAGTCATCTGAACCCTGTTCACTTTCTCTATCAGATCCTCCAGAGGCATCACCTTCAGCAGTTTCTTGATCTTTACCAACTGTTCCAGCAGAAGCATTCCTTTTCTCCATGAGAGTTTTAATCAACTGTTCAAGTTTGGACTTCCGAGCAGTGTCTTTTCTGATGGAATCTTCCAATTCCTTGCACGTCTCTTGCAGTTGTGCAATGACTTCATCATCAAAGTTAGCATGACTGGAAGTTTGAGAAGATGTCCCAACAATGTCTGAAACATGTGCCCCACCAAGTAACTTGTAGTGTAGGGACAGAGTGGGTTTTCTTTTGAGAGCAGTGTCACTCCCTAACACAAGGTTAGGACACTGATCTAAAATAACACCACAGATCAGGGATGGAAAGCAAATAGGCATCTTGACAGCAGTTGAACTTGCTTGCTTCAGAATTTGTTCAAAGATGTATGACCCAAAATCAAAAGAAACCTTTTTCCTGATTGCATAAATGAATCTACCAAGTATGGAGGAAATAGTAGATGTGTGATTGGTAGGAACCTAATTCACGACTGCAATCCTGTGGAGGATAGCATATTTAACACTCAGTTTTCTAGAGGACAACTTTTCTTCATTTGGCCAGTGTTTAATACAACCACCTGTAATCTCCTTACATACTTCATTGTCTGTGACCTCTAACTCAGGTTGAGGTTCCTTACACCTGCCCAGAAAGTTGTTGATTACTTCAGGAGAAAAGGTAACGACTTCTCCTCTCACAGACACTTTTCTGAGGTTGTTACTCCTGTTATCATCACAATCTTCAGATATATTCACTACAAATTCCTTGACTAATTTTTCATAGCAGGGTCCTATTCACCACAAATTCACATCTGTTGCAGCCTCATATTCAGACTCACTGTGACCAGTGATTTTTCTCTTCATAGTTGGTACAATAACCTTACTCCATTGTTTAGGAGGCCCAGCTCGAACTTTTCCCTTGGTACTATCCACACCTGTAGACTTTGAACCTTCAATCATCACATTTTTCTCTCTTCTTTTCTTAATCCTCCTTAACATCCCATCAATGGGTTCCTCATCAGAAGTGAGGTCATCTATAACAACATCAGCTTTCTTCTTACTCCTTCTTTCGTGGTCCACATGAATGGGGACACCATCATCAATCCTATCTGTAGGGCTGCCATTGACATTTCTTGACAAGGATGTTGGAACATCAGACCCGACATCTGTCTCTACTCCACTCAGAATCGTGGCAACAAACCTCCTAAGTTCCTTATCCTTTTTTACTACATCATCATCAGTAGGATTCTTGTTTATACCACATGACTTAGTAACATTCTTATTCTCAATCAAACCAGACTTAGACCCCTTTTCAGACACGTTTTTTCTAGGGCTTATTTGGTCAGCATATAAACTAGTCATTGAGTGAACTTTCTTCCTAGGTGAAAACGTTTTAGACTTCTTACCAGGGATATTGACATTCGTTGTGTGAGAAACTTGTCGTTTTCCTTTAGGATCAGCCGGTACAACGTTCAAGGGAGCAATATCAAGCACAAGATCAGAGAGGTTGATCATTCGAAGTGATTCATCATCTCCAGTATTGGTCTGAGGAGATACTGAGTTATCAGAAGAGCCATGCATGGATTCTGAGCCATGATGTTGAGACATTTTCGATTGATCACACGACACAATATTGAGGATGTTAGGAGAAAACGCTAAAGCCCGTGAACTTTGGAGAGAAAGGGCAAGAGGAATTTTTGTAGAATATGTTTGTTGTAGGTAGAGTGTGTTTGCCCGCCTATTTATATTTTTGAGAACTGGGCCCAGAGAAGCGCGGTATTCACAGACTTTAAGCACCCGATTTGCCTCAAATATGCGTCCATCAAATTCTCCTTCAAATTTACCTTGCTGACATACTTACTAAGTTTAATCTTATTATCACAGTTCATCATGCTAACATTTTGAGTTGCTTTACAATTGATCAGCACCTGTTCTAACTCAATAGTCTTTCCAATAGCTTTCTTAGTTTCCAAGCATATTGCAGTGTTCTCAGAACTCCACAAATAACAATTATCTGATGCTCTCTCGCCTCTCATGATAACCTTACCCTTCTCATTTGTTATCAGACATTCAGAATTGGTAAAGTTGACCCTGATACCCTGATCACATAGTTGACTTATGCTTATCAAGTTTGCATCTAAGCCTTCAACAAGTAATACCTCCTCCGGATTAGGTTAACCTGTACAGTCCAGTTTTCCAACACCTATTACTCTCCCTTTTGATCCATTACCAAAGGTCACATAGTTAATAGGATGAGACTTAACATCTGACAGACATCCCTTGATACCAGTAATGTGCCTAGAACATCCACTGTCAAAGTACCACTTTTCCCTTGCAGAGACACTGAAAGACTTATGAGCTATGTGTTCTTCCACAGTACTCTTGGGAGTCCACACTTTCGTTGCTCTAACCCACTCTTGTTCCCTGCTAGACTGTAACCCAGTCTTGGGGTAGCCATATAATCTGTAGCAGAAGGGTTTTATATGGCCAAACCTTCCACAATAGTGGCATCTCCATCTTTGATTCTTTCTTCTTGTGAAATTCTTCTGATGTCTGTGAGGATGTTGCAACATGTTATATGGTATCTTTAATTCTTTCTTAGATTGAGCAGGTGTCACTTCAGGCCATTTTCCCTTGTCCATCTCACTGGAACTTTCAAACCCAAGACCACTAACATCTCCAACATCTCTCCCTGACTTCAGGATCTCATCAAGCACATCAGAGCTGCTATTAAGCATTCTGACTGTCTTGATAACATTATCCAGTTTAGAATTCAGAACAACCACTTCACTTTTCAGATCACAGATAATAGCCAAATGCTCTGCCTTTTCAGCTTTTAGATGAGCAATAACTTTCTTTTGTTCTTCTTTCTGCTGACATACTTCTTCACTTTTCATGCATAAATCCTTATATGAAGCAACCAGCTTTTCAAAGGTAAGATCTTCACTGACTGACTCTTCATCAGACTCACACACACCTGTTAATGTTGTAACCTACTTTCCAGACTTCTCATCAGTTTCAGTTTCAGAGTCATCTTCTGACCATGAGACTGATAGCCCCTTCTTTTGCCTCTTGAGATATGTGGGGCACTCAGATTTTATGTGCCCAAAACCTTCACATTCATGACACTGAGCTCCTCTCCCTTGGTTGGAATTATCTTCAGTACTGGTATTTCTCCCAGCATTCTAATTTTTACTGATGTCAGATGGCTTGTCCCTAACATTTGATCTTGACTTCTAATCCATCCTTCTGAGCACTTTGTTGAATTGTTTTCCAAGTAACACCAGGTCTTCTGAGAGGCCTTCATCTCTGTCTAGATTACTTTTGACTTGTGAATCATTTGCCTTTGACACAAAAGCTATACTCTTCTTCTTTTCAGTATTTTCACGGATCCCCAATTCAAATGTTTGAAGTGATCCCACAAGTTCATCCACTTTCATCTTATCTATGTCCTGAGCTTCCTCTATAGTAGTCACTTTCATGTCAAATCTCTTAGGTAGAGATCTGAGGATTTTTATGACCAGTTTGTTGTCAGACATCTTTTCACCTAGGGCACTTGAAGCATTAGCTATCTCAATAATGTTCATGTAAAAGTCATGAATGCTCTCATCTTCCTTCATCTTCAAATTTTCAAACTTGGTAGTGAGAATCTGAAGTTTTGACATCTTCACCTTTGAAGTCCCTTCATGAGCAACCTTCAAGGCCTGCCAAGCCTCTTTTGCAATGGTGCAGTGTTCAATCAACCTGAAGATATTTTTGTTAACACCATTAAACAAAGCATTCATGGCTTTGGAATTTCCCAAGGACCCTTTGTAATCTGCATCATCCCATTCTTCCTCTTCCTTCATCACATCAGTAGATTTACCTTCTCCATCTCTAACCTTTGGGGGTTCCCATCCTTTTATAACAACTTTCCATGCTTGATCATCCATGGATTTGATGAAAGCTATCATTCTTGGTTTCCAATAGTCATAGTTGGAACCATCAAGCAGAGGTGGTTTGTTAAAAAATCCTCCATCCTTGTCCATTGTACCAGAAAAGTACCTTCCCTGAATCTCACCCAGAACCAAACACGGGTGCCAGCTCTTGATGCCAATTGAAATTCTGGCACAGATATCAGATGTCCTACACAGATGTTGAGACACTGATATCCAACACAATGAACAAGATAACAATAATAATAACAGTGCAGAAAGTAAAGAACACAGTGATATGTTTACCCAGTTCGGATCAACAATCCTACTCGGGGGACTACCAAGCCAGGGACGAAACCAATATACGATAGTATCAATTCATAGATCATACAATAACCAAACCCTGTTATAATCTGCTCACTTAATCACTACCCTTCCTGTGACTTCTACCTAAGACTCACCTAGGTATGAGGCCCTCCTCAAATCCCTCTACAATCACAACCCGTGATTGGTTCCTTTCAACACAAGTAACAAGAACGAAAGTCACACTTTCAAAACACACAATTCTCAATACTTCAAAGCTTATGAGAATTGACACACAAGAAACTCAATGCTTAAAAGCTTATGAGTAACTGACAGAACTTACAACACAAAAACCAGTCCTTATACTGTTATCAGAATGATACCAGTTAGGCTCACAAAAAGTACTCGAAAACCCTAACAAAAACACATGTAAGTTCCACACCTAAACTAGGTTTACACCAGTTAATATATAGCATTAAATCTGGACTGGATTGGGCTTCAAAAACGCAGCAAAGAGACTGCTCACAAATCTGCAAAATAAACTCCAACAAAATAGGTCTTCAATCTAAAGTTTCCTAATATGTCTCCATAATTAGAAAGTGCTGAAAATCCGAAAACCAACACAAAAACACAATCCAAAAATACTTTGGATGCCACATAGGATAACCAAATATTCACAGAATATTCAGTAACAATTAACAGCAACAGAATCTTCTTTTAAACTGAATTCAGACACGATGTCCTATGAGTCAGTATGGGACATCTTCATTCGACATGTTGAATGCAGAAAAATAGAACATCTTGTTTCAACATCTTGCTGCTAGATTAGTTTTAGTAAAATAAATTCCAACCACAAAATCAACGAAATAACATAATCCAATAGAGTAAAATATCCCCAATTGATATTTTGTCGTCTCAACCAATTTATCAATTATTAGAGTTACCATTAAATCCTCTCTTGAACTAATAATTATTGATCTCTTCAGAGTTCATTAGTTGATTTATTGTTCCCAATCGATAATACTTACAACACTTAGAGGATTCCATTAATCCAATTAACCAAAGATAGAGTACATAGATGCTCATCTGATTTCATCTGATATCCAATTGAGCATTTAAATAATACGGGATATTACACTCATCCTTCACCTAAATCTGATGATAACCCAACCTTAAGTCAATTTGACTGAAAACACGCACACCTACCAGCTGGTCCATCAAATCATCTATTATCGGAAGTGGATATTTGTTATTGATAGTTACTTTATTCAACTGTCGGTAATCCACACACAATCTCATACTACCATCTTTCTTCTTTACTAGCAACATCAGAGCTCCCTAAGGTGACACACGTGGTCTCACAAATTTCTTTTCCAGCAAATCTTCTAATTGATTTTTCAACTCTGTTAACTCCGACGCCGACATCATGTATGGTGCCATAGAAACAGGTCTGGTACCAAGGACAAGATCAATAGAAAACTCCACCTCTCTCTCTCTCTGGCGGCACATCCGACATATCATCCGAAAATACATCTGGAAAATCATGCACTACCGACAATTTAACCATTGCAGCTTTACTGTCGACTTGAAAGGATGAAAACATCGTGAACAAGTAAGCCTCACCTTCCAAGAATCCTTCTACTTGCGTAGCGGATGGAAAAACTATGTGCATTCATCGAACTTGACTTCACGGTCTGAAGGCAAGTCGCATGTATCTTTCAGGAAAAACTCCAGAGCTTACACACCACTGGCATAACACTAGCCGTCACATTGCTCTCTACTCTCCAAGAAGCCAAAATCAACAATATCTGATCGTTCTCCCTAAATACATTCCAACTTGGCTGGCAGACAGGAATCTCAAATTCACAACGTCCTCGGTGTCAGGAACAACATAACTTCGGCGTCACCTGAGCTCTTGCAATCAGCGACACACTGTACCAACTTATCAAAACAATTGGTAAACATTTGGTTTAACTCTAACCAATTTGTTCCAAGAATAACATTAACTTGTTCCAACTAAAGACAAATTATGTCTATCCATAGGAAACACGCCAGGATACTTAACACACCACTGGCTCATCTCTAGCCAAAACATCGCATCCCCCTCACAAGGAAGCGAACAACGAGAACACATACCCGTCTTCTCTCAAGGATCACACCATTTTGCTAACTGACACCATTCTAAAACCCGACCTCTCTTCGGGTTCAGAAAAACACAACATTCTCAAAACATTTGAACTAGCCAAGACTGTACTTTCGCATGCAGCAACACGATATCCAATCACTCTACAGTTGGAATATCTAAGAAAGCAAACGCTTCTCCCCAGTTATTTCATTCCCAACTTGCAAATAAAAAACAAAACAAGCATCGAAAGTGTTTTCACACATATGTCGCATACTAGGGAACAAACATAATTAAACAACTTGGTCGGACGGACCTACCTACTTTGATACCACTATGTAACACCATAATTTTCCCCACGTAATTTTAAATAAAAATCAGAGTAATTTAAAACAGTCAACAATTAGGATGCTACTTTATCACCATAACAACTCATACAATTAGATATGTAACACATAAAATTTTACAACATAATACTACTAATAACGACAATAATCTAAACTTCAACTTCTTCAAAATATTACTAGCAGCGGAAAAACATCGTCAACTAATTATTCAAACTATTTAAAACATAATCATAGTCAAACAATAATTATAATAATTTATCCAACTCAAGAGTTTAACATAAAATCTCCACCAAATATAGATTAAGATAAATAACGTTCCACCCCTAACCCCAGTGTTACATATCAGAGCAGACACCGACTTAACAAAAGTATAACGAAGAGCAAGCTCTTCCACTCACATCCAAGTCTCTACTGCAGATGATCTGCACGGTGCTCATGTAAAGGCATTATTCAAACAGAAGGGGTGAGAAATCACAATCATGTAAATAAATGCATAATAATATGTAAGCACACCAACAACATATGCATGATCACCCATTTCGTAACTCACACTCCAAACAATCTACACATCATCATAATACAACAAGTATGCATTGAAATGAGACTCAACATCTCGACTCAATGCTTGTGGTACCACTAGGGAACTCTCAAGTTCGCTCGCTCCCGACCCCTACCATAGGATTAAAGCACACCAAAATCGTTATTATCACCATAAGTAACACTTCACTAATTCCATCACCACCGTCCAGACACCATGATACATGATTCATACATGACATGCAACAACAACACCATGTATAATGACCTTCACCTTAATCAAATTACTACGCCAATGCTATCCACCATGCACCATACAAATGCTATAAACATTCAGCAACAACAATATAATAATATAGCAAGCATCAACATTATATTCATGCATGTTCCACACTACAACACACAAACCACACATCATCCAACACCATCACACAACATTTAAATCAATTCCATGTATTGGAACTATTTTTAAAAAAAAATTCATTGTATTAGCTTCTTAACGCTTCAAACGACACCTCAATCGGACACCCGGAACTGAAGTTATGAATTTTCGAAGTTTTCTGATTTTTCCTCCCACTGTAACCGGTTACATCAAAACGGTAACCGGTTACACCCCACAAAAATCCAGTTTTCACGTTTGTAAGTTGTCTTAGGTGTAACCGGTTACACCAAAAGTGGTAATCAGTTACCACTTCGACAGAAGCAGTTTTCTGCTATATTTTTACACGAAAATCAGTTTCCAAAGCATCTTCAAACCCCAAAATTGTCATACCAATTCTTAACTTGGGTTCTGACTCTGATTCCAAACATCACACAACAACACAAGCAACTCATCATCACAATATTCAACCAACACACAATCCAAACAACATCAACACACAATTTCAATAGCATCAACACACAATCACATTAGTATACATCAAATTGCTCACAACATATAGAAGAGAATAACAATCCTAGAGAGATTAGGACACCCACCCACATGTTATCATGCAAAACCCTATACGAAAGGAAATCCCACCCTTACCTTAGATTGTGGTTCAAAGCTTCTCTAATAGATACCTCTTCTTCTTCCTCAATGCTCTAGCTCTTTTCACTTTTTTTCTTTCTCTTCTCAATTCACGTATCTGTCAGTTCTCAATATTTCCATTCTTTCCCCTTTTTTTTTTCTTCTTATTTTAATATTATATTATAACTCCTAATTACTATTTTATTCCAACTAAATAAAATAATAATAATTTCACTAATAATTATTTTAACTAATATTATTTAATCAAATAAATATTAACTACTATTAATTAATTAGCTTTACTCGTACCACCCCCAAATCTCTGCAATTTTATTCAAACACGTCAAATACCTTAAATTCAACATTTCTAAGATCACTACCATCCACCTAAGGGTACCTCAAACGCCACAAATCATAAACAAACACACACAATCATATAATTATTTACAAAAATTAATTAAATAAATTGGGGTGTTACATATATAACAGGAAGAGAAAAAAAGGGTTCTCAGTGGTACAATTTAGTAGCTAAAACAATTACAATTAAATAGAAAGAATGTATACAATCGTACAGATGAATTAAAATAACATACAAATTATAAATACATAATGAATCAATAATCAAACTATAAAACATCAAAACACAATTGATACTTAAAGCACGTAAACGATATTATCTACTTTCACCGTTCCTATATATATATATATATATATATATATATATATATATATATTACGTATGCAGATAATTTAACCGCACACGCATGTGTACTTATTAATCTATAATACGACACATGGTTAATACTAATTTAATCTATAGTACAATAATACTTCCAACATTAATTATCAAGAAAAAGAAATGTATAAAGCACATATTTATTGACTTATTTACATATATGTGGAACAATTAAGACTTCTGAAATACCTGCCCTAAAAAATAGAAGGAATGAGTTATGCCATGAAATCCATCGGTTGATTTACATATATGTGCCCATTACAACACTTGTGCAACATCTCTAATCACCCTTATTCAAGAGCATCATAAATTGCGAGTTATGTCCCAAGTTATTACAAAGGCAAGCCATGTGCAGTTGGTGAGGGTCTCATAGGACGAGCATAGCATGGTCCAAATAAGGTTCCTAATCCTCTCAACCATTAACCATCCATCTCCAAAATATCACAAACCAAACTATGCAATATAGCTTCCTCAATTTCTAAAACCAATTCCTCTTGCTCCTCCCCAAACCTACACCACCTATTTCTCCTATCCATTTCCTTGATATAAGCATCTTTATCAACAAGCACAATATCATAATAATTCTTAAATGACTCATTTATCCAGTCTTCAGCTATTTTCAATATCTCCAACTCAAACCCCTCATCACCCCTCTTTTGGTTTCTATCACCATTTAATTCTTCCTTGAAAAAATCCAACAGAACTATACCTAATTTCTCATCATAATTTTGAAATGATGAACTTATTGCTTTAACACAATGTAGCAATTGTTTTGCTCTTTCCTCAACCCAATCTTTTTCTTCAGTTTCTTTCTCTTCCTCCTCGTTGTCATCTTTATATTCTTCATCAAAGTATGATTTCTCATCTAAAGAGAGACATTTATCTAAGTTTGCAATTGCAAGGTCAAATTTTACCAGACTCTCAAATTTATCAGTCGTTTGTCTGCATTTTTGTTTTCTCCCTGTTTCAAATATAAAACATTATTAGTATCACTCTAATAAAACAGTACAATTGCTAAGTTTCAAAACGCTAAAAATTATTTAAAAACGTACTTTCAATATTGGCAAGGCTTTGGTCAAAGAGTGAAAATTCATGTTCTGCACCATGAAGAACTGAAACTGGACTGTGTTGTTCATCTTGGCAAATCAAATCTTCCTATCAAGATTATATACAGATTCTTATCAGAAAAACAATAATTCCAATAAACATGACACGCTTTGAAGAATTAAACAACAAAAAAACTCATAAATCAACCGGTATATTTGTCGTTAATTAGATAAAAGTATATGATTTTAAATTGTGGTCTATAACCGCAATTGCAACCTTAATATTATTGATGTAGTAATCTCGACAACCGTATCGAACTGCAATTGTGGTGTGATTTAAAATTATACGCTCTTTCACATTAGGAACACGTACATCAGACAACTTCACATAAACTTCTTACATATTTTTGTCAAAACTCAAAATTTATAACCTCAAAACTCAATTTTCTTTAGAAAAATCTTATCTTTAATTGTTTTTAACATTTATTTCAAACTCATATCAATTAAAATTTATGCCACCTTCAAAACAACTCTAATTATCGAAATCGTTACAATCTCAACACCGTAACTGCATACACACCCATGATTACAAACACAATTTAAAACTATAAAATGACTATCATAACATTTAAAAAATTAAGAATAAATATTTTAAAATTAGAGAGGTTAATATATCTGGAAACAAATTAAATATTTAAATAAGGAAAAAAATTATAAATAAAAAAAAAACCTTAAAAAAACAAAAGAAATGCAAGCTATACTAGCCCCACAACTGCAGACACACAATAAGTTTTGAAAGATACGTCGCACTCAATAATTACTCACCTTGGCCCCAACGAACTTTGCCAGCGAATCCTTGCCGACAAAAACAGATGAAAACGAATTTCTTTTACTCTCTTCAACGCCGTCGTTTTGCGCTTCCCATAAAGCGTTAAAAAAATCACCGTCACTCCAGCTAGAACCATCGCCACTACTACTACAAGTTGTTGCAGTTGTAACCGTAGACGATTCCGTTACATAACGATGAAAATCAAACGGCGGTGACGGAACGGAAGGTTGTAAATCTCGGAACGATTTCCACCGTATGATGTCTTTGATCTTCACCGTACTATATTCGATTTCGATTTCTCTTTCTCCTTTGCATCTTTGGCGGCTTCTTCTTCTCTTTGATGATAGTTTTCGTGTGAGGCTTCGTGGTAGAGAAAGCATGGTGGAAGGTGATTTTGTAATTTTGAAGAATGAGACGTTGTTTTTTATGGTTTGTATCAGTGTTTGAAATTTTGATGATGATGATGATGAAAGTCTGTGATGGATTTGAATGGTGGTGGTGTTGATTGGTGTGAGTTTAACGTCGTCGTTTTGTGTTGTTCTTCTTGGAAATGATTTGAATCCGCTTGAGGAACATGAGTTTGAATTCTCGCTTAGAAAATCCTTTAACATTCTTGGTCTTCTCTCCATTGAGTTGAATCTTCTTTGTTGCACCACCTCCATTTTGTAAAGGAGAAAATATTTTCTAGTATGATTGGTGTTTTGCAAATCTGTCTGCAACCGTATTTGTGATTGTAAAATTAGAATGCTTCTGCAACTTGCAATTGCAATTGTGACTGCAATATTAAAATGCAATTGCGTAAGCAAGAAGTATAGTTGATAGCTATAATTGCACTATCAATTTTTATTGTAACAATGCAAGTATTTCTTGGTGACCTATTTAAAGTGAGAGGGAAAAAAGTTAAGAAATGGAATGATAGGGTTGGTGGAGAATTGAAGAGTATGGGAGTGAGGGGATGGAATATATATAAAGAAGGGTGTGGGAGGGGAAAATGAAGAAGGGAGGAGGTAGGTTCTAGGTGGAGATCTCAATAATATGAAGCCATGTAATTAATATTATAGATATATGGGGTGCTCCATAGCTTGTGAAAGTAAGTACTAGTGAGAGTATAGTGAAGGACTATTGATAATATTAATTCAACTTGTGGTGGTTGTTGTACAAATATTATAATGATTTATGGTTATGGAGAAAGAATGAGACAAGAAAAGTGTAGAAGCGTGGATGGTTCTTAATGATTAACTTAATCATGGGTTATAAATATTATATATCTTACTAGGAGTGATATAGAGAGAAAGTTGTGAGTATTGTGATTTGAAGGGTCTTTTACAATTGGAAGTATGTCGTTTAGTAGACGATATGTGAGTTGACTCAAATCAATGCGGGTCCGGATTTGTTTGATATACTTGATTGATCACATGAAGCAATTTGGGACATGTACCAACTGATCTGTCCTATTGTTATGCCTTTGTCTTGCTGGTAGTGTATAGTGGGGGACCCTTAGTTTTGAGTCTTTTGTCCATATATGGAGATGGTATTTGGATCAGGACTATGTGTAAGTCTTTTTTACAACGCACATGTATAGTAGTTTTTGAAGGATTTATACGGTCATAAAATTGGATCTCTCTTGAATATTGTTCCATTAGGAAACAGAATGTAAGGTAACACGGTTAAAAACGGTTAGATGAAATCTTGAATAGGGGGAATAAGTTTTTACTACGACATATAGGGGCTGATCTGTGGCAGATAGAGGACTGATCTGTAAAATTATTATTCAAACGTCAAAGTCAATAAGAGAATAATAAGAAATGTGAGAGTGAAAATGAATTTGAATATTAAAATAGCGCATTTTACTATTATATATTACGAGTGGTTGAAACTGTTCAAGTGTGATGTGACACATTGTATGGATAGCTGTCAGATTGAATCTGGCGATGATTGATGCGCTGAAGTGTTGTATCATTTGCTTATCGCCAAGTGAATGTCTATGTGTTCTGCCATTGTTCCACTTGAGGTTCGCTCTTGGGCATTTTGATATGGGTCTTGTGAATGGCTCAAAATAGTTGTCCTCCAAGCTCTTATTCCTATTTTATAAAGTGAGGGATTTGTCTTGTACATCGTTAGGTCGATTGTTGACAGAATTAGGTGGAGAATTTCTATAGGAGGTTTACTAGCATTGAGAACAACCAAATTAAATGTTTGTCCCTTGATAAACAATGTTTTGCTTAGAGGTTCTGACATGTGTCCTTATGTCTAATGGTAATGACACACTTTTATCACAGACTACTTAAGTATTATGAACAACTTTCGATAAGAATTTGACTGTTGGTGGTGTGATTCACACCTCTTAATGTGGTTGATTGCACGATTCACTGTTGTTGAAATGTATATAAGAGATTCTTAGACTGCCAATCTTCTCTTTTTCGTCTCTTATGGTTTTGACTAATTATTCTTCTTCATTTGTGATGTCTTAATATAATGATTCTCTTTTCGATGATGATTCTTTAAAAATTCTTCCAGATGATGATTCCTCAAAAATTCTTTTGAATGATGATTCCTAAAAAATTCTTTCGGATGATGATTCTTCAAAAATTCTTTTGGACGGTGATTCTTAAAAAATTCTTCTGAATGATGATTCCTCGGAAGACCCTTCATACACAGTGACAATACATTCATACAATACTTCTGGTGTTGATCTTTCAACATTTTCTTCATTTAGCTCGTTTGATGAAGATGAGGATGATGAAAAAATTCCGAATGTTCTTGAATTTTTCTTTTCATCTTTTAGTAGATGCATTAACTCTTTAAGTTTCTAGATGAGTTCCTCCTTCTTGTATTTTTTCTAAAATTCATCACAAGCCTTTTTACCTTTTGAATCAAATATAGAGTCATTTTTCTAACACCAGTTCTTGAATCTAAAATATTTGTTAGAAACACATTTTTTTTGAAATAAATTCAAAGGATTTCAATGTTTGAGAACCATTTTTTGAAGATAATCATCACTTTCATCTTCTTGTGTTGTGAATTAGGATGCCTTAGAACAAAATATACTCGGATTCTTTATAGGCAAGAAACACGTAAGGGTTAGGGTTAACAAGGAAAAACAACAAGGATTGGTTATAACTGTTATTCTTTACTTACTCTATAAAATAGATTACAAGTACTCAAGAATAACAAATAACCCTCTCACCCTAATTAGGTTTTGTCACACCACACCTATGATGAGAGACTAGTATGCTATTTATAATAAAACCTAACATACTAAACTAATGGGCTTTTTAACAATTACACATTACAAGTTAACTTAGGGTACAAGCTAACTTAAATAATTGGATCCTTAACACAAGGCCCAACATGACAACTACATACTAGACCACAATTCGACTACAGCATGTAGGTCTTCGACAACAGCATGTGAGCAGACTTCGACGACATGCTAACTAAAGTTCGATCCAATATCTCACAAATAGCCACCTTGGATCTAACTCTATAACATCAAGAAACAAACTAGCTTTCTTCATGCAGCTTTATCAACAACATACGGTGGAAAAACTTGCAACTGGGCAACGTTTTGGTGATCATATCAGCAGCATTATGATCTGTCGAAACCTTCAGCACTTGGACTTCTCCACGCTCGATTACCCCTCTGACAAAATGCAGCCTCAAATCAATGTGCCTGGTTCTCTCATGATAGGTTGAATTCTTCGACAGGTGTATTGTACTTTGACTATCACATTTAACAGTGACAACTCGACCTTGAATTTTAGCTCATTTGCAAAACCTTCAAGCCACGATGCTTCCTTCACAGCTTTAGTTAAGGCGATATACTCTGCTTCAGTGGTTAATAAGGCAACAACCTTCTGAAGTGTTGCTTTCCAACTTATTGTTATGCCAAACATAGTGAACACATATCCAAAAATAGATTTTCTGGAATCCATACAACCTGCATAATCAGAGTCGACATATCCTTCGATTGTTGCTTTACTATCTTCACCCAAGGCTCCACCATAAATTAAGACTCTATTCAGAGACCCATTTATGTACCTTAGAATCCACTTCAATGCTTTCCAGTGAGCCTTTCCAGGATTCTCCATGTACCTGCTTATAAGACTTACTGAATATGCTATGTCGGGTCTAGTACAGACCATAGCATACATCAAAGAACCCACTATATTAGCATATGGAATGCTATTCATATTGGCTCTTTCAACATCAGTGTTGGGACACTGATCCATACTCAGCTTGAATTGAGGGTTTGTCGGAGTCACAACAGGCTTTGAATTCGACATACCATACTTTTTTAGAATCTTCCGTAGGTATGCCTCTTGAGATAAGCATAATTTCGACTATTTTCTATCTCTTCGGATGACAATCCCAAGAATCCTGGACGCAGCTCCCAGATCCTTCATGTCGAACTCCTTATTGAGTTCAGCCTTCACCCTCATTACATCTTTGACATTGTTGTTTGCTATTAAAATATCATTCACATAAAGCAACAAAATAACAAATGAATTACAAGGTCAAAATCTGAAGTAAACATGGTGGTCAAACTGACTTCTAATGAAACTTATGCATGTCATGAACTTGTCGAATCTCATATTCCACTGTCGAGGAGATTGTTTCAGTCCATATAAAGATCTCTTCAGCTTGCACACATAATCTTCCTTCCCCTTTTCGACATACCCTTCAGGTTGCCTCATCAGGATTGTTTCATCTAGATCACCATACAAGAACACAGTCTTCACATCCATCTGTTCCAGTTCAAGGTCGAACTGTGCCACCATGGCAAGCAACATTCGAATGGACCTGTGTTTCACAAAAGGGGAGAACACATCATTGAAGTCGACACCTTCTTTCTAAGTGAACCCCCTAGCGACCAATCTTGCCTTGTATCTTTTCGACACCACTCCTTCGATTCCTTCCTTAACTTTGAAAATTCATTTACATCTGACTAACTTGGCTCTAGCAAGTTTCTTGATCTGTTCCCAGGTGTTGTTATCATGAAGAGATTTCATCTCATCATCCATGGCCTTCAGCCATTCAGTCTTCTTTCGACTCCTAATAACTTCCTTATAGTCTCTAGGTTCTTCGTCGAGAACCTCACTTGCAGAGATTAAGGCATAAGCTATAAGATCTGCATACCCAAGTATCTAAGGTGGCTTGATGACTCTCCTCGACCTCTCTCTTGCTAGCAGGTAGTCATTATCAGTTTCCTCATCTTCGACAGCATCTTCTGCTTCTTCTTCGACTTCATCTGGGATATGCAATTCAACATCAACATGCTCCACCTTAATAGGAACCTCTCCTTGTTCTAGCTCTTCGTCAGCATCATCAGTTTTCTTGAAGGCCATCTCTGCTTCATTGAAAACTACATCTCGACTGGTGATACACCTCCTGTGACCTGGGTCTAGGCATCATAGACTATAAGCTTTGACTCCTTCAGGATATCCCATGAACATGCATTTCAGAGCTCTAGGTTCGACCTTGTCTTACCTAGTGTGAGCATAGGCCACGCCAAATACTCTCAATCTGTCGAGACTAGGTGGAAGTCCCTACCAAACTTCTTCAGGTGTCTTCATATATAACGCAGTCGAAGGACATCTGTTTATCAGATATGTAGCTGTCGAAACAACCTCAGTCCAAAACACATTCTTTAACCCAGCACTAGTCAACATGCATCTAACTCTTTCCAAAATAGTTCGATTAAACCTTTCTGCCAAACCATTTTGTTGTGGACTAGCTGCCGTAGTTTTGTGCCTTGCAATACCTAAGGCAGCACAAAAACTGTCGAACACCTCATTGCAAAATTCAAGGCCATTGCCGGCTCTCAACCTCTTGATCTTTCTACCAGTCTGATTTTTGACCAGAGTCTTCTAACCTTTGAAATTCTCAAAAGTTTCATCCTTAGTCTTCTGGATGAATACCCATAAATTTCTGGAATAATCATCGACTATGGATAGAAAATACCTTGCTCCTGAATATGATGGACACCTTGCAGGCCCCCAAAGATCAGTATGGATATAATTAAGGGATCCATGTGTTCTTTGTTTGCCTTTGTTGAACTTCACTCTGCAATATTTTCCAAGTACACAGGGTCCACAAAACTTTAGCTTTTCGACTTTGTCTCCACTAAGCAGATTTTGTTTCCCTAATTCGACCAGACCCCTTTCACTGACATGGCCCAATCTCATGTGCCAAATTTCTGTCTTCGACAAAAGTTCCGTGGATACAACATTTGTCGAACCACTTACAACTTTAGCCTCAAGGGTATACAAGCCTTGTTTCTTCACGCCTCTCAAGACTTCCTTCGACCCCTTCATGACTCTTAGGATACTTTTCTCTCCTTGAAAAACATATCCATTCCTGTCGAATTCACCAAGAGAAACCAAATTTCTCTTTAAATCAAGTACATATCTGACTTCAGTCAATAACCTTATTGACTCATCATGGAGCTTGAATCTCACAAATCCAATGCCTGCAATTTTTCAAGCTATGTTGTTTCCCAGCAACACTGATCTACATTCTTGATCACATAACTTCTCGAACAATTCTTTGTTTGGAGTCATGTGCCAAGTGCAACCTGAATCCATAATCCACTCTTTTCTTGAGTCGCCGCTTGAAACCACAAGAATATCAGATGATTCGAAGTCATCTTGAACAATGGCTGCGTTGCCATTATCTTTACCTCCATGATCTCTCAGGCATTCAGGGCACACCTTTCTTGTGTGACCCTCATTCTTATAGTGACAGCATCGAATACCAGATGCTTCACCACTATAAGACTTCTGCTGACTTTTACCTTTCTTCTTATTGAACTTACCATCATTTCGTAAGAATTTTCCCTTAACGGCCAAACCTTCGCCTACCGTCGAAGGTTTATGCTCCTTTTGTTCGTTCAGGTCCTTAGAATACAAGGCTGATTGAACTTCTTCAAAGCTCAGGGATTCCCTTCCATACAAGAGAGTTTATTTGAAGTGAGCATGTGTTTTGGGCAAAGCACACAACAGCAACAGTGCTTGATCTTCGTCATCGATCTTCACATCAATATTTTCAAGATCAAGAATCAGCTTGTTGAACATATCCAACTACTCAGCCAAAACTTTGTCTTCACTCATCTTGAATGAATACAAACCTTGCTTCAGGTAGAGTCGATTCACCATAGATTTGGTCATGTACAAACTTTCAAGTTTTAACCATAACCCTGATTCCGTAGTCTACTTTGATACCTGTCAAAGAACCTTATCACCAAGGCCTAACAATATTGCGTTATGGGCTTTCGCTATCATGGACGTCTTTTGTTTTTCTGTTAACGCAGCGTCCATGTCTGCCTCCCCCTTTAACGCTTCCAAACAACCCTGCTGAACCAGTAGGGCTTTCATCTTCAAGCGCCACAAACCGAAATCGTTCACCCCGGTGAACTTTTCAATCTCATACTTTGTTGAAAGCATCTTCTCCATGCTCACCGCACCAATTTGTTGTGAATTAGGATGCCTTTGAATAAAATATACTCGATTTCTTTATAGGCAAGAAACATACAGGGGTTAGGGTTAACAGGGAAAAACAAAAGAAAGACAACAAGGATTGGTTATAAATGTTATTCTTTACTTTCTCTATAAAACAGATTACAAGTACTCAAGAATAACAAATAACCCTCTCACCCTAATTAGGTTTTGTCACACCACACCTATGATGAGAGACTAGTATGCTATTTATAATAAAACCTAACATACTAAACTAATGGCTTTTTTTAACAACTACCCATAACAAGCTAAGTTAGGGTACAAGCAAACTTAAACAATTGGATCCTTAACACAAGGCCCAATTCGACAACTACATACTAGAACACAATTCGACTACGGCATGTAGGTCTTCGACAACAGCATGTGAGCAGACTTCGATGGTAAGCTAACTAGAGTTCGATCCAATATCTCACATCTTGAATACACATGTTCATTTTCTCTTTATTGATCCCAAAAAATCTTCATAGATCATTTTAAGAGTGTCTCATACTTTCTTGGCAGTATTACAATTAAAAACATAGAAGTACTCTCTAGTGTTTAAAGCACTCATCATCAAGTACTCGACTTTAAACTTAATTTAACTTTTCTCCCATCTTATGCAATCCAAAGATTCATTGGTTTATTTACTACTTCGTTATTAACAAAATGAGTACGAATAAACAAACCATTTATAACAAAATCTCATAATTCAAAATTAATAGCTCCAAAAAAATTCTTTCTTGCTTTCTATATGACAAACTTTTCACCGAAAAATTGTGGAGGTGTATTCATAAAAAGTTTCATATAAGAAGTATTTTTGAAGTCACCATGCTACCTCCTAAGAAGATTGTATTTGTCAAAAAGTACAAGAACGTGTGATATCCCTACGCGAGTAGGGGATACTCAAGGGCCTTTATAGTTAAGTGTAAGACTCATCTATTTTAATTTATGTGTATTAAAATATTTTATTCTTATTCTTTATGAAAGTATTTATTCTTATTAAATAATTTTAATTAATTAAAAATGAAGATAATACCCTCTCTTGTTATTTTTATCAATAAAATAAATATTTCAGTGATTGAGGTAATTATAGAGGTTAAAATCGCGTCAATGTTATTTTAGATGTTTTTATTAAATTTTAATTTTTTAAAAATGAGATCAACAATTAATTGAATTACCTTAATTCTATGACTTTTATTTTGACTATTTTATTTTTTTTATATGAATTAAATTAGATAGTGGGTTTTGATTTTAAAAAAAGTCTATTAATTGTTGGTTTACACTAAGTTTAAGTGAGTTTGTTTAAGTCTTGGGCTCTGTTGGTGTGGTAAAGCAGCAAATAAAAATTAATTAAGTATCTAGTTTTGTCGTCTCCACAGGGGTCGGTGCAAGGGAAAGAATGCGGTTCAACGGTCTCTACATTTCTAAGCTTATGGTGCAAAGGTTTTGGTTTAAAAGATTTAAGGCACCAAAATTAAAGGCATAAAACATAAAGACTGAAAATATAAAGTACAGACTGAATTATAAACAGAGCCTTGTTGGGATTGGATCTCATCAATTGATAACACATGCATTCTTCTAATCAAGTAAACACAAATCAATCATTCGTCTAATATCCTCATGTATCACTCACAACAGAGATTATGTCTAACGCGACATCGAGGGAACAACCGTATTATCTCATTGGTGATGTCTCACGCAACTCAACAACACAGAGCATTAAGAACTGATAGTCACGCAAATGTTAAGCCTAAATCTATGTCTAGAGTTTAGAACCTAACAGATAATCATCTTAGATCCAGATCTGAAGAGCATATGTCTATAGCAGTTCAAATCAAAGATAAACAGGTAAACAAAGATGACACCTAAATAAGATAAATGTCTGCTTCATATAAAATTCAATGATCAGAATACGTACATACGCTTAACCCTTTTTACATGTATTCAACTAATTTGCCAAATGTATGTGAATATCGTTCTTCATCACTATTATCACGCATCCTCACAATACCGCATCGATCCTACTCATGCTATTCATGCTACTAATCAACACAACACAATAAAAGATACAATAAATATAAACTAACAAGACCATGTCAAACGTTTTCTCATTGATAGATAAAAATCTAAGATCAAAGATTTGAAAAGAGGTGTTGTCAAGACCCACAAATAAACAATCAAAGACAATCAACAATAGAGAATCAAAACTAGTTCACAAACATATATTAGATGAAATACATAAGGTATCAAAGAGTACATCCAAACCCCAACAAGAGATCAAAGATCTTACCTTCTCCCTCTTAGGGTTTGAGTTTCTCTCACTAGAATATATTTGGATTTGAAGAGAGATAAAGTTATGATCCTTAAAATTACAAGTTATTTCTAAAAAATGATGAAAAGTACTTATATAATACATTCAAAATATGTCATGTTCGCACTGCGAACAAATTATTTGCCTAGCGAACATCAAATTAGGCACCTGATGTGCCTCAGGAACAGTTAAACCGCCTCTGCGATTCTGCATAAGTTTGCAATGCAAATAATTATTCGCAAAGCGAACATTCGCTGGAAAGTTCGAAATGCGAACTTAGGTGCCTTTTCTTACTGCCTCAAGTCTGGGAGTATTCGCTGGAAAGTTCGCAAAGCGAACATTCGGTGGCAAGTTCTCAAAGCGAACTTTCTGAAGTTTCTTCATTTCCTTTGGCAATCCTTGTCCAATCTTTTGTGTCTTACTCATTGATGTTTTATGCCTAATTTCTGCACAATAACACACAAATCAAAGAATCCAAAGGTATTTGCAATAATATTGAAGAATCACACAAGAACATGAATTAAATCTATGAAAACATGAGAATTGAGTTGATAAGTACCAAGAAAGATGGTTCAATTTAAGTCAAAATTTGCACTTAACAGGCTCAAAGGTGTTTTGGCTCATTTCCCTCAAACTCTCTCACGTGAACTAAAGAGGGAAATAATTTGTTTCCTTCTTCTTCTATTAGTAAGATAAAACCCTAAAATTATCTCTCCTTTCTCTAAACCCTAACCACCACCGTTACTTTTCTCCATCCTATATCTTTTCACCATCACCTGTATCGGAGAAAACTACATGGTTGTTGCGCTTTCAATCGCATTTTGTTCATATGAACGACATCGTTTCATCTCGAATATCAATCATCTTCGTCGAAATGTCCTCTGTTTCTGGCTTTGACCGCCACACATCAAATAGAAAGAAAGCAACTAACTTTGTGTGTCTCATTGTGGATTCTTCCTCCTGAACCAAATGGTTCATCTTGTTCGAACCACCACCATTATAGTCGCATCCCCTTTGTTGGTATGGTTTTGTTTCAGCTATCAAAATAATTTTCCTTCTCCTTTTTTTTATGTTTCCCTTATTGGTTTTGAGTGCTTGGTTCCTGTATTTTTGAAGAATCAGAAAACAATGGAATAGAATCACTGTGGCGATTTTTCTCATGCCATCGCGAGATCGTCTTCTCCAAGGGAGAGCGTTTGTTATAGTTTTATTTCTTTCCTTTCTTCTAATTAGAAGTCGTATGTTTGAAAAGAATTAATATTTATGATTTAAAAATTATTTTAAACTGTTGGAGATTTTTACTTGAATTTTTAAACTCCTATCCTTTTATCAGTTTAAAATCGTGTGATCTTTGAAGTCAATTAAATTGGTTCTAATCTTAGGTTTTGTTGTTTCTAATTTGTTGTAAGTTTTGGGGCAACCAAGGTTTTTACTCGTTGTGAACCAAGGGACGCGTGGATTATAGTGCAATAAATATAAGCTACGACTGGGAGAAAAAGTAGGTGCACAGATCATATGATCTTTATGGACCATTGGAATAAAGACCGTTGTGTAAGAATTCTATTCGAGAAGGTAAGAGCTATTTTCCATACAATACTGAAATTAAGCTTGAAAGTAAGAATAAATATGTTATTGATATTCTGTTTGGATGTTTTAAGAAAAGAAAAAAGAAAAAGGAAATTCTAATAATAAATAAAATTTGTATTTGTATTTATAATTTAATGTTGTCAGTAAGGGAATTTGTGTGTGTGTGTGTGTGTGTGCGTGTGTGTATGTGTGCGTGTGTGTGTGTGTGTGTGTGTGTGTGTGTGTGTGTGAGAGGGAGAGACAGAGAGAGAGAGAGAGAGAGAGAGAGAGAGAGAATGTGTGTGTGTGTGTGTGTATGCGCGTACGCGCACGTGCGGGTGCGCATGCGCGCGCGCGTGTTGATTGTGAATGTGAGAAAAGTACACAAAAAAGGGGGGTTGGATTATGTTTTCTGTTTTCTTAGTTTGCATCTGATCAGAGTTCAGAATCCAAACTGGTGTTCAGATTCTGGTTAATTATTAGCAGCAGAATGTTAACAGTAGAAAATAAATAATATCATAAGACGCAAAGATTTATACTGGTTCCTCCCAAATTGAGAGTAGTCAAGTCCCCTTGCTTCACAAGAGATTTTACTATAATCAAAACTTGATTACAATCGCTTATGCATTCTACATAAGACTTTTACAATTGCTCAGACCCAAGGTTCAAGACTTCAGGTCAAGCTCCTCACTCGAGACTTCTTGCTTAGGTTCCACGAACCCAAGACTTCCATGCTTAGGCCCTCAGCCCAAGACTTCTGCTCAAGTCCCTCGGACCCAAGACTTCTGCTCCAAGCCACTCTGGCTAAGCCTTCTGCTCCAAGTCCCTTGAAACGAGCCTCCTTGCTTGAACCCCTCAGATTCAAGACTTACTGCTCCAGTTTCATGTACTGAGCTAACCTACTCAAGCCACACTATCAGAGACTTCTGCTCCAGGTCCCATGAAATGAGCCTCCTTGCTTGAACCCCTCGGATTCAAGACTTAATGCTCTAATTTCATGTACTGCGCCAACCTGCTCAATCAATACACTTGATTAAGACTTTCACAGCTCAAGCACATAGCAAGAGACTTACGTGGCTCAAGCATCTTAGCTTGAGACTTCCTTGCTTGTATCCCAATGATACAATACTTCTGCTTAATCAACCTAGTTGATTAAGACTTTCACAACTCAAGTACATAGCAAGAGACTTATGTGGCTCAAGCATCTTGACCCGATGCTTAATCTAAATTGTTAAACAATTTTAGCAGAATAGATAACAAGGTGTACTTGATACAAGTATCAGAGGTACGGGAAATCACCTTAACAAAGACCTAAAACACTTAAGATTTCTAAGATATTCAATGTGTAAGAAATCTTAAGGCTTTTAAAATTACAACCTACAACAGAAAATCTGCATATACAATTGTGTTGATAATTGTTGATCTTGTTACTCCTTCTTGTTAGTAGAGTAATAGTGGGGGTGTTTTTAATCGTCTCCACAGGGATTGTTCGATATTTGATGCGTGTCGTTCAATAGTTGTGATATTTTAAGTTCAATGGTTTCAAAAGGTTCTCAATTGTTGTTAACATTAATTGGTAGCAAAGAGTAATTGGTGACAAAGATTTTGTAAAAGTTTTGATAAAAGCATGTCAAGGTTAGGTTTCGCTAATCCTTTTCACGTATAAACGAATAATCAAGCATATGAACTCGGTTTCCGACCAATACAACCGCGTATCCTCCCGACTAAGTTTATGTCTAAAGCGAAGTCGTGAGTATCGTTGTTTAGACCGTCAGATGATGTCTCACGCTAACAATCTAAACAACAATTATTAAGATCAACACAATGCGAATAGCAAATCCCAAATCTATGTCTAGAGTTTGGTTTTTAAGAGATGAAATTGTTAGGTCATGATTTGTAGAATCTATGTCTAGAGCAATACAAATCACACATGGAGCATTAAGAGAAAACAACTTCATCTATATTGATCAAAGACTTTGTTCATATACAATAGATCAAATGCAATACATAAAATCAGGATCAACTACATCTAACCTCAACATTGAGTGTTTAGCTACCCATTCTCATGGTAGTTTGGATAACAAGTAAAGAGAGGAGATGAATGAACATCCACGTCGAATAATCGAGAATGGATGCGACTTCAGCTTCTCAAAGTGAAATTACAATCTTCAATGATCAAAATACTGAAAACTATGATTTTTGCTCAAAATGGACAAGAGATCCTTCTTACATAAAATGAAAATCTATTTATACAAATAAAATCTCAGCACCCTTCGCCTAGCGAAGGAATCATTCGCCTAGCGAATGAACTAAAACATGGCACTTTAAGTGCCTCAGACTTAAAACACCCACAAGAATTATCGTGGGTTCGCTAGGCGAACCAAATCACTCGCGAAGCGAGCCTTCGCTACCACATTCGCCCCAGCGAAGTTTGGGTGTTTTCAAAAGTTGAACTTTCTTCCACCTTTCGCTGGCACCTTCGCCTAGCGAGCACATCAGCGAGCCTTCGCTGGCTTCCTCGCCCAGCAAATTTACCCAGTTTTCCTACTGTAACTTTTTGCAACTTTCTGCCACCCCTTCGCTGGCACACTCGCTAACGTTCGCTAGGCGAACCTTCGCTGGTTGCTTCGCCAACACTCGCCTAGCGAATGCTGCTGTTGATTTCTTCCTTCTATGGCAACTTGCTTCCATTCTTTGTGTCTCACAATCTTGATCTTTTTATGCCTATTCCTGCACATTAGCACACAAATTACAAGCACCACAAGTATATTTCAATGAATGTATAACAACATCATTCCACACTAAAATCAACATATTCCACATGGAAAGAAATGAAAAATGCCAAGTAATTCATACAAATATATATCATGTTTGACATCTAACAAACTCTCCCCAACTAACTCTTTGTTTGTCCTCAAGCAAAGTATGCCTCTCACGAGGATTTGCTCGAGCATTCAATTCAACCAAGACGCGAAAAATGGCTCAACTAAACAACGATCACAACAACGCAACAATTACACAATTCAAGAACCTATAATGTAAAAGAACTTGACTCTTAAACAATTTCAAACAATGTTTCAAGAGACAACTAACTCATCATGCACATGTCATTCTACACTCCTCTTCGAAAAAGGATTGAAGGCAAACGTGCATACAAGCACGGGACAATTACACTCAAATGACCAATGATGCAAATACTAAGAAATTCATACCATATCTCAATGAACACAAAATAAATCATGGAAGTAAAAGATCACTAAGGACTTCAAGGTTGTAGCTAGGTTGGGTAAACAAAAAGGGACATTTCGAATGGCCATTGAAATGAAATTGCCGATGCAAAAGAACATTCACTAAACCCATATTCATACATCACAACTTCATTTCACCAATTTTTCATTACACCTTCACAAACTACCGTGCACAATTATTGAATCTATTTTTTTTCATTCAAGCAAGCATTTTCTCATTTGTACAACATATTCACACTCTTTTCTTTACATGCTTGCTTGAATTTTTTTTCAAAATTTGGAGTAATGCACCGATCTTCTTTTTATTCTCCCCAACTCATTTTTGACTCAACCTAAAGTGAATGTTCCTTGCTTTTTAAGGCAAGGAAATCAAAGTATACAATTTTCAAAGGTTCAAGAAGAAAATGTTAGAAACTCACCAAATTCAGTGATGAACCAAACTTGAACATTATGCACATAAAACAAGTTCATCACTAAACTGAGTTCTAAACTGTTTAGGCTCAAAGGGGCTACCAAATGCTAACTCCTCACGGGTGAATTACTATATGGACATGGTTGTGCTCACTTTCAACAAGTGCCTTGATCACTTCTCATACTTCCACAAAATCACATGGTCACAAGATAAGGCATGAATTAAAAGTAAAAATAACATTCATCATCAATCCTTAGCATATAGTAGCACTTTTGAGGCTTCTCACTTTAATGGTTTTTGATCCTAAAATGACACATGCATTCAAAGGAAGTTCTAACATGAAACAACATTTTCAATCGCACCAAGACGCAAAGTTCTAAAACATACAAAATTCTCGAACTAGGTAACGATGTACCTTGTCGCAACACAATGCTTAAGGTACTATCATAGCCCTCACATCTTGGAGGAATCTTCCCTTAAAATCAAGAGTCTCCAACCTAACTTCCAAATTCCATCATAAAAGAAGGAACATTAAAATGACAACATATTAACAGTTTAAGGGTTGAACATTCGTAAACTGAAGAATTCAACTCTTAATAGCACTTAACAACAAAAAACACATTTAAGTGTTGAGCATTCGTAAACTGAAGAACTCAACACTTAATACAATAATTAAAAACCAACAAATTATTAGTAAAAGCGAAACAAATTTTTTTTACTAAAAACACTTAACATTACTAATAATAATAATAAAGTGCTTGGTGTAAAAACACCTACATAATCCAAAAGGGTACCTCTAGGGTACAAGTACAACAATATTCAAAATATTCCACTATGTGGATACAATAGACTAGTAAAAGCTGAAAAAACAAATACAAGAAAACTTCACTTTGGTGACCAAAGGAAGTGCAAAAGTCTATGATCCAAAAAAACCAATCCTCCTCATCTGACACCTCAATATCCTCATCACCGCCAGCAGAAGTAGCTTCCTCCTCATCGTCATCACCAACAGTCTCCACGCCAGCCTCCTCATCCTCAGCATCATCTTCACCCCCTCCAAAAATTGGCCTGGCCTCAGGCCAACCAGCATGTGCTAGGAATTGCTCCCTAGACATCATCGTGTGCTCAGTAGAAGGGTCCCGGATCTGCAATTGGAGAACCTGCATAGAATCATGAAGGTCAGTCATGGCACGCTGTTGGGCAGCCATCCAATCCCAATTATATTGGCAAATCTCCTGCTGATACGGATAAAAGGCCGGCGACGCCGGTTCAGAACCTCCACTAGCCTCAGCTGCAGCTTCAGCACCAACTCCTGAAGACTCTCCACCAACACCTCTAGCCTTACAAAACTTATCCACATACTTATCATCAATTGCCGACGGAATCGTGACTTGCCTGCGTGCTGGGATATCCACACCAACGTGAGCACACAAGGACATAATAAGACATGGAAAAGCAAGCAGGGCATTCTTGCGCGATGCAGTTCCTCCCAAACCACTTAAAACGATTGCCTTGATTTCATCCGCAATGATGCGGGCCACGTCAATCTGAACATTCATCTGAATGCTATGAATAAGATGAGCTAGAGCAATAGGAACTGTACTATGATGCGACCTGGGAGAAATGTTGGTGAGCACAAACAACAAGATGAGCTGAACCAAAGGCTGCATGTCCACCCTTCTGAATCTAATCGCTACCCCGGATGAATTCTGCTCAACTTCCTTACCCTCAAGAAGTAAATCCCGGGTCATCTTTGCAATGTCTCGGTGGAGATGCAAGTCGCGATGGTACGCATCCAACTCAGTACCAATCAATGGCAAAGAATCTCCCAAAACAGTGTTGATCGTCCTCCGATCAAATCTCATAACAGCCCCTCTAACAAATGAGGTCCAGCTAAATCTCTCTCCATCATCCGGTAAAGCATTTGCATAGAACTCCCAAACAATTTCAGCATTATACCCATCCAGAGGGGTTATCAAACGATCCCATTTCTTTTGCACAAAAAGAGCATCAATTGTCCGGTAGCTTCCACGGTCACTAAGGAGGAATCTTTTCTCAGCCAAGACATGCTTTCTCTCAAGGGTTTCGTAGCGGGCTGCTTGCTTTGCTCCCCTAAATTTGTCCTCATCAAAACGAATGGGTACCTGTCTGGAAGTTGAAGCTTTTCGTTTCTTAGCCGCGTGAATTACCCTTTTTGGTGCCATATGCACATAACAAACAATAAAACAAAACAACGACAAACCAACGAATTAGTGAACCACAACAAACCAGCCAGAGACTTGCATTTCCTAAAAAAAATTGTAAATTTGCATCTGTTCTCTCCAGGTTCACTAGGCGAAGTCTGGCGAACATTCGCCCCAGGTTCGCGAAGCGAATTCTGGAGAATGCTCGCGCAGGCTCGCGAAGCGAACACAGCAGCGAACCCACAAAAATGCAAAAAAACAATATCAAAACCAGTCCAACATCAAACTCTTTTTTTTTCAATAATCACTTTATTCATAATGCCTAGGTAGTTTTTAACATGCACACAAGCAAAATGACAGAGGTTCCAAAATTCTTCCAAACCCTAATTGATTTACTACAAAAATATACAATGAACAATGAAATAAACCATGAAAGCGTGTGCAAACCTGAATTTCACACGTTACTGGTGGGATTAGGGAGAATGGCAATTGGAGAGAGATGTGTTGCTAAGCTCTTGAGAGGAAAGGAGATGAAAATGCAAAAACGGTGGAAAATGGAAATGGTGGCAAATGAACTAGGGTTTCCCCCTCAATTCTGATTCAAAATGGGTCTTGGGCCCAATTGGTTGGCCCATACACAATCTATTTTTACTGATGTGGTAAAACAGTTTTGACGGTCACGCTGGGTTCGCGAAGCGAAGGACAGCGAATGCTCGCCCCAGGCTCGCTAGGCGAACGCCAGCGAACAAGACCAAATTTTTCAAAAAATTTCAAAAGTTTACCACATCTTTCAAGGCTTCACAATTATATCCAAACACAATTAAAACAGAAATAAACAGTAATACTTACAATGTTGGGGTGCCTCCCAACAAGCACTTGTTTAACGTCGGCTAAGCTCGACGGTCCACCGCAATCTCACGGATAGCAGAAAGGAACAATGGCGAGATTCTGCTCGAAATCTCCTCCAAGATACACTTTTAATCTTTGGCTGTTAACAGTCCAATTCTCGTTGGTTGTTGTGTCTTCAATTACAATTGCTCCATAAGGCTTGATTTCTCGAATCCGAAACGGACCCGACCATTTAGACCTTAACTTTCCCGGAAACAATTTTAACCGAGAATTGAAGAGCAAGACCAGCTATCCCACTTCAAACTGTTTGATGACAATTTTTCTGTCATGGTAAGACTTTACACTCTCTTTATACAGTTTATTGGAATCGTACGCCTGGAGGCGTAATTCATCCAATTCGTGTAATTGCACTTTTCTTTTTTCACCGCTAAGAGTTGGATCAAAGTTTAAAAATTTTAAGGCCCAAAACGCCTTATGTTCCAACTCCACCGGAAAATGGCAATTCTTACCATAGACAATTTTAAAAGGCGTGAGACCAATCGGAGCCTTAAAAGCGGTCCGATAAGCCCACAAAGCATCATCCAGTTTGTTTGCCCAATCTTTCCTTGAGGCCGAAACAGTTTTTTCCAAAATGCGTTTTATCTCACGATTTGATACCTCCGCTTGACCGTTAGCTTGAGGATGATATGGTGTGGCAACCTTGTGCTTCACACCATATTGCTCTAGAGCTTTGTCAAGCTGAGTGTTACAGAAGTGAGATCCTCCGTCACTTATCAACACTCTCGGAGTACCAAAACGTGCAAAAATGTTTCTTTTCAAAAATTTCACTACGGTTTTTCCATCGGCTTTAGCACAAGCTATCGCCTCAACCCATTTAGAAACATAATCCACAGCGACCAAAATGTATTCATTAGAAAATGAAGATGGGAATGGACCGACAAAGTCGATCCCCCAACAATAAAAAACTTCAATTTCTAACATATTTTGCAAAGGCATTTCGTGCCGCCGTGAAATTCCTCCACTTCTCTGGCATTTGTGACAACTTAGGGCATGCGCATGCGCATCTTTGAATAACGACGGACAATAAAATCCCGATTGAAGGACTTTAGTGGCCGTTCTTAACCCATTGAAATGTCCTCCATATGGAGAGTTATGACAATGCCACAGAATATTCGTGGCTTCCTCTACCGACACACACCTTCGTAAGAGGTTGTCGACACCAAGTTTAAACAAATGAGGTTCATCCCATACAAAGGACTTGGCATCCGACAAAAATTTTCTTTTTTGATGGTGCGTTAGACCGTCCGGTATCAATCCGGCGGCTTTGTGGTTAGCCATGTCGGCAAAACACGGTCTAACCTGCACCTTAAATAATTTTTCATCAGGGAACTCCTCTTTGACTTCACATTCTTTCTTGGTCACGTCAACGTTTACCAGGCGGGATAAGTGATCCGCCACCAAATTCTCGGATCCTTTTTTGTCACGAATTTCTAGATCAAATTCCTGCAACAAAAGGATCCAACGAATAAGCCTCTGCTTAGAATCAGGCTTGGTGAGCAGATACCTTATAGCCGTGTGGTCTGTGTAAACGATGACTCGTGAACCAATCAAATAGGAACGAAATTTCTCCAACGCATACACTATGGCAAGCAACTCTTTCTCAGTTGTTGCATAGTTAATTTGAGCCTCGTTTAAAACTTTGCTCGTATAATGTATCGCGTGTTCTCCTCTGACCCAAAACAGCCCCAACCACATAATCACTTGCATCGCACATTAATTCAAAATCCAATTTCCAGTTAGGTGCAATGATTATCGGTGAGGTTGTTAAACTTTGTTTTAAAAAATTAAACGCGAACATGCAAGACTCATCAAAGTCAAAAATCTTACCTTGGACGAGCAAGTTGCTCAATGGCTTTGCTACCTTTGCGAAGTCCTTAATAAATCACCGGTAGAATCTTGCATGCCCGAGAAAGCTCCTTATGCCTTTGACATTCAACGGCGGTGGCAACTTCTCAATAACGTCCACTTTGGCTTTATCGACTTCAAGGCCCTTTGAAGAAACTTTATGACCGAGCACAATTCCTTTGTTCACCATAAAGTTGCATTTTTTCCAATTTAGCACCAAATTGGTTTCCACACACCGTTCCAACACCGTATCCAAATTTTTCAAGCAAATATCAAATGATTGTCCAAAAACCGAGAAATCATCCATAAAGACCTCAATTGTCTTTTCGATCAAATCCGAGAATATAGCTTGCATACACCGTTGAAAAGTCGCCGGTGCATTACATAATCCAAACGGCATCCTCCTATAAGTGAAGATTCCAAAAGGACATGTAAAAACGGTTTTTTCATGATCCTCCGGGTTCACAATAATTTGGTTGTAACCCGAATAACCATCTAAAAAATAGTAGAATTGTTGACCGGAAAGCCTTTCGAGCATTTGATCCATAAAAGGTAGAGGGAAATGATCTTTTCTCGTAGCTTTGTTCAACCTACGGTAGTCGATGCACATTCTCCACCCGGTCACGGTTTTTGTTGGAATGAACTCATTTTTCTCGTTTCGGACCACCGTTAATCCGCCTTTTTTCGGTACCACATGCACCAAACTAACCCACGGGCTGTTAGAAATGGGATAAATCATTCTGGCATCTAACATTTTTACCACTTCCTTTCTAACCACTTCTTTCATGATTGGATTTAACCGGGGTTGAGGTTGAGCAACCGGTTTAAAATCTTCCTCCATAAATATACGGTGCATGCAATATGAAGGGCTTATGCCTTTGAGATCGGACAACGTTCATCCCATTGCATCCTAATTTTTTCTCAACACTTGAATTAAGCGGCTCTCCTCGTTTTCAGATAAAATACTACTTATGATCACC
Source organism: Lathyrus tuberosus (assembly GCA_022829125.1). NCBI lineage: Eukaryota > Viridiplantae > Streptophyta > Magnoliopsida > Fabales > Fabaceae > Lathyrus > Lathyrus tuberosus. The sequence continues at coordinate 6,731,082 of JALAZF010000117.1, forward strand.
GGTTTATTACCACCGTCATCGAGAAAAGCATACTTCAAGGTTGAAGGTAACACTTTCAGTTCAAGTTTGGATTGTTCATCATTAACCACTTTTTTTAGAATTTCCTCTTCATACTCCCAAGGTTGCAATTCTTCCAAAGCTTCAAGCTCTAACAAACACTCTTCAAGAGCTTGCTCTTCTTCAACCGAGAATACTTCCAAGGAATCATCCAAAGCTCTTTTTAAAGGATCAATGACATAAATTTGCTTTGTAACTTCAATACTCGCTTCCTCCGTTGCATCAATTCTGAAACAATCACCTTTATCCTTCTTGTGCTTCATGGCATCATAGAGATTGAAACACACCTCTTCATCTTGGACTCTCACTTTCATGAGACCATCGGTGACAACAAAGTCAAAGGTGCATCCTCATCCTCCTCCATTTCAATGACAACAAAGTCTATCGGAAACAAAAATTTGTTCACTTTGACCAACACATCTTCCGCTACACCGTGAGGACGGGTAGTGGATTTATCTGCGAGTTGCAACGTCATTTGAGTGGACCTCAATTCCATGTATCCTAACCGTTTCACAATCGACAAAGGTATCAAGTTGATACTAGAGCCCAAATCAATCAATCCGTTGCCCACATAGATGTTTCCTATAGTAACCGGCAAGGTGACTCGTCCCGAATCACATTCTTTCCTCGGGAGAGTACGTTGAATGATGGCGCTACAGCTCGCATCTACCATAATAGTCTCTTGATCCGTATACCTCTTCTTCTTCGTGAGGATATCCTTCATAAATTTTGCATATTTAGGCATTTGCTCCAAAGCCTCGGAAAATGGAATATTTATTTGTAATTGTTTGAAAATATCCATAAACCGAGAATAGTGCCTCGCACTATCTTTCTTTGTAGGAGCATGAGGATATGGTAAATGTTGGATCGGAATATTGTTCATCGGTTCTTTTCCCTTCCTAGTTCTCTTCACTTTTTCTTCACTCTCTATTATTTTCTCATCCTCACTTTTTTCCTTCTCATTTTCAACTAAAACACCCTCAACATTTTTCTCTACTTCAATCTCATCACTATCTTTTTCTTTTTCAACTACAACCTCCTCCTCCACTACTCTTTTACCTACACCCATGTCAATCTCTCTTCCACTTCTTGTGAGAATTGCTTTACAATCTTTAGGATTCGGAAGCGTATTTGCCGTAAAGTGCCCTTTTTGTTGGTCGGCCAATTGTTTTGATAATTGTCCGACTTGTGTTTCAAGATTTCTTATGGCCGCACCAGTATTCTTTTGATTGGAAATTGAAATTTGCATAAATTGCGTGAGAGTGTCCTCCATCTTCGTATTTCCAACGGGAGCTTGCGGAGGTTGAGTGTAATTTTGGTATTGTTGATGGTTTGATGGTCCGGCTTCTTGTGGTCTCCATGGTTGTTGATAACCTTGGTTAGCCCGTTGTTGGTAACCTTGGTTGCCTTGTTGATACGGAGGTCGGGGTTGGTATCCTTGATTTCCAGCATAGTTTGCCTCCTCCACAACTGGAGGACAATAACCGGTCAGATGGTCACCTCTACACAGTTCACAAACTAAGACTTGCACATTTTTACTTGAAGAGTCATGAATTTTTTTGAATTGTTGCGGCAGTTTAGACATTTGCTTAGTCAACAACTCAACCTGTTGTGATAATAACTTGTTCTGCGCAAGGATAACATCATTTGTTCCCAATTCAAGAACTCCAAGAGTCCGCTGAGAAGGTCCACGGTTGTGACTACCTTGATGGTCGTTCAAGGCCATCTTATCAATAATAGATGTGGCTTCTGCTACGGTTTTGCTTAACAAGGATCCACCAGCGGTGGCATCCAACAAGGTTTTGTGTACAAGTTGAAGTCCATTTCGAAATATATGAATTTGTGACAATTCATCAAAACCATGGCCCTTGCACTTCCTTAACATTGATTTGAACCTCTCCCAAGCTTCATTGAGAGATTCATTGGCTCCTTGTGTGAACACCGCGATGGTGGTCTTTGCCTCCATAAACCGAGTGTGTGGGAAAAATCTCTCCAAAAATTTCTCTTCTAATGCATTCCAGTCCGCCATTATGGCCGTTGACTGGTCAAGGTACCATTCCTTAGCCTTCCCGATGAGGGAATGCGGGAATAGTCTCTTGAACAGAGACTCCTCTTCTGCCTCAGGTGCACCAGTCGCTCCCGCTATTTCATAGAATTTCGTCAGATGGGTAAAAGTGAAATTCTGGTATCAGACGTGTGATGTTAAGGTGTGATGTCACAACAACACACTCTGCACAATGGACAGAATAAACAGCAAAAATAACACCAAGAATTGTTCACCCAGTTCGGTCTAACTACCTACGTCTGGGGGCTACCAAGCCAGGGATGAAATTCACTACTTGTAGAATTAATTTACAGACTCAACAACCCAGTTGAAAATCTCCTAAACTTAATCCCTACTAGTGACTTTCTACCTAAGAAACCACTTAGATATGAGAACACTACTTAATCCCTTAAACACTCAAAGAACAACCTCTTTGAGAACCCTTGATCTTACTTCACAGCTTTGATCAGGTTACAACTCTATATTGCTTCACAGCTTCTAAGAGAGGACAGAAACACAACACCTATTCAAACCCTAGAATAGTGTAAATACAAGCACTCTAAACAAACTCTAGATACTAAGCCTCCAGCTTCTGATCTTCTGAATGTTTTTTTGTCGCTTTTTCCTTTAGTCTTGTGCGCTTTATATAGCTCCTTGAATTAGTCTTAGACCTGCTACAATATCTCCCAGATTTGTTATTTAAAACTTAATATTTAAAACAGATTTTCTCCTAAAATATTTTTAAATCTTCAACCTTTTAAATATCCCACAAATCTGCACCAGATCTCCTATGCAGCAGAAAATATCTATCCCAAGATATTCGCATCCAATGAGACAACTTGCTCTCCACAATTCCAGCTAATACGCAACCCTAACAACATCACTACCTGATGTTGTTAATTCTGCAGATCTAATGTCACAACATCACCATGTGACATCAGACATCCAACTTCAGCAATTAATTACTTAACACAGCCCAGTGTTAAGACTTCAATGTTGCAACATCAGCACCTTGACATCAACATTGAATATACTTTGTTTTACCAAAATTCCAGCCAATCCAAGAACTAAAAATCTCCCCCTTTGGCTAATTTTGGCTAAAACAATCTCTGCACTCTGCACCTTCAGAGACTTCAGCAGCGGAAAAACTTCAATCAATAATTTTGAACTCTTCATCAGCAGCAGTTTGACAATTTTCATAGTCTTCATCACTTGATCTGCTGCAGCACCATCTTCATTATTGACAACAACCAATTGGTGCTCCCCCTCAAAAATATGAACCAGCATCACAGCTGTTCAGTAGCTCACAATGTGCAGCACTTCTCCCCCTTGATGTCTGCTTGGCTGCACTCTTCAATTTACTTTAGTATCCTGCAGCAGTGCATCTTTACTTCAGCACCATCTAACAATTTGCAATGTTTCTCCCCCTCAATGCAACAACCAGCATGGCAGCAGTCAACTTCTCCCCCTTAACATCTGCATCACATTCGCAGCATTTGGCATTCTGATACTCTAGTCTCTCTAGGCTACCATCTCCCCCTTTTTAGCCACAATTAGACAAGCTTCAATCAGAAGCCCTATGAACTACAGTCAGTACACCTTAGCTCTCATTGTTAGCCTCACAGTTAGCAACCAGGCAAAACAAATCATAGAAAACAAAACTAGTGCAAATAACAGCACAATATTCAAATTACATAACCAGCATAGCAAGAGCAAAAAAAAAACTAAACTAAAAACTAAAACTACTATCTAATAACACCAGATGGAGGTTAGTCTTCATCCGAGCTGGTACCATCAGCATCTTCATCACCCTCATCTGACCTGGAATCCTCAGTGTCGCCATTCCCATTATCTTCCCCCTGTTCCAGGTCTTTAATCATCTGCTCAATCTTCATTTTCCTGACATTGCTGGTTTTGATAACCATATCAAGATCCTTGCAGGTTGCCTTTAATTCTTCAATCAGCTCAGATTTTGTACTGACCTTCTTAACCCCAGAACTTGATGTTGTAACAATGTCTGGAACATGACTTCCAGCAAACAGTTTGGGATGCAAAGATAAAGCTGACTCCCTCTTACATGCTACCTCTGTACTGGTTAAGATTCCAGGATGTTGATCTAAGATCATTCCACAGATAAGGGAAGGGAATGATATAGGCATTTTGATAGCATTGGTGGCACCATGCTTCACTACTTGATCAAATATATAGCTTCCATAGTTGAACTTGACCTTTTTCCCTGCAGCATAGATGAACCTTCCTAATCCCATAGTTATGGTGGTTTTGTGATTAGTAGGTACCCAGTTAGCCGCACCAATTCTGTGCAATATAGCATACTTGATATTGAGTTTGCTAGCTGTTAATTTATTTTTCAGTGGCCACACCTTAACTTGAGTAGCAGTGATCTCTCTACACACTTCATTATCAGTCACCTCCAGCTCACACTCCTCTTGCTCATCTCTTCCCAGATATTTGTTAACAGTACTAGGAGAGAAGTCAATACAGTGTCCCCTAACAAACACCTTCACGTAGTTCACACTTCTATTGTCAGAAATGTCTATGGGAATGTTGACAACAAATTCCTTAACAAGTCCATTATAGCACTTAGAGAATCTGGTCACAGTCTTTAGTAGTCCAGCACCATGAATGAGGTCCATAATTTCTTTCATCTCCAAGACATCCTTTCCAAGCTCCCATTCCAGAGCTAACCTCCTTTGGCACACAAACTTCCACAAGGAAGCACTGCTCGCATAATGAAAGGATATGTTGTCCACTGGCACTTCAGGGACCTTATCAGAAATTCTCTTTAGAATGGTCTTTCTGACTGGTGTGATGTCATGGACATCTTCCTCAACTTCATCCTCAGACTCAGATTCTTCTCTAATCTTTCTCTTTTTGGAGGGTGTAACAACCTTGCTCCAAGGTTTTGTGGGACCAACAACAGTTTTCTTCTTTCCTTCAGTAGGCTTCTTAGGAGAGGATTAATTAGTCTTTCCTTTCCTTGTCTTTAGTCTCTTGGCAATACTTGGAACAACATTTCCAATGACTTCATTATCAGATAAGTCAACCACATTGATCACGTCCTCACTCTTTTCTTCTTCAGGAGTAGTTCTATCATTAATTTCCTCATGCACATCTTCTTCTTCCCCTCCTCTTTCAGAATCCTCAATGACAGACATAGCCAGTCTATGAAGATCAGATTCTTCTCCTTGCATGTCTACCTTTTCTGCTGGCATCTGATTCAACGGTACAGAAATTCCTTTCACAGGTATTCCTTTGTCCAGTATTTTGGTTGCCAGATTACCCATACTCTTGTCAACATCAAACTTTTCTACCACAGTTTGAGACATGGATGACCTAGGTGTTGATTTATCACTAAATAGGATACTGGTAACCAGCTTCTTTGTTTCAGTATTTTTAAAAGTAGTTGCGGCCCTTTTAGAAGCAAGTTTAGATGGTCTAGATTTACCTGACTCTGGTAACATTACGGAGATGGGTTGTATATTCAGAGCTTCGTCTTCAGAGTACTCATCTGTAGAAACCCTAGCGTTATTCCGCGATGAACTTTTTGAAGGAGAAGATGTCTGCTTTGACATGGTTCCTTTGAGGGAGTATAGATTGAGATGATTCTTCTTGTTGAAGGAGACGAACAGAAGAGAGATATGAGTTTTGATGAACTGTGATTTTGCTATAATAGGAAATAAGGGTCTGAGGTAAGGCGCCAGATTTTGTGTACTCTTTAAAGACCAATTACTAATTTTCTCCCTCCATAAAGACTTTCCTTTTAAACAATTCACATCAGGACTCATTAACTCTGAGTGACCTTTCAGCATCCTGACGTCATAGTCTGATGTTATAACATCAACTTGAACATCATCAGTTGAATTCCCTTCAAGAGAAATCCACTGATAGCAATTATCTTTGGTTCTGGCACCCATAACCTGATTATGCTCATCAGAAACCACACACTCATCTTTGGTGTAGTTTACCTTGTAACCTTCATCACACAACTGGCTTATGCTGATCAAATTTGCATTTAATCCACCGACAAACAGAACATTGCCAAGTTCAGGTATACCATCACCTTTCACTTTCCCAACTCCTGCAACAACAACCTTTTCTCCATTGCCAAACATAACCTCATGAGAGGGACAATGACTGACTTCAGAAAACATGGATATACATCCAGACATGTGTTTGGAACACCCACTGTCAAAATACCATGTTCCTTCTTTAAACTCTTTGTCAGCCATGTGAGCCAATAAGCACTTCACCTTCTCCTTAGGTACCCATTATTTAATAACTTTGGGCCTGTACTCTCTCCATCTGTTTTGAGGCTGAGGGTATCCATGCAGCTTGTAGCATGAGTACTGCATATGTCCAAATCTTCCACAATAAAAGCATCTCACCCTTTCATCTCTGAATCTTCTGCCATGATGAGATTGCTTAGACTGCCATCCATAATGTGGTCTCCTCCTACCATAACTAGTCTGCCTTCTATTATGCTGGTATCTTCTTCCATAAGAAGGCCGTGAATGCTGTTTCCTGGATTGTCTCCCATGATGGTGTGGGTTTCTTCTTCCATAGATATAAGGAACAACGTTGGTGTAACCATACCCCTGATGTTGAGATACCTGATGTGACATGTCCTGTTTGTACCTTGTAGCTTGCATGTTCTTGTGATATTGGGGAGGCATATACTAACTAGCTCCTTGTGGCTGTTTTCTCTTCTGATTGGGACCAGTCTTCTTCTCAATCTTCTTAGGTTGTGACACATCAGCTTTCTTAGGTGTAGGATCCTGCTTCTCTGGCTGATGTTGAGACAAAAGTTGTGACACTCCCTTCTTTGAACCTGAAGTGCTTTCTTCTGAAGTTCCCTTATCCTCAGCCACATAACCTATCCCAGCTTTGTCTCCAGCAGCTTTTTCTGACTGAAGGATCTTATCAAGTGTGTCTGTACCACAGCTCAGCATTCTAACAGACTTGGTCATTTGATCAAGGTGAGCTCTAACTAGTACAACTTCATTTTCCAGACCAGTCTTTTCATTCTCTAGCCGAGCAATCTATTGCTTGTGGCACTTGTTTTCTTGACAAATCTCAGCACTTTTTAAACACAACTCTTGATAGGTAGATGCTAACTCCTCATAGGTTATTTCTCCATCACTAGAATCATCATCAGAAACAACAGCTCCTGTTAAAGCTCTAACATGCTTTGCTGACTCACCTTCACTTTCACTATCTGAGTCAGACCAGGAACCTGTCATGCCCTTCTTCTGCTTTTTCAAGAAGGTGGGACATTCTTTCTTGACATGCCCATATCCTTCACACTCAAAGCACTGAACTCCTTTATCTTGGGTAGTTTTCTCTTCATCCTTCTCTTTTGACTTGCTGATGTCAGAAGATATGTTCTTGACATTAGGCCTAGAGTTATTATTCATTCTCTTGAATACTTTGGTGAACTGTCTTCCCAACATCACTATGGCCTGAGATAGATCCTCATGCGATTCAGAACTCTTTCCTTTTTCTTCTGCATCATTTGACACCAAGGCTATACTCTTTGGCTTCTTTTCTGGCTCTTCCTCATTCAACCCAAGCTCAAAAGTTTGAAGAGATCCAATGAGCTCATCAACTCTCATCTTGCTGATGTCTTGTGATTCTTCAATGGCAGTTACCTTCATCTCATACTTCTTAGGTAGGGACCTAAGGATCTTCCTAACAAGCTTTTCATCTGACATCTTCTCACCAAGAGCACTGGATGCATTAGCCAACTCCAGAACATTCATGTGGAAGTCATGAATAGTCTCATCGTCCTTCATCTTCAGGCTTTCAAAATTTGATGTTAAAATCTGAAGTCTCGACATCTTAATTCTAGATGTTCCTTCATGTGTAGCCTGCAAGATATCCCACGCTTCCTTAGCAACTTCACAGGTATTGATTAACCTGAAGATATTCTTATCCACTCCATTGAAGATTGCATTCAGAGCTTTGGAATTTCCAAGGGCGAGCTCATCTTCTTCCTTGGTCCATTCTTCTTCAGGCTTTGGCTTTGAGGTGCCTTCTTTGTCTTTGCCAGCATCATCTTTTTCACACACAACAGGTGCTTTCCTCTCTTTAATAACAACCTTCCAAGCCCTGCTGTCCAAGGATTTTAAGAAAGTGGTCATCCTTGGCTTCCAATAGTCATAATTTGATCCATTCAAAATAGGGGGTCTGTTGATGAATCCTCCAACTTCTTTGTCCATCTTTACACCAGAAAGTAACTTCCCTAGATCTCAACCAGAGACAGACAGGATGCCTGCTCTGATACCAATTGAAATTCTGGTATCAGACGTGTGATGTTAAGGTGTGATGTCACAACAACACACTCTGCACAATGGACAGAATAAACAGCAAAAATAACACCAAGAATTGTTCACCCAGTTCGGTCTAACTACCTACGTCTGGGGGCTACCAAGACAGAGATGAAATTCACTACTTATAGAATTAATTTATAGACTCAACAACCCAGTTGACAATCTCCTAAACTTAATCCCTACTAGTGACTTTCTACCTAAGAAACCACTTAGATATGAGAACACTACTCAATCCCTTAAACACTCAAAGAACAACCTCTTTGAGAACCCTTGATCTTACTTCACAACTTTGATCAAGTTACAACTCTCTATTGCTTCACAGCTTCTAAGAGAGGACAGAAACATAACACCTATTCAAACCCTAGAATAGTGTAAATATAAGCACTCTAAACAAACTCTAGATACTAAGCCTCCAGCTTCTGATCTTCTGAATGTTCTTTTGTCGCTTTTTCCTTTGGTCTTGTGCGCTTTATATAGCTCCTTGAATTGGTCTTGGACCTGCTACAATATCTCCCAGATTTGTTATTTAAAACTGAATATTTAAAACAGATTTTCTCCTAAAATCTTTTTAAATCTTCAACCTTTTAAATCTCCTACAAATCTGCACCAGATCTCCTATGCAGCAGAAAATATCTATCCCAAGATATTTGCATCCAATGAGACAGCTTGCTCTCCACAATTCCAGCTAATACGCAACCCTAACAACATCATTACCTGCTGTTGTTAATTCTACAGATCTAATGTCACAACATCACCATGTGACATCAGACATCCAACTTCAGCAATTAATTACTTAACACAGCCCAGTGTTACGACTTCAATGTTGCAACATCAGCACCTTGACATCAACATTGAATATACTTTGTTTTACCAAAATTCCAGCCAATCCAAGAACTAACAAAAAGGATCTTCATGATCCATACCCGTAAATGGACTTTGATATAACAGTTGGAGAATACCGGTCTTCATTTTGGAATGACAACCGTTATGTGCATGGAGAGAGAACTGGGCATTGTGTCTCGGACTATTTATGCAAGGCCTAGAAGCAGGTGGTGCTGGTGGTGGTAGATCTGCCTCCATAACTGGAAGTATTTATGGAAGTGGTGGTGGTGTAGAAGTACTTTCCTCTTGTTCTCACTTCTGTCTTGCTAGTTGCCTCCTTGGTCTAGTTCTGCTGTTGATTCTACGAGCGGTTCTCTCAATCTCAGGATTGAAAAGAAGTTGGTCCGCCGGTAGTTTCCCTCGCATAAACTAAGTCTGCACACTAAACAAAACAAATTAACAAGTTCAAGAAAAAATGGTAACAAGCTTAAAATAGCTCAACTATCGCAATGCTTGCAATATCACTAAACAATCCCCGGCAACGGCGCCATTTTGTTAGTAGAGTAATAGTGGGGGTGTTTTTAATCGTCTCCACAAGGATTGTTCGATATTTGATGTGTGTCGTTCAATAGTTGCGATATTTTAAGTTCAACGATTTCAAAAGGTTCTCAATTGTTGTTAACATTAATTGGTAGCAAAGAGTAATTGGTGACAAAGAGTTTGTAAAAGTTTTGATAAAAGCATGTCAAGGTTAGGTTTCGCTAATCCTTTTCACGTATAAACGAATAATCAAGCATATGAACTCGGTTTCTGACCAATACAACCGCGTATCCTCCCGACTAAGTTTATGTCTAAAGCGAAGTCGTGAATATCGTTGTTTAGACCGTCAGATGATGTCTCACGCTAACAATCTAAACAACAATTGTTAAGATCAACACAATGCGAATAGCAAATCCCAAATCTATGTCTAGAGTTTGGTTTTTAAGAGATGAAATTGTTAGGTCATGATTTGTAGAATCTATGTCTAGAGCAATACAAATCACACATGGAGCATTAAGAGAAAACAACTTCGTCTATATTGATCAAATACTTTGTTCATATACAATAGATCAAATGCAATACATAAAATCAGGATCAACTACATCTAACCTCAACATTGACTGTTTAGCTACCCATTCTCATGGTAGTTTGGATAACAAGTAAAGAGAGGAGATGAATGAACATCCACGTCGAATAATCGAGAATGGATGCGACTTCAGCTTCTCAAAGTGAAATTACAATCTTCAATGATCAAAATACTGAAAACTATGATTTTTGCTCAAAATGGACAAGAGATCCTTCTTACATAAAATGAAAATCTATTTATACAAATAAAATCTCAGCACCCTTCGCCTAGCGAAGGAATCATTCGCCTAGCGAATGAACTAAAATATGGCACTTTAAGTGCCTCAGACTTAAACCACCCACAAGAATTATCGTAGGTTCGCTAGGCGAACCAAATCACTCGCGAAGCGAGCCTTCGCTACCACATTCGCCCCAGCAAAGTTTGGGTGTTTTCAAAAGTGGAACTTTCTGCCACCCTTCGCTGGCACCTTCGCCTAGCAAGCATATCAGCGAGCCTTCACTGGCTTCCTCGCCCAACGAATTTACCCAGTTTTCCTACTGTAACTTTTTGCAACTTTCTGCCACCCCTTCGCTGGCACACTCACTAACGTTCGCTAGGCGAACCTTCACTGGTTGCTTTGCCAACACTCGCCTAACGAATGCTGCTGTTGATTTCTTCCTTCTATGGCAACTTGCTTCCATTCTTTATGTCTCACAATCTTGATCTTTTTATGCCTATTCCTGCACATTAGCACACAAATTACAAGCACCACAAGTATATTTCAATGAATGCACAACAACATCATTCCAAACTAAAATCAACATATTCCACATGGAAAGAAATGAAAAATGCCAAGTAATTCATACAAATATATATCATGTTTGACATCTAACACTTCTTCTGGATAATCCTTGTTAAAGATTCAGTTTGAACTTTCAGCCATATTTATAGCCTTTTCAGAAACTTGTCGTTGAAGAGGTAACTTGATCAAGAGTCTTTGATTTTGCTCCATAATACAAGAGACGTTGAAGATAGATACCGCAGAAGATCTTGATCCAATGTGTAACATGTTAAACCTTTGAGTCTTCAAGAGATCCTTTACTATTAGAGCCGTTGAGAGTAGATATCTGTCATACCCCAAATTTTGACCACTAAGATTCCCATCATTGTGGAAATCATCATCACAATATTGATAAACCATTATACCTCATTAGTCTCCCCCAAAGATGGGTGAGCATCCACTACAATCAAACTTAGGGTTTCAAGCCCTCTCAGAGCTCTTAGACAAAGGATCAATCAAGAAATGACATGATATTAAACCTGTCTAAACCTCTCATACATCCACAATGGATCAATAGGACTCCCACATCACGGATCAAACACAAGGCTGCAACATTCCAAGTGGATTAAGCCTCAAGATCGCCAGTGTCACCAAATTAGGGTTTTGATCGACCAGGGCCTCCAGATGGAATTTTTCCTCTGGGCATGAGCCAATGCTTCAAAGCATAACCCAAAATACTTTAAGGGACCTTATAAACCCAAGCATCAAGTCAATTTAACATCAGGGGATGTATTCATCAAAAATCAGGAATTAGGGTTTCTTGACCTAATTCACCCCAAAGTTGACTTTAGGGACAAAAAATGAGCCAAGACCTCAATACATGATTTGAGGGTCCCTAGTAAACCACATTGATCCATTTACAATAATGGATTGATCCAAGAAGCTTGATTCACAAGTTTCAAGTTCATTAGAACCACAGTTAGGGTTTCACGGAAAAAGTCAATTGTACCTTTGACTTTTGACCAAGACATGCTCCCAAGCCTTGGGACATGATTCAATACACCCTATAACACCTATGAAATCAATCCATCAAGTTTGATTTAGGTCAAGGACTTGATTTCAAAGAGGATCGCACAGTTTGGAATTCATCTGATAAAAAGTCAACTGTGCCCAAAAGTCAAAGTTTAACTTTTTGATTTTTTGATCAATCATGGTCCCCTAACCCTAAAATGATGTTAATGTGTGATTGGAATCATCATTCATCAAGAAAAACCAAGAAAAGTGAGATAACTTGTAAAAGGGGTAACCATAAAAAACTTAGAAAATTTCTAAGTTATGGAACAAAGTGGCTAGGGTACCAACTTCCAAGGATCATAACTTGAGATCCAAGCAACCATTTGGGCTGATCCAAAGATGGATTTGTAGCTCTCATGGCATACTTTAAAAGTGTCAACTACACCTCATTCCAATTCATCATGGATTTTGAGTTATGGTTGGATCAAAATGGCTGAAAACATGAAATGTCACTTTTTCCAACGCTTAGTGAAATTTTCACTAAGTCAGAATCTGTTTCACTTTTTGCCAAATGTAAGGGCATTTTTCACTTGGATCCAAAAATTTTCAAGACAAACTATGATCACACACATGTTGAATCATATGAGGGCTTTCCAAAATGGCCAAGAACCCCATGAAACTCCACTTAAGCCATGAGATATGACAATGGCAATATGCCTTGCTGCAACTGTCATGGCAAGGCAGATTTGTGCATTTTGGTCGATTTTATCAAAGTGTGCAAATGACAAACAAGTTTATCCATCTGAACACCTCAGGGAGAGACCAAGGATGGACAAACACTGATCCATAAGCCTCCCAAGTCTTTGGAACTAAAAATAGCATGCCAAACCTAAAAAACCCTAAAGAGGGGACAAGACTCCAATTTTGTTTTGGAGCATTCAATGGATGCACCAAGGTGGCATTAACTGAGCCATTTCCAACTGAATAAGTTAAGGATGATCTCTGAACTAGGAGACCAGCAGCATGTGCTCTAACCTCTAGTCAATGGCTAGAGGAGACTTGGATTCCTATTGATCAACATTTGCCAAACCTCTGTTGCAGTTGCCATTCCCTATTCCTTGCAAAATAAACTTGCTCTACTATAAATAGAGCTCATTTGTGCTCAGTTTAAGTACACCAAAGCCATCAAACATATGCTTTCCTCAAAATCATCTTCTCACTTCCAAATTTTCCTTCCAAAGCAAGTCACTATTAGGTTTTGAGTTTGAGAGCTATTCCAACCAAACCAATCACACACACACACACACCTCATAAACATCATATAGAAGTGATCCAAACACTTAAACAATAACTATAACACTGATTTCTCAGAATCACTAGCCAGTTGCTCAAGGTTTTAACCAAGTTGCAGTTGAGATGCCATGAAGTGATCCAGCCATTTCCAATCAAGTCCAAGCATTCAAACACATTCCATATGGTGTAGGGAAGCTGTTTAGATCATCACAACTCATCTGTAACACCTCCAACTCAAAAATCACTTTGCTTTTGCTGTCACAACCTTCAAGTAAGCCTAAACTTGGTCATATCTTAATCTATGCATATTTCCTCGCACAATACTTTTGCCAAATGTTCATAATCATGCATAGAATGTTTCCCCTCAATTAATTGCTTTGTTTGAATCGTGTATCAAAATTCTCAGCCTTCATGCAAATTTTAGGGTTCTTGAGGTTTTGTCTTGATTTCTTATTCCATGCTTAAAATAAATGAAATTAAAGACCATAGGCATGATCGTGAGGTGAAAACGAGCAGATTGATATGTGGATTGTGTGATTTCATCAAGTATTCAGTGAGATTGGATAGAAAATGCAAATCAGGCCAAACTCAGAACTCACGCGTGTTCTTGCCATGTTCTTGGCGCCTTTTTCACAAATTCAAATATTTGAATTTTGTGATTTTATTTAATTGATTCAAAAAATAATTTCTCTCTGAGTTTTAATGATTTTGAGTTGATTCTTTTTTATAATAATTCACAAAAATATTAAAATATTTTATTTTTCCAAATATTCCCAAAAATATTATTTATTTCATATACTTGATATTTTTGCAAAGAATTAATCTTTTATTTGTTTTTTTAACATTTAAAATATTTTTTCCTCCTTGATTTTCCAAAATTTATTGGTTTCCAATCATTTTATGGATATAAACATGATTTTTCAAACATTAATCCAAGATCACAACTTGTTTTTCACACATGTTTGATAATTTTAATTATTTTAATTAAATTTTTATTTAATTAAAATACATTTTGAAATTAATTTAGGGTTTTGATCTTAATCACCCTAAACAAATCATTTTCAAATACTCATGGGCCTCTATTAGAGTGTAAGACCCACCCCTTTTGTAAATACACTACGTTTTAGGCCTCAATCATTGTATAAGTCCCACTGTATTTTCAAAAACAACGGTGTGATCGTCGCCTTCTTAACAAAACCAATTAGGCCTCTCCTCGAGCTATAAGTCCCATTCCTTTTCAAAAACAAAAACTTTGGGCCTCTAATAGAGTCTAAGACCCAATCCCCTTTTAACCAAAACTATTTTGGGCCTCAGACATGTATAAGTCCCTCTGCGTTAAAAGAAAAATCTCGGCGTAATCGCCAGTTCAAGAATCAAATCATCTGGGCCTACCCTCGTGTTGTAAGCCCCATTTCTTTTCTTTTCAAAATCTTTGGCCCTCTAATAGAGTGTAAGACCCATCCCCTTGTACATAAAAACTTTTTGGGCCTTACGTATTGTATAAGTCCCTTTGTACAGTTTTTAAAACAACGGTGCGATCATCGTTAAAACTTGGGCCTCTCCTTGAGCTGTAAGCCCCAACAATCTTGTCAAAGCACTTTCTCCTTTGATTTTGAATTAAAATATATGTTATCATCAAAACTTTCTTTAATTTCTTTGTTCAACAACTAACCAAACAGCATGGAAGTTCTACAACGGGTAAGTGTTTATCCGCTTTCATTTACCGGTTTCATATGTATATAACTGTATTGTGGGGCTGTTTCACTGTAAGTCTTCTTTCACATCCTTTTATATACTTGTCACATATCCACTGTGTAATACTAGTATAGTTATTTAGAGTTTTCCTCGGCAACTACGTCTAACACTAGGTAAAGCCTTATAGGCCACTCTTAAATACAAACAAAACTAGATCCCCCGTATGATTCCAGATACAGTCTTCCCTCTTCTTGGGGTTAAACAATATGGAACAAAGAGAAAGGCAGTATTCTCAGTGAACCTTTTCTCAGACTATCACCCTTAGAAATTGTCAAAGAAACTCTAACTTCCCAGAGATGATCTTTTCTCCGTGAATGGTATCTCTTGAGTTTCTTCCAAATCCTCGAACTTTCCTGGAATGATCTCTTCTCGGTGAATTGCATTTCTTGAACTTCTCTTGGTTTGGGGATCCACAGGCTTCCTAAAAGCATCCCCGCCTCCTCTTGGGCATTGTACAAGGACCCTTCGGCTTCTTAGAAGTTCTCATGCCTTCTCTTAGGCTTAATACAAGGACCCTGACGACCTCTTAAAGGTATAAGATAGAACTTAGTCATCCTTTGCTAGAGCAGTCTTTCCAGCGTCAAAACTCTGACCATTTTAGGGTTGATACTCATCCCTTAATGCCCGCGTCTCCTCTTAGGCATTGTACAAAAGATAAAACTCTAGACTTGGACAGTCTAAACCTCTTGAGTCTCAAAGACATTCTCAAGTTCCTTTCAAACATAGGAAAAAACACCGATAACTCTGGATCAATATCCAGCAGAAACCCGGTCTCTCTCATGAGAATTCGCCAGGATCTCAATAATCCTCAGCAGTAAGTCATCCTCCTCTTGGGCGTTGTAAAAATGATTCCCCCCAGCGGAGCTAACCTTTTTAGACTCTCTTGTTGAGTCAATCAACTTTTAGCCTCCATCTCGGGCTTCGTACGAGATAGAAAAAACACTCTCTTGTTGAGTATAAAAGACTCTCTTGTTGAGTCAATCACTTTTAGCCTCCGTCTTGGGCTTCATACAAGACACATATAAAACACTCTCTTGTTGAGTATAAAAGACTCTCTTGTTGAGTCAACCACTTTTAGCCTCCGTCTTGGGCTTTGTACAAGACATATATAAAACACTCTCTTGTTGAGTATAAAAGGCTCTCTTGTTGAGTCAATCTCCTTTTAGCCTCAATCTCGGGCTTCGTACGAGACATCAAAACACTCTCTTGTTGAGTATAAAATACTCTCTTGTTGAGTCAATCTCCTTTTAGCCTCTATCTCGGGCTTCGTACGAGACAACACATCACTCTCTTGTTGACTATAAAAGACTCTCTTGTTGAGTCAATCAACCTTCAGACTCTCTTGTTGAGTCAACCTTTTTAGCCTTCATCTTGGGCTTTATACAGGACAGATAAAAGTACTCTCTTGTTGAGTCAAACCATTTCAGCCTCCATCTTGGGCTTTATACAAGATACATTCTCCCCAACAGAGTCAAAATCCCTTTTAGCCTCAATCTTGGGCTTTGTACAAGACAGAAAGAACATTTTCCCCGGAAAAGTCAAACTTCTAGCCTCCTCTTAAGCTTTGGATAAAGAAGTCCCTGGTTGAGTCAATCAACCTTTTAGCATCAAATTTGTGCCTTGCTCACAGCATACAAACATCAACAATTCCTCTTTAGAGATGACAAATTCTCTCTCATCCAAAACCCTTTAGCTTCACGTCTTGGGCTTTGAACAAGATACAAATCACCTTTAGCTTCATGTCTTGGGCTTTGAACAAGACACCAAAACAACCATTTTCCTCCCATAGAATAGGAGGAACTACGATCGCTCTGATTTCCCTGTTTCGTTAAACGGGAATACGTAGGCATAATATTGTAAAAATCTTAGCGAGCATACTAATAAAAAAACCCAAAATCCCGTACCTCCATACATCAATAGAAAAGCATCAGACCTAACACCTTAAAACCTCACAGATAATCCAGACACTTGTATTCTTAAGAAAATAACCCTAAGAAGGACCCCCCTGTTTTGATAGCATCTATAAACCAACAGTTTTGACTGTTTAAACTCAGTATGCAAGCAGGATTAATTGGAGACATCTATTTCCCTTCCTCAATCAGCTTCACAGGATAAAAAAAATCGAACTGTAGTACCAAAGCGATAGTGATTCGAAACCACAAAAATCGTGCTACAATATCCATAAAGCATTCTAACCTTTCTTGAGCCTTGCAATTTGTAGACTCTAGATGACAAACGGATTTGACAATACAACTTGTTTTCTGCAGTACGGACAACTTCAGCTTTATCACCAACTCTGAATGTACCAGAAGCCATTTTGCATTCACTAAGTGTAGAGACAATTATGTTGTTTCTTTTGATGCTGAGACCTTCAGCTTTAGAGTCTACGCCAGACATCACTTAGAAAGTTTTCTTCAGATTCTGCCACCAGAAGCTAGCAATTCAGCAACTCCCAAAGTGTGCTAATGTAAAACAGATTCTGACTATAATATTTACAAGTATTAGAACCTGCACACATATAACACACATCAAATAAACCATTGTTCTTTCAATACTTTATTATCATCAAAACCCAAGGAAAATATGTCATGAAAAACCGTGTAATAAATTTTTGTATTTATTGTAATTTTTCCAATTTAGTGATTCCTGTTTTTTTAACTAATATTGATTTGTTAAAGGTGTGTGCCTAAGTGTTGTATGAATGTGTTTTTGTGTTTGCATAAGTGTTGTTTGACTAAATGATGTTTGCCTAAGTGGTGTGGTGTTTGCCTGAGTGGTATGATTGTAATTTAAAATTTTGATTTTTAGTCATGTGCTAGATGATGTGATATTATATGGTTGTATGATTGCCTAAGTGGCGGGATTATCATGACACGACATATGCATTTATGTGTGGTGCTTAATGACATGTTATTTTCCCTATTGATATGGGATGAATTATATGTGGTGCCTTAGTCACAGACTGATTACATCTAGATCATATAGTGCTAAGAGCATGCATTATTGCATTGTTAATTGTTAGAACTTTTCATAGATTGTTTTTTTGTTTTTTGGGATATAAGTGTAGTGTTAAGGAAAAACTTAACTGTACGCGTTGATTTTTTTTGCTTAAGTAATGGCATTTCTCTATTTTGAATTCTGCAAATATATGTTTAGATAATATTTTTATGTTTTTTTGGTGTGTCTAATCTTGGAAGATTCTGTAACTTTCTATTTAATCAAATTTTGGACGCAAAAGAATAATATATTTGTACCAGTCTGATTTTTAATTTCTCGTCTGGTTTAGTTTTGTATGGCTGTGTATTACATAAGTTGACTCCTTACAACCAACATTTTAGGTACCAAGGAATTTGAGGATGTGAAGTAAAAATTGTGTGAGGTTGCACAACATCGCGGGGATCAAATTTGGTTTTTTACCAGATTCATTTTCTTTACTTTAAATACAAACTTATAATTATAATTTTATATTAAAAATGAATTGTAGAATTTTTTTTAAGTAAATATAGTTTTTTTAGTAATGTCTTGGAATAAAACTTGGGACATTAAATTAAGGGTGGTTTCGGCTTGCACATGAGGGTGAGAGACCCTGTTCGATGATGTTTATGGTGGTAAAAGAGGGCCAACTCACATAAGGTGAGAGGCTCCATGTTTTAGGGTTATGTTTGGTAAGTTGTGATCTGTCCCTCCTCAGTCCTCAGACTGAGGTATTTTAGAGGCTCTCTTGGTCCAAGGTTGAAGAGTTAGTGGGAAGTTACGCTCTAACTTCATGACTAATAAAGTGGTCTGGGGAAGACTTGTTCTTCTTAGAATCGTGGAGGAAGTGGTTTCTTCCTTTGACTGACTCTCTTTAGTTAGTCATTATAGTCCCACTTCATTACACACATTTATTGGGCGAATGGACAATGAGATCCCAATACAAGCGATCTTGAGGCCCCTTTCAGGTGACCATATGACCCATTCGGGCGGCCTTTGGCTTTGCAAGTTAGCTCGCCTCTCACCATTGCGTATAACCTTCCTTCTTTCCCACAAATTATTCAATCTTATGGGCCAAATAAAATTATATCACTACACAGTCCCTCAAGCACGAGGGCTTGAAAAGTGATAAGTGATTAGTAAGAGTGCTCAAATCCGTAAGACTCCCTTATATGGATCTATCCCAGGCGAGATTTTTCTTGATGAGGGCTTATAACAAGTTCCTTAAGCATAACTTGGAACGAGTCCCTCAGGCGATAATTTAATAGTAGAGTCCCTCAAGTGAGACTTCATAATCGATTCCCTCAAGCGAGACTTAATAGTAGAGTCTCTTAGGCAAGAATTTATGTCGAGTCTCTCAGATGATACTTAATGGTCGATTCCCTCAGGCGAGACTTGATAGTCGAGTCCCTCAAGCAAGACTTAATAGTCGAGTCTCTTAGGTGATACTTTATGTCGAGTCTCTAAGGTAAGACTTTCTGTTGAGCCTGTCTGATGATACTCTAAGTGTCTCGGTCCATACGTTTAGATGAGTCTCTCGCGCTAGACTTCAATCAAGTCCCTCAAGTGAGACTTTAAGTTAAGTCTCTCGAGCCAGACTTCAGTCAAGTCCCTCAGGTGAGACTTTAAGTTAAGTCTCTCGGGTTAGACTTTAGTCGAAAGTCTTAATTGAAAACTTGTGATGGACCTTGTCTAAATATACTCTTGGTCCCTCAGGCAAGATTATATGTTCAACATGGCTGATGAGACTACAAACATTGAGCCCCTAAGGTTGGACTTCTAACAAGCCCTTAGAGAAGAATCAAGTAAAGTCTCTTGGGCCAGACTTCAGTCGCGTCCCTTAGGCGAGACTTTAAGTTAGATCCAACCCGAGAAAACTCCAAGTTACTCATGCATTCATTTAGATAAGCCTATTTGATGGGACTCTTAGTCCCTCAGGATATAGTACATGTTAAGCCTGACTAATGAGGCTACAAGTCCCTAGGGCAAGGCATTGAGTCCCTAGGGAGGGACTTCTATCAAGATCTCATACAAGATTTTAAGTAAAGGTTCTTGGGCCAGACTTTATTCACGTCCCTTAGGCTCAAAGATGGAAATATCGTCTCTTTGCTAGAGTAGCTCTGTCAGCCACACTTTTTGTGTCTACTGTATGCACAATACTTTGTAATTGAATAATATATGGATATATATATATATATATATATATATATATATATATATATATATATATATATATATATACACACTTTCTTTTTGGAATGAATTGCTTTTTTTTACCTGTATAAGGTATATCTGTGTAATCATGAGTGGGAAGCTCTAGATTACGTGCGAACTTTCGAGGCCTTCCCTCAAAATATATTGGACGTCATTAAGGCCATTATGAACCAAACTTTGGTTCCCCCTAGGTGAAAATCTGATACAGGGTAGATGCGTGGTCAACCCACCGTGGCCTCTTGAGTGGCTAGCTTCTAGGGGGTGGATCGTTATTTCATGTGGAGATTTGATTTTTGTAGTCGCACGAGCAAAGAGCCTATGAAAGCACCTCTAACTTTCAATGGGGAATCGATTGTTGTAGTTGCACGCATGAGAAATTTATGACATAACTCCCGACTTTCAATGGAGAATTTATTATTGCAGTTACATGCATGAGGCGTTTGCGAAAACACCTCTAACTTTCAGTGGAGAATTGATTGTTGTAGCCACTTAAGAAAAGTGTTTGCGTCAACACCTATGGCTTTTTAGTGTATGCTTTGTGTTGTAAAGAATTAATTGTTGTAGTAGCACGAGCAAAGCGAATGCGACAATAACCCTAAACTTCATAGTGTTGGGCCTCGATCTCGTTAGTCGTACCTCAGATTCTTCATCACTATGCATAATCACAAAGAAACAAATATTTCAGAAGCTGTCACATTTCATTCAAAATTGAGAATTTTTCCTGTACATGAGGAGAGGTTATATAAACATAGTATTTAGTACAAAACAAGAACGAAAATATAATTAAGCGGGCTAGCCAATGCTTATTCTCCCTATTTGCCTTTCGTTTTCCAATCCACTTCTCGAGGTACGGATGGCCATCTTGCTGAGCTGGCTGGTTAGAGAAACCATTTTAATCTCCATGGCTACACCTTGTCCTTGGTCTTTATGGAGCGATTGATATATCCCTTTTTCTTCTCCTTAGAGATTGTGATACTTGAGTTTGAGGTGGATTGTTGAGGCTACAACGTCCAACATGGTTGTGAATGTCTTCCTAGAATGCAATTGTAGATGCTCCTTCAAGGGACGACAAGGAATTGCGAATTAATTATTCGGATGTCCTTCATGTTGCCTACTAATATCATAAAATTAATATATCCCCACAGATAAGTTGTTTTCCCATTGAATTCCTACAAGTCTGAGATTTCATACAACAATAAGCTTCCTCTTTTGAGGTACATCTTGTTAGGTCTTTGATTGGCTACATTTTGGATGAAACAAGTTTACAACAAGATGTTGGGTAAGATGTCCTGACATGGTTGATCAGACATCAGTACAGATATGGTTATAATACTTGGGAAGATGTCAAAAAAGATGTTGAAGCATCTTCATCAACTGTCATGACAATATTACTGTCATGACATCTTGGTCTGGTACATCAGATACTGTTGTTATGTGTTTCAGACAGATGTCATGACATCTTAGTTTGGTACAACAGGTGTTGCTGTTTTGCTGTCATTTGACTTTTAATCAAGATGTTGAAGGAGATGTCACGACATCTTTGTCTGGTATAGTAGGTGTTGCTGTTGTATATCTCTTGACAGATTTGTTTTGTTTTGATGAGAATATTTTGGATATGTCTCATCATTATACGCAGGTCATGGAGATTTATTAGGAACAAAGTGCGGATTTAATTGGATTTCATAAAAAGGATCTTGGAGACTTTTTAGGAAACTATTTGAAGATTTGTTCTTATTTTCGTGGAGAAGATCTTGCAGCTGAATTAAAACGTGAAGATTGGACCTGATTGAAGTGTCCAAGCCCATACTGCAAGAGTCTATAAATAAGGACTTGCTAGACCTAAAATAGTAAGCACACACAACAACAAGTCATCGGTACAACATAAGAGTTTAGTGTTTTGAGAGTCTCTTGTGTAGTTTGTAAGTCATCCATGTATCTTTTGATACAATGTGGTCGACATAGATTGTTGTAAATTGTTCTCACTCGAAGCTTTGAAGCAAGAGCTGAGTATTGTTCTTGGTTGAAGCTTTTAAGAAAAACCAAGTATTGTTGTTAGTCAAGAGTTTTGGCTGAATATTGTTATTGGAAGGAATATCTTTAAATTGAACAGATTGATGCAGTTGCTGGAGATTGTAACTGTTAGATATCACTAAGGCGGTTTAAGAATTGAGATGGGTTTCTCTTATCTAGATGGTGATTTCTAGATAGAATTGTGTTGGGTAGGGATTAAGTGAGGAGTTGTAAATGGGGGAGTTTAGCTCTAAATTAATACTACTAATAGTGAATTCATTCCTGAATTGGTAGCCCCAGACGTAGGTGATTTGCACCGAACTGGGTTAACAATTCTTATGTGCTATTTTCTTTCTGCTGTTTGTATTCTGTTCAAAATATCAGCTTGTTTATTTTGTTCTTGTTTAACAATTATGCAGAACAATGTCTTGACATGTGTTAGGACATCTGCTGTCTGCATTGCCAGAATTTCAATTAGTATCAGAGCAGGCATCCTGTATGTTTCTGGATGATATCCTTGGGAGATACTTTCTAGCATTTAAACAAGGAGGAGTTTTGAAGATCAGATCTATCAACTCAGACATACTCAAGGGTATTAATGGATGGGATGGATGTTCTGGATCGAAGGTAATAACCCGGTGGTTGTTCATGTTGCTGAGGAGGTTCTACAACAACTGCAGGAGAAGTGGCTAGTTCTCTTGTTGAGGTGTCTTATAAGATGTTCTGACATCTTATTAGGGCAAGCAGAATTTGTTCCTTGGTGGCTCCGCTGCATATGTTTCTGATGGAAGAGCTCTAGAATTATGGGATTCTGGAGTTGTTACTGAAGACAGATGGTGGAAGGTCTCAATCGTCAGCCTCTATATGTGAAGATATCTTCATCTTTTTATTCCAAAGTCGGGAGCGATGGAATGGAAAGAGTTGTTGGAAGATGTCTTTGGAAGCTTGGTTCCATGGTGCAGTTTGAAGTCAGTTGAAGAGGAGAAGAGTTGAGTTTAGGTTTATCAAGTTCTTGCTCTGGGAGTTTGATAAATTATTGATCGGCTAGGTTGTCAAAGATACTTGAGAATTCTCTCAAGTCCACTCATAAAGGCGTCTCAGTCGTGCATCTGGAGTCTTCTAGTTATTCTTCTGACTAGAAGGTGTTTCTATAAAACACAACCTGAAGAAAGTGGAGGTGATTTTGTCGCTCCCGGGATTTTCATCCAAGTACAAGCGCGAAAGTGGCACCGAAACAGAGTCGCCAGCAATGTGTATTTATCCCAAGAGAGGGAAAGGAAACACTGCGTAAACCTGAGGAAAAGGATAGAGCATGGTCTTGCGACCAAGAGAACTGGATTCGGGAGTCGGTTACGCGAAGGGAAGGTATTAGCACCCCCACGCGTCCATCGTACCCCGATGGGATCCACGCTTGCTGCTTCAATCAAAGGGTGAAAGAAATGATACTGGAAAAGGAACTGGGAAAGGAATGGAAAAGGAAAGGAAAGAGAAAGAGAAACAAATGTAGGGAAAATAAAAGAAGTGCTCGCATGGGCCCTACCCCACTTCCTACGTATCTCATCGGGAGCATGAGAATCAGAGCGACGTAGTTCCCCTCACTAGGGATGGATTGTTTGTGTTTTTTAAGGAACGACTAATGTTCTGACTCAGGTGTTGCAGGCTCGCTGGTCCGAGTGCGTTACCATCTTGCAAGAGAATGATGAGGAGCACGTTCGTAAGTTAAGAGTGAATGAGGTGAGAAAAGAATTCCCGAAGGAAAGACGTTATTGTTTGTTTTTGTCTTTTAGAAGTTTTTCCATTTGTTCGCATATGATAGTGTATCTAAATCTTAATCCTTGGAATGTATACTTCCTCACATTCCAAGATGGAATGAGTAAGAAAGTATACTAAGTGAAAAGAAGACCCTCACACTTAGTTCCAATTAATAAGATTCAAACACACTAGCATACTTGTATTTATTAAGTGTCTTTGTTGATTATGAAATGAAGAAGTGTTTTTCATTATTTGTACCTTCAACAAATATTGCATTTAAGTCCCTCATACAAGATCAAATGTTTAACACATTGACCCAAGATGGGGCATATGTTACACATTCTAAGATTATAAGAGAAGACCCCTTTATAATCTTTTCTTTATATGAAAGGCCTAAATGCAATAAATGCCTACCTTTATTAGATATTTTGAATTTTTCTTTGAGATGAGAAGATGAAAGACTCAAGAGAGAGGTAAAGGTAAAAATCTATGTGAACTAAGACTCAATCCTAATTGATTATTTAAGGGAGTGATCCTAAAGGTTTGTGAGGTTGCAAAGCCTAAGGTCTAAAGAAGGAATGAGCTAAACAATTCACTTCTAAAGTAGAAGATGAATTGTAACTCAAAAGGGAAAGTAATGAGTTAATCAAAGAAAGTACATAAGTACTTAGCAAAACACAAGATTGAATTGTAAAAGATGAAAGGAAAGAGGTTTGAATGTGGATTCCTTATCCACACTCAATTTCAACTTACCAAAGCCCCTACATGGTTAGTAAACATGGAAACATGCATAAGAAGTAAAAAGAAACACTTAATGTACATTAAAGTTCAAAAGAACAAGATGAAGAATCAAATCCTAATATCACAACCAGAATGTGAACCATATTGACAACAAGTGATTATCATCATACAAATTCAAATGAATAAGCAACAATCATCATCCATTAGCATTCAAACATGTTTTCATAAGAAAGGATAGATGAAAGATGAAAAGAAATGAAAAGAACATGCACAAATGGAACATGTAATCCAATAATCAGAATTGAAACCAAATGAAAAAAAAAGATTTACAAACATCTCAAAGTATTCATGAATCAACAATCAAGACATTCAAGAAGTAATAGAAGAAGAATGGAAATGAAAGTTCAAAAAGAAAGTGCACACAATACATGTTAAGAATGCACAAAGTTCAAGTTGAAATGAACATGCTAAGATGACCTATAATGTGTACTAAAGGACCTATAATATCACATGAATGACTCATAAAAAATGCAAATGCTCATACAAATATGCACAAAAGAAATCATGCAAACATGCACCAAAGTTAAAATGATATAACATGGATTATGCTTCAAATGCAATGCATCAAACAAAAATCAAATGGACTCATGCAAATTATGCAAGCATGTTATTAGAATGCCTAAGTCAGAAGTAAATCATACATCAAGATAGCATGTCAAAATTCAAGGCAAAATGACTTTAAACAATGCAATTAGGTCAAGTTGAAACATCATGCAAAGTAGTGCAAAAATAAGCATCAAAACATGTCATAAAATGACCTAAAAAATCAAATAAAAAACATCTAACATGCTTCAATGTATTAGTGAATCAATGCAAAAAGAATCAAGTCAAAACAATTTATAATGAGCAAGAACAACATTCTACAAACTCATGTATCAAATTTGGAATGCACACAAATGGAAATTCAAAGAAAATTATGGAACAGGGGTAAAAAGGTAATAAAATCATGAAATAAAAATATCCAAAATTTCTTAAATGTCTTAAAAACGTTCATGAATTTTTCTAGAATTTTATGATGCTGTTTTGTAATTTTGAAAATTAAAAAGGAAACGTGCATAAAATGAAGAAAATAAAAAGAAATTGAAATAAGAGAGGAGGTGCATGCATAGCAAATTGCCAGTTCAGAATGCAATGGGCCTCAAAAACGCGTGGTGTAAATATCAAATTAGCATAGGTCCATTAGACGCGTGGAACACAATATTATGGTGGAAATCAGTCAACAAAATTGACTCACTCGTGACCATTGGATCAAATCAAAGTCAAGCCACAATCAAAGTAAGCGAATCATGCACATCATATTGCAGGTACACCATAATAACCATGTATGAACACGCATGCAAGCATCAGAGGTATTAAAAATGAATCACGTGACACACACCCTCCCCATTAATTCGCTGGCAACATCACCACCCTTGGATTAAAACAAATCAAACGGTCACGACTTAAAATGCATTAAACCCTAATTCAAACCCTCACCGGCTGGAGAGGGACCTCCGGTCACCTTCTCCGGCCACTCTCCGGCAACTGTAACTTCCAAACCATCCAGAAAATCATATGGCATACATCAAAATAAAGAGGAAATCACGCACATTCCAAATCCATCAATGAAATCATCAAACCATTCACATACAACAAGAAACAAGCATGAACATATTGCCCTAAGTTTTTGGATCTAGGGTTCTAAGAAGCTCTATCAACTAGCCAGAGTTCAAATGCTCCTAGTGAGCTCATATCATCATGAAAACAACAAAATAATCAAGTAAATGTGAGAGAAATGTTTGAGAGTTTTAGAACCTGAACTTGCAGCTCTTGGAGATTCTTGAGAAAAACCAGAGGAAACAGTTGCTCTTCAACCTTGGAGCTTCAAAACCAAGCAAAATAAATGCTGCTGGACTTTGTTATCTTGAGAACGGAGAGATTGCTGAAATACACTTGAATAACACCTTCAATCATGCGCCATTGATGATGATAAAGATGAAGCAGATGAAAATCTCGTGCATTCAGAGAAGAAGTTTTGAGAGAGTTGATGAAAAAAAGTGAGAGAATCAGAGAGAAAGTAGAGAAAGTTTTAGAAAGAAAATGAGAAAATGAAGTTGAAGTTAGAAATGTGAGTAAACCTTTGGTTTTATAATGTGAGCTAAACCATGGTTAACCTGAGTTGGTTAACTGAGTTGAGGTGGTTTAGGTGAGTCATCCCTAACTAACTGAGTCAAGTTAGTTAGGGAGAGCAATGATATGGTGTAGTTGGTTCATGGTGCGTTATGGTGGGAATGAAAAGAAACTAGTGTGGCACGGCTGGTGTAGCATGAAACTTGTCCAACAAGTTTATTCTTTCTATTTTCATGCAGGGCACGGGTTATGGCAATTGTATGTGAAAATATGTTTGGTTTAATGTGGAAATGGTTGGATAATGTGAGCAATGCATGTGCAAATGCTGAGACAACAACAACAACAACATTCATTTCTTTTTCTGGTTTTTAGCAGCTTGAAACGAATGCAGACATGGTGGTTTAGTGATGATTTTCTCTCCACATTGTGGACGGTTTGATGAGGTCTTGAGGTCAATGAATCAAGGATGTGTAGCACTACAAGTTTTATGTGAAAAATGAATTGAATTGAGGCATGGAAGAGGTTGAAAAGTGACTTAAAACATTCATGTTTGAAACTGCATCATGGGCGAGGCATGTTATGTCATGGCAAGGAAATAATGCGCATGGATTCTCAGCATGATCACTCTATATTAAGACCACCCTTTCTTCTTATCCTTTGATCAAATGAAAAAAATCATGAACACCAATTTTGAAGATCTCACATAGAGGAACAACTTTCATGTTGAAGGATTTTTCATTTGAGGCCTCTAACCATGAGTAATTGATCAAAACATTTGGTCCACCACATGTTTGTGAAAATGACTGCGCATGGGCCTGGCAAGACTTGGTTATGACCTGGTTTTGGACCGACTTTCCTCCAACTTTGATCAGTCATATCTCACTCAATTTTTATCCAATGAAGATGTTCTACACATGGATTTGAAGCTTGAAACAAGATCTTTTATTATGGCCTGGTGGAATTTTTATTTGATGTCTCAATTTTGAATGGCCTTGGTTCAAAGTCTAGTGCAAAATGGCCCAAAATTACTATTTTTGGAAACCCTACCTCTTCCAAAAATGGCAACTTTTCCAATCTTGATTTTTTCATGATCCTTTTGGAGTTTCTTGATCAAATTTTGTACATTGGACACATATAACATGAATTTCATGAATTTGGCCCCAAAAAGTCAAGAGTTGACTTTTTCCTCTGATTATTTGACTTAGCCCTAATTTTCCTGATTTTTTATCTTTCTTCCAATTGAACCACTTCTAAAACCAATTGAGAGGCAATTTTCCACACACATACACTTAAGAACATGTAGAATACCATGACATCAAGTTTTGTCCAAAAAATCAGAGATAACCTGATTTAATTGGAAACCCTAATTTTGGCCCCTTCTGGTTAGGAGGAAATCGCACATCTTCCAAATCCAAAATCCTCAGAGTATGTTGTGTATCCTCTTAAAGGATGATGAGATATGCCAATTGAGGGTGACTTTGAACCAATGAACTATCTCTTTTGAGGGTTTTCCTTCAGTTTTTGGACCTCTTGCATAGTGAAGGATGTAATGCTTCAATCTCCTATTGAATCTCACTTTCTTGAGGTTTTGGATGATCAATTGAGATAATATGAGACATGAAAGACCTCTTGGCTTGCCTTGAGGCAACTTGTTTGACCTCTTGTGCCTTGAATGATTCCTCGATTGCCCATCTTTCACCTGACCACATGCCTTGATGGTAAGAGGGATGATATGCTTCATTTTTCTATGTTAAAGATGCAATGCAATGCTAATGAGATGGACATGATATGATATATGATAATGCTATGCTATGATGACAAAAGAGAGAGCAAATTTTGGGGTATTACAGCTGCCCCTATTCAAACACTGTAGACCTGAATGCCTGAAAGCGATTGCTTTCAGACTTTCAAGGTATATAGTGATTGAATACCAACTATAACCAAAAATTTGCTCTGGATGACGAAGAACAAAAGGGATATAAACCCAACGAGACTGCTAGATTGAATCTTCAATGCAACGTTGTCAGAGAGATCTGTCTTTTGAACGACGCCAGACGACTACTGGCTTGCCATACTATGGATGGACTTTCAACAATGTCTTTTTGAACGACGCCAGACGACTACTGGCTTGCCACTCTATGGGTGGACTTTCAACAATGTCTTTTTGAACGACGCCAGACGACTACTGGCTTGCCACTCTATGGGTGGACTTTAGCTGCTCTACCACTCTAGACAATGGACTTTTACTAATTCGTGTTGGATTTCGGCCAATCTGTCGTTGGACTTTTACCAATTCGTGTTGGATTTCTGCCAATCTGTCGTTGGACTTCAATGATTACCAAACCGGCTTTGGAATCTCAAACCAGCCATCTTCAGATGGACTTTTGCAGCTTTGCCAAACTAATATTGGACTTCGATGCTTACCAAATCGGCTTTGGAAGCTTTGCCAAATGATCACTCCACCTGCTGGAAAAACCATCTGCAATACTATCCCACCTGCTGGAATAATATAAACAAACTGTCTGTAATGATCACTCCACCTGTTGAAAAACCATCTGCAATACTATCCCACATACTGGAATAATATGGACAACTGTATATAATGATCACCCCACCTGCTGGAACAACCATCTGCAATACTATCCCACCTGCTGGAATAATATGAACAATTGTATATAATGATCACCCCACCTGCTGGAATAATATGAACAACTGTATATATGATCATCCCACCTGCTGGAACAATCATCTACAATACTATCCCACCTGCTGGAATAATATGCCAAAAATAAATTGGACTTTGGATTGTAAATGAACAATGCCGAGAATTACACCACCGGCTGAGTAATATCATATGCTGACACCTTGCTGAAGAAGAGATTCCCTCGATCTATATGCCTCTTGCGGGGAGAAAACAACAACTCAGCTGGGGAATGCTGTTGACAAGACTTGATGATGAACTCTGTGGGGATACCATTACCAGAGATACGATCTTGCTGGGGAATCAGGGCTACTCTGCCGGGGATATACAAATCCTGGTTAGAACATTCCACCGCAACTTGCTGGGAGAGTGTTCTTAGAGATCTAATGGGGAAACACAAAATAACTCCACGGCAGTCTGCTGAGGAATAAGACTGTCAAGCTTAGGATAAGTGTTTCAAGGCCCCATGTTAGGCGAACTTCCCATTTGACGATTCCGTTGGGGATAATGAGTTTATCATTAACTCTGCTGGAGAAAACTGCTTTAAAGCGTCTCGTGCTGGGGATGCCCTTTGAGAGGATTTTACGGAAGACCAAGTTTCCTCGAACTCTACTAGGGATAATAGATCTGAAACATCTCCTGCTGGGGAAACTCAACATGCCCCATGTTCGGGAAAGCCAACAACTTGCTCTTTGTTCCCTGATACAAGACTTGTCTGAAGAAACCGTCATAAGAGGATTTTACAGAAGATTAAGCACCTTCAAACTCTTGGCAACTTCACTGGGGATACTACTGCGAGAAGCTTCATCTCTTAAGAGGATTTTATAGAAAACCAAGCGCTTTCAAACTCTGAGACGAACACCCTGTCTTCAGCTTTCGAATATTCGCTCTTGCACTACCCTTCACATCGTCTGCGAGGTACTGGAAAATTTGCACTCATTATGGACATGGAGTGCTCACTGCATTAATAACCGTTATCAACACAGAAAAATTCAATCTTCGACAACCGTCGTCATCACAAAACCCAGTGGGAAATCTTGAATGAAAGAATCGACTTAATAAGATACAACTGTATCAAGTCATAGTAAATATCTATGGGTGCTGAGAGATAACTTTCGTGCTGCTTGGATCGATCGCACTCGTTACCTGTAATAGAAAGAATATATGCACATACCCCAGGATATTGCGTGGTTTTTGAGTCCACCATCCAAGGTTGTCCAACAAGCAAAGCAATTTTAATTGTCTTTTTTGTGCATGTTTTTGCAAGGCCATAATATTTTCAAAGTAATGTTTTATTATAAAAAATCAGACATTTTTGCAAACAAAACAGTAAAATGAAAATAAAAGCTTGTGACTGAATATTCAATTTTATTGATGAAATGCCAAAATCGGCGAATTTACAATCGGAAGCAAACCCCTGAAAGAGTTGATTGCCATAAAATTGAGAAAAGAAATCTATCCTAATGACAATGCAAAAATTGGATTCCAACTGATTTCTGATTCTGTTACAACAAGTATGTATTCCAACTCTCTTGATTATCTTCACCTTCGGAAGTTCGTGGTCGGAACAATTCCTCCTTCGGATTGCTAGTTTGCTGAAGAGTAGAGAACGTACAGATTAATTCAGACTGCAGTCATTCGCTTGAATCCCTCTTTTGCGTGGATCGCCTTTTTTAGGTTTTCAATCCACCGGGATACCCATTTTTGCCTAAGTTGCCCTTTCGGGTTTTCAACTTACCGGGTGTACAATTTTTTTCAATTATATCCCTAATTTTTGCCCAAACCTTTATTCTGTTTTTGGTTCGCCGGGATGCCCTTTTTTGCCTGGATTTTTTCTCTTTCTTTTTATCCAGCGGGTCTATTTACACGAAGTATTTTTTAACTGCATCTGAATTAACAGGGGATGAAAAGTCTTCACCATCCATGGTTGTCAGCAATAAGGCTCCGCCTGAGAAAACCTTTTTAACCACGAATGGACCTTCATAATTAGGAGTCCATTTGCCCCTGTGATCTGTACTCGGAGGAAGTATTCTCTTGATTACCACATCTCCGACCTTGTAAACTTGAGGTCGAACCTTTTGATTGAACGCCCTTTTCATTCTGCGCTGGTATAGCTGGCCATGACATATTGCTGTTAATCGCTTCTCCTCAATAAGGCTCAGCTGATCAAATCTAGCCCGTACCCATTCAACTTCATCTAGCTTAACGTCCATCAATACTCGAAGAGATGGAATCTCAACTTTAATCGGTAGAACTGCCTCCATACCGTATACAAGTGAGTATGGTGTTGCCCCAGTGGACGTACGGACTGATGTTCGATACCCATGCAAAGCCAATGGTAAAATCTCATGCCAATCTTTGTACGTGACAACCATCTTCTGCACAATCTTCTTGATATTTTTGTTGGCCGCTTCGACCGCGCCATTCATCTTTGGGCGGTACGGAGAAGAATTGTGATGTTCGATTTTGAAGTTCTGGCATAGCTCAGCCATCATCTTATTATTCAAATTAGAACCATTATCAGTAATGATTCTTTCGGGCACTCCATATCGACAAATGATATCTCGTTTCAAGAAACGAGCTACCACTTGTTTAGTGACATTAGCATAAGATGCTGCTTCAACCCATTTAGTGAAGTAATCAATGGTGACCAAGATAAAACGATGGCCATTTGAAGCAGTAGGCTCAATTTTTCCTATCATATCAATGCCCCACATTGCAAAGGGCCACGGAGAGGACATGATACTCAACGGATTTGGAGGAACATGTACTTTATCTGCATAGATCTGGCATTTGTGACACTTGTGGGCATATTTGTAGCAATATGACTCCATTGTCAACAAATAATACCCCGATCTCAATAATTTCTTAGCCATCGCATGTCCTCCGGCATGGGTACCGAAAGAGCCTTCGTGCACTTCAATCATCAATAGGTCTGCCTCGTGTCTATCCACGCATCTGAGCAAAACCATGTCAAAATTTCTTTTATACAGCACGCCATCTTTGTTCAAGAAGAAACTACCGGCTAGCCTTCTTAATGTCTTCTTGTCTTTGGAAGAGTCCCCAGGCGGGTATTCTTGATTTTCCAAAAAGCATTTAATGTCATGGTACCAAGGCTTGTCGACAGATACTGCATCAACCTCAAACACAAAAGCAGGTCTATCAAGACGAGATACATCAATCCTGGGTACAAAGTTCCAACCATGCACTTTGATCATCGAAGATATAGTGGCCAAGGCGTCTGCAAACTTATTTTCATCTCTGGGAACATGGTACAACTTGACAGTTGTAAAGAAAGTCAGCAATCTCCTCGTATAATCTCTATACGGAATCAAATTCTGCTAATGTATGTGCCAAGTTCCCTTTACTTGATTGATTACCAGTGCTGAATCACCAAAGATATCGAGAGTCTTGATTCGTAAATCAATAGCTTCCTCAATCCCTAGTATGCAAGCTTCGTATTCTGCTTCATTGTTGGTACACCCAAAAGTTACTCGGGCAGTGAAGGGCATGTGAACACCTTCTGGCGTAATGAGAACTACACCAACTCCGCACCCATTCATATTAACTGCCCCATCAAACATCAAACTCCATTTGGATTCAGGGTCAGGCCCCTCCTCCAGAAGTGGTTCCTCGCAGTCTTTCGCTTTGAGAAACATGATGTCCTCATCAGGGAAATCAAACTTCATGGGTTGGTAATCATCAAGAGGCTGTTGTGCAAGATAATCTGACAGTATACTTCCCTTGATTGCTTTTTGGAAAGTATATTGAATATCGTACTCTGTCAGTACCATCTGCCACCTTGCAACTCTGCCTGTAAGTGCTGGTTTCTCAAAAATATACTTGACCAGATCCATTTTTGAGATCAACAGGGTTGTATGTGTGAGCATATATTGTCTCAATCGCTTTGCGGCCCATGCGAGTGCGCAGCATGTCTTCTCAAGCATTGAATAACGATTCACAATCTGTAAACTTCTTGCTCAGGTAGTAGATAACATGTTCTTTCCTACCTGTCTTGTCGTGTTGACCGAGAACACAACCCATGGATCCTTCGAGCACTGTCAAGTACATAATCAGTGGTCTCCCTTGAACTGGAGGTATCAGAATCGGAGAATCCTGCAAATATCTTTTTATTTTATCGAATGCATTTTGACAATCATCATTCCACCTGACCGTTTGATCTTTTCTTAGCATTTTGAATATCGATTCGCAGGTGGCACTTAGTTGAGATATGAACCTTGAAATGTAATTCAATCTCCCTAGAAAGCCGCGAACTTCTTTCTCAGTTCTCGGTATAGGCATCTCTTGTATAGCTTTCACTTTAGCAGGATCAACCTCTATTCCTTTTTCACTGACCATAAAACCCAGCAATTTTCCGGACCGCACACCGAAAGTACATTTGTTAGGATTCAGTCTCAACCTGAATTTCCTCAACCTCTCAAATAACTTCTTCAAGTTGATCAGATGTTCCTCTTCTGTCTTTGATTTAGCAATCATGTCATCCACATAGCACTCGATCTCTTTATGAATTAGATCGTGGAATAACGTCACCATTGCTCTTTGATAAGTTGCCCCTGCGTTCTTCAACCCAAAAGGCATTACTTTGTAACAGAAGGTACCCCACGGGGTAATGAATGTCGTCTTCTCCATGTCTTCAGGCGCCATCTTTATCTGATTGTACCCAGAGAATCCATCCATAAATGAGAACACTGAAAACTGAGCAGTATTGTCAACCAGCACATCAATATGAGGGAGTGGAAAGTCATCTTTAGGGCTCACCCTATTGAGATCTCTGTAATCCACGCACATTCTGACTTTGCCATCTTTCTTCGGCACCTGTACTATATTGGCCACCCAGGGAGGATAGTTGGTTACTGCCAAAAAACCTGCATCCAACTGTTTCTGTACCTCTTCCTTGATCTTCAAAGCCATTTCTGGTTTCGTTCTGCGCAGCTTTTGCTTGACCGGTGGACAATCCTATTTCAATGGTAGTCTATGCACAACTATGTCTGTATCTAAACCTGGCATGTCTTGATATGACCAAGCGAAGATGTCAACGTATTCACGTAGCATGACTACCAGCTCTTTCTTTACATCAGCCCGCAGACTTGCACCGATCTTGATCTCTTTCTTGCTTTCTTCTGAACCAATATTGATAACCTCAAGCTCTTCCTGATGAGGCTGAATGGTCTTTTCTTCCTATTTCAACAACCTAGCCAACTCTTCCGGGAGTTCATAGTCCTCATCACTTTCCTCCTCAGCTTGATAGATCGGATTGTCGAAATCATACGTGGGCATAACAGAATCATTTTCAGAGGAATCCACAAAATCAAGTCTGCATGATTGGATTAGTGCTTTATTTTAGATTATTTTTGCTTGAAAACAAAAGAAAAGAAAGTGCATTATCATTTTTTAATTTTCTTTGTGCAAAAATAAAAATAAAGAAGGAATAAAGGAACACAAATTTGTAAACAAAAACGTCTTTTTTATTGATGTTTGAACATTATATGCGAAAATATGGTGGCCCTACAAATGGATCCTTACACCTTGGGCAGAGTGTGGGATTTCATGCATTATGAAAGACAAGAATTATTACTTTGAATGATGTACCACATGAATGATTTCTTCGCTATACCAGTTTTGCAATGCCTCGCCCGGAGCCAGTGCATACACCCATCTGTCCAGATAATCTGAGCTTTCAGCGTCATCTTTTATTGCTGAGCAGGACTGATTAGGGTTGATAATTCCTCCACTGTTGAAATTGATTGGCCCACGGAATCGGGGAACTGGCGTCTGGCCCGGTTGGTATCCAATGCCAAACTTATCTTCTTTCACCAACACATCGATAGCTTTACCCCAACCTTGGGCATTTCCGCTTTCAACCACTTCTCTGGCCTGCTTGTAGGACGCAATTGATGCACTTGGCCTAACTGGCACATTTGACACCTCTACTGTTGAAGTAGATTCTGGGAATTGGTTGATATTCAGGGCTTCAAAAGACTGGCACATGGTTTCATGAATCTCCCCATCCATTTCCACATATTTGAAAGTGGATAGATGACTCACAAATATATCTTCCTCACCGCAAATGGTAACCACTTGACCCTCAAACACATATTTGAGCTTCTGATGTAGTGTGGAGGTAACTGCGCCTGCTGCGTGAATCCACGGTCGGCCCAACAAACAGCTGTAAGCAGGCTGAATGTCCATAACATGAAATATCGTCTTGAATATCTGTGGACCAACCTGTATTGGCAATTCTACCTCCCCAAACACCGACCTTTGGGATCCATCGAAAGCTCTCACAATCAGATCGCTGGGTCTAAGGACCAATCCATCTATTTCAATTTTCATCAGGGCCTTTTTGGGTAACACATTCAAGGAAGAACCTGTGTCGACCAACACATGCGACAAAACAGCTCATTTGCATTCAAGTGTGATGTGCAACGCTTTGTTGTGATTACGTCCATCCGGAGTCAAATCCATGTTCGTAAACCCCAACCCGTGGCTCACATTGACATTGGAAATTACCCCCTCCAACTGATTCACCGTAATCTCATGGGGAACATAAGCCATATTCAAAACCTTCAACAAAGCAGCCCGGTGTGCATCTGAACTCATTAACAGGGATAATATTGAGATTTTAGAGGGCGTCTGATTGAGCTGTTCAATGATCTTGTAATCACTCTTTTTGATAATCCTCATAAATTCCTCAACATCATTATCAAAATTGACTTTAGGGTCCTCTTCCTGAACAGGCACCTTGTCATCAACAACCTGTTTTCCTTTTGTTCTTGCAGCAGCTTCAACTTCTTTATCAGTCCTTAGAGTCTGGGGAGCAAACAGTCGACCACTTCTGGTAAAACCACTTGGTCCACTGACATTCTCAACACTAGTACCAACAGCAGCCTCTGCTTTCTGTTGACTTCCTCCTTGATGAGTATTAGTTCCATATTGCCATGGAACTGCCCTATTAGACACATAAGAAGCAGATTCAGGAACTATAATCGTAACTGGTCTCGGCCTCTCGGGCATGATGATAGCAACAGGATCTTCAACGGGCACTTGTATTTCAACTGGATTATAATAAATGGTAACAACATAAACATATTTTTCCTTCTCTACCTTATCAAACTGAAGACTTCCTTTGTCCATAAGATCTTGCAGTCCAATTTTTAACTTACTGCAGCCATTAATCTGTATTGAACAATCCTCACAATCAGAGCCACATCCAGGAAATACCTTTCCTTTTAACAAACGCTCTTTTACAATCAACAACGGAGTCTTTACCAAATTAACATCGATAATCAGATTCAATTTCTCACCATCAGAAATAACATTCATGCTTGCACCTCCATGATGGGGCATTGGATTATCACGAACATTCGGCGGCTTAGAGAAATTAATAGCTTTTGCGTCAATCAAGTCCTGAACCTTATGTTGAAAGGCCCACCACTTTTCTCTCGAGTGGCCTGGTGCACCAGAATGAAATTCACATCGAACATTAGCATCATAATTTTGAGGCAATTTCCCAGTATCTACCGGCCTCATAGTCCGTAGCTCAACCAACTTCTCTTTGAGCAGTTGTGGTAACAAAGCAGCATATGTCATAGGCAAGGGATCAAACTTACGGTCCCTTTGTCTATTAGCCTGGAATCGGGGTCTAGCTTGTTGATTTGGAGCTTGCTGTCCAGCCGGAACCGAAATAGTTACAGCGTCCACCTGATGGTAGGATTGAGTCCTGCCTCTGCCCTTTCCTCTATACACAGCACTGGACTCCCCTTCTCTTTTCCTTGGTCCATTAGCAAAGGGTTTCCTCGAACTCGAAGCACCAGTCCCACCGACGTCTTGAATTTTACCCAACTTCAGTAGACTCTCTATTCGTTCCCCAGCAATAACAATGTCGGCAAACCCTGTGGAAGGACACGCAGCCAATCTATCCAAATACGGCCCTTGGAGTGTGCTCATGAACATATCAGCCATCTCACGATTAGCCAAAGGTGGTTGAACTCGAGCAGCCAATTCTCTCCATCTCTGCGCGTATTGTTTAAAGCCCTCCTTGTGATCCTGAGTCATACTTTGCAGTTGAGTACGATTGGGTGCCATGTCCAGATTATATTGATACTGTTTCAGAAACGCAGCGCACAGATCTTTCCAGCTCTTTATATGAACCCTGTCCAGCTTAATGTACCATTCCAAGGAGGCGCCTGACAGGCTGTCCTGGAAGAAATACATCCAGAGCTTTTGGTCTTCAGTATAAGCGGCAATCTTGCGATTGTAAGCTTGCAAATGTGTTTTGGGACAGGTACTGCCATTGTACTTATCCAATGTAGGGAGCTTGAACTTGGGAGGGATTCTCACACCTTGCACGAGACCCATGTCTTCTACGTCAATCCCCAGAGGATTTTGGCTCTCAATAGCCTTGAGTCTTTCATCTAACCCTTCATACTTCCGGTCTTCATTGTAGAAACCCATGTCGTTGTTGAATGCCGTGAACTGGTCATCTTGATTATCCTCTAAGCCATTATTATCAAATCCCAGATGTACTCCGCCAGTGGGGATGTTGATGACAGGAGGAATGCGCACACTGCGATTTGGGATTTCAGTCTCCAGCCTCTGAATAGTGACTCTCATGGTATCTTGACCAACCCTCATGGTCTCCTGACCGGCCCTCAGCTCCTGCTGGCCTTGAGCAACCCCCTGCACTTGTTCCATGAACTGCTCCATCCTCCCCCTCAAATTAGCTAATTCAGTCTGAACTTGTTCCATGACTCTGGCTTGATTGCGTCGGGTAGAGTATCGGTGAACTGGGGTATCAGCTATCGTGCCTGAAAACCAAATAAAGGTTAGCAGACGCCTGCAAAAAGAACACCTATAATGCAAAAATGATATGCTATGCAAATGCAAATGCACAGTTATGTTTGTCATTCCAAGATACTTTTCATATCCTGATTCCAATCGTAACCACGAATTCCTGACGACCAGAAATCATGATTATTGAGTTTTTCCTTGAAGAGATATTCAGCTACGCCGATCACAAATATCTGAAGACCAGAAATTAGTGATTTTGTAGTGTGCCAGTGTGCAGATATCTTATTACATCACATATATCTGAAGACCAGAAATTATGAACAGAAATAGCTCATTTCATACAAATTCCCAAAAGTTTTCAAGCACATTTGTCATAGTTTCAGCAACAGAATAAGAAACAAGCAGTCATATGGATCCATCAACAATTCTGATGGTAACCATTGCAAATTACAAATAAATGACAAAAACCATTAATCTGACAGCTCTACGTCCTTCAGCTTTTGGCTGGAATACTTAATCTCTTCGAACAAGATGCGGGTACGCTGATGATGTGGCTTCTCAATCAGCTCTTTGATTACGACGTCCCTTTTTTCCAATGCATCAGATAATGAACCCATGTGCATCAGCAAGGCTTCATCTTCACCAGCTCCTTTACGCCTCTTAATCCCAGCTTGAATTTTAACCAGCTTCAGATCTGCTGTGACATCTTCAAGCTCTTTGTTGGCAATTTTCAGCTTTTCTTCAGCATTCTTTACCTGTTCATGACTTTTGCCAAGATCCTCTCGATACTTTCTTCTTTCTACATGTGCTTTCTTCAGCTCTTCATCTTTATCTCTTAACTAGATTAGCAATTCAGAGTTTTCAATTCTAACTTCATCCCACACTTGATGAAGTTTAGCTAACGAATCCTTGCTTCGGGCTAGCGCCTGCTTTGTAGCCTTGTGAGCCTGACTAGCATCATCTGCTCCCAAAGTAAGTTTCCGGAAATACCGGGCTCTATCATCAAAATCTTCTTCTTTGTCCGCCAAGATTTTCTCCGCTTTCAAAGCTCTCTTCTCCAGCTCTTTGTTATCAGCCAAAGCTTTCTGAAGACATCTGCTCATTCCAGAGTTCTCTATCTGCAACTCTCTAACCATTTTCTTCCATTTCTCGCACTCTTCAGCCGGTACCATGGAGTGTTGATTTGGACATAAGAGAATCTCTCTTGAAAAGGGTAGCAACAGCTCTTTGACCTTCATCTCAATCCAAGCATCGTAGTCAGGGTATGATCTATAGTCTCCTTTGCCAAAAGTTAACTTTCCTGCTCTTTGCCTAAATTTCCAGGCATTTATTACTTCTGGCACTCTTTCATTCTTGGTTCCCATGAAAAACAGAGAAGCACTAATCTCTTCATCAGCAGGAGGATTTCTCGAAGCATAACCAAATTGTCTAACAGCCAACACCGGGTTGTAATTAATC
The DNA here is from genome assembly GCA_022829125.1 of Lathyrus tuberosus. NCBI lineage: Eukaryota > Viridiplantae > Streptophyta > Magnoliopsida > Fabales > Fabaceae > Lathyrus > Lathyrus tuberosus. The sequence continues at coordinate 6,771,132 of JALAZF010000117.1, forward strand.
CCACCTCTTCTTCCAAGTAGAGGCACATTCGGAAAACTTCCACATTTAATAGTAAGCTCTATTGTCAGTAATTTGGGATCAAACCAAATGATGTTATTGGCAGTCAAACCTATCAATCTCTTAGACCATTTCATTGTCTCAATAGTTTCTACGAAAGCACCAGTTCGAGGTAAATGTTTGAAGAGCCAATGACATAACAATTGGGTACAGCAACTAACCAGACTTCCTCTTCCCTTCTCATTTTTGTAGTGTACTGAGTAATAAAAATCCCCTAGCAGGGTAGGAATCGGATTCTTCGAAACGAACACTTTCATCACCTGCATATCAACGAAGTCAGGTTAACCGGGGAAAAGCACCAAACCATAGATACAAAGAGCTAACACAGCATTGTAAGTAGTCCATTTTCTAGCCTCGGCAGCCTCCTGAGCTTGTTGAAAAAGAAACTCCAAATGAAATCCTTCGTCTTCTTTAAGTCTACTTAGGCCACTCTTCACAATAAACAGGTCCAGATGTAGAACAACAGCGATTACTTCGGGGGTAAGAGCATCTCCAGAAAAATACGGTATAGAAGACGTGACTGGAATTCCCAAAATAAATGAGAATTCCTCCAAAGTGGGCATCAAAATGTAGTCAGGGAACAGGAAACATCTCATTGATGGTTCATAGAACTGTAAGAAAGTGTGCAACCCATCCTTCTCATACTTTGTGAATGCACATACCATTTTAATCAGCTCTCCATATTCCTTCTGAAAAGCGCTGAGAACACCAGAACCAACCATGTTTATCATCTTGTTCAATGAATCCAGCTTAGGATCAAGGAGTTTATATGACACATTATTCTTCCTTTTAACCTCAACTCCTTGGAAACTCATGATTGGAATCAGACAATATGGTAGGTACCTGAAAATGACAAACATAACCTGTTATGATATGAGTATGCAAATGCAAAAGGCATGTGATCAAGCATTCAGATGTCTGTGTCTGTGTTGAACTATGTGCACTGTGTCTCTATACTGAATCTGGCAATACATCTGAGATGAATACTCAAACCACTGTCATAGGATACACTATCTGTAATAGTTATAGGATCACAGGTAAGGTATGTAGGAGGCTAGGTTACCTGCAAACCTGTAAACATCCCACCCATACTCACATGTGGTTCCTAGAAAACAAGGCTTGTCAGCTTTGGAGGTTTGAGAAGCGATAGCACATTCAGCCCATAGGATACAATGCTATGCCAATCAAAGAGGTCGTCCACTGACTTACCTTAGAAAATAAAGGTCATCCTATGCAAGTTCCAAAGTGGGCCCTCGGGTGCGAGTGGGTTTGCCACAGAATGTGGTCTGCCACCGTCACCACTAAAGAGAGATGTTTCCACTAAGGTCCTCATGATCGGTCACTAGAGTTGACAGCTCTCTAGATCAACATCCTGGAATATGCAAGATGCACACGCCATGATGGGTCCCAAGATAGCCTCGTCTAGCTGTGAATTTCGTGATTACCCAACGTACACAGATGGCACGTAGGTCCCACTACTCTCCACTCTAAATCTAAGTGTATACTCAAGCCTGTGTACTGGGCTCATCTCTCAGAAATCCCATCCCGCCAAACAGACAAAACAGTGCAGCATAGTATAATATATGAAATGTAAATGCTAACATGCTGTAAATATGGTACAAGTAATAAAATACAGTAAACAGCAAATACAAGATAACAGTAAACACCCAATGAAAGAAAAGCAAACAAGCGCTAGGATTGACTCGCTTAGGATGGACCAGCAATAGGTCAACCTTTCCCCAGCAGAGTCGCCAGCTGTCGCTCCCGGGATTTTCATCCAAGTACAAGCGCGAAAGTGGCACCGAAACAGAGTCGCCAGCAATGTGTATTTATCCCAAGAGAGGGAAAGGAAACACTGCGTAAACCTGAGGAAAAGGATAGAGCATGGTCTTACAACCAAGAGAACTGGATTCGGGAGTCGGTTACGCGAAGGGAAGGTATTAGCACCCCCACGCGTCCATCGTACCCGATGGGATCCACGCTTGCTGCTTCAATCAAAGGGTGAAAGAAATGATACTGGAAAAGGAACTGGGAAAGGAATGGAAAAGGAAAGGAAAGAGAAAGAGAAACAAATGTAGGGAAAATAAAAGAAGTGCTCGCATGGGCCCTACCCCACTACCTACGTATCTCATCGGGAGCATGAGAATCAGAGCGACGTAGTTCCCCTCACTAGGGATGGATTGTTTGTGTTTTTTAAGGAACAACTAACGTTCTGGCTCAGGTGTTGCAGGCTCGCTGGTCCGAGTACGTTACCATCTTGCAAGAGAACGAGGAGGAGCACGTTCGTACGTTAAGAGTGAATGAGGTGAGAAAAGAATTCCCGAAGGAAAGACGTTATTGTTTGTTTTTGTCTTTTAGAAGTTTTTTCATTTGTTCGCATATGATAGTGTATCTAAATCTTAATCCTTGGAATGTATACATCCTCACATTCCAAGATGGAATGAGTAAGAAAGTATACTAAGTGAAAAGAAGACCCTTACACTTAGTTCCAATTAATAAGATTCAAACACACTAGCATACTTATATTTATTAAGTGTCTTTGTTGATTATGAAATGAAGAAGTGTTTTTCATTATTTGTACCTTCAATAAATATTGCATTTAAGTCCCTCATACAAGATCAAATGTTTAACACATTGACCCAAGATGGGGCATATGTTACACATTCTAAGATTATAAGAGAAGACCCCTTTATAATCTTTTCTTTATATGAAAGGCCTAAATGCAATAAATGCCTACCTTTATTAGATATTTTGAATTTTTCTTTGAGATGAGAAGATGAAAGACTCAAGAGAGAGGTAAAGGTAAAAATCTATGTGAACTAAGACTCAATCCTAATTGATTATTTAAGGGAGTGATCCTAAAGGTTTGTGAGGTTGCAAAGCCTAAGGTCTAAAGAAGGAATGAGCTAAACAATTCACTTCTAAAGTAGAAGATGAATTGTAACTCAAAAGGGAAAGTAATGAGTTAATCAAAGAAAGTACATAAGTACTTAGCAAAACACAAGATTGAATTGTAAAAGATGAAAGGAAAGAGGTTTGAATGTGGATTCCTTATCCACACTCAATTTCAACTTACCAAAGCCCCTACATGGTTAGTAAACATGGAAACATGCATAAGAAGTAAAAAGAAACACTTAATGTACATTAAAGTTCAAAAGAACAAGATGAAGAATCAAATCCTAATATCACAACCAGAATGTGAACCATATTGACAACAAGTGATTATCATCATACAAATTCAAATGAATAAGCAACAATCATCATCCATTAGCATTCAAACATGTTTTCATAAGAAAGGATAGATGAAAGATGAAAAGAAATGAAAAGAACATGCACAAATGGAACATGTAATCCAATAATCAGAATTGAAACCAAATGAAAAAAAAAGATTTACAAACATCTCAAAGTATTCATGAATCAACAATCAAGACATTCAAGAAGTAATAGAAGAAGAATGGAAATGAAAGTTCAAAAAGAAAGTGCACACAATACATGTTACGAATGCACAAAGTTCAAGTTGAAATGAACATGCAAAGATGACCTATAATGTGTACTAAAGGACCTATAATATCACATGAATGACTCATAAAAAATGCAAATGCTCATACAAATATGCACAAAAGAAATCATGCAAACATGCACCAAAGTTAAAATGATATAACATGGATTATGCTTCAAATGCAATGCATCAAACAAAAATCAAATGGACTCATGCAAATTATGCAAGCATGTTATTAGAATGCCTAAGTCAGAAGTAAATCATACATCAAGATAGCATGTCAAAATTCAAGGCAAAATGACTTTAAACAATGCAATTAGGTCAAGTTGAAACATCATGCAAAGTAGTGCAAAAATAAGCATCAAAACATGTCATAAAATGACCTAAAAAATAAAATAAAAAACATCTAACATGCTTCAATGTATTAGTGAATCAATGCAAAAAGAATCAAGTCAAAACAATTTATAATGAGCAAGAACAACATTCTACAAACTCATGTATCAAATTTGGAATGCACACAAATGGAAATTCAAAGAAAATTATGGAACAGGGGTAAAAAGGTAATAAAATCATGAAATAAAAATATCCAAAATTTCTTAAATGTCTTAAAAATGTTCATGAATTTTTCTAGAATTTTATGATGCTGTTTTGTAATTTTAAAAATTAAAAAGGAAACGTGCATAAAATGAAGAAAATAAAAAGAAATTGAAATAAGAGAGGAGGTGCATGCATAGCAAATTCCCAGTTCAGAATGCAATGGGCCTAAAAAACGCGTGGTGTAAATATCAAATTAGCATAGGTCCATTAGACGCGTGGAACACAATATTATGGTGGAAATCAATCAACAAAATTGACTCACTCGTGACCATTGGATCAAATCAAAGTCAAGCCACAATCAAAGTAAGCGAATCATGCACATCATATTGCAGGTACACCATAATAACCATGTATGAACACGCATGCAAGCATCAGAGGTATTAAAAATGAATCACGTGACACACGCCCTCCCCATTAATTTGCTGGCAACATCACCACCCTTGGATTAAAACAAATCAAACGGTCACGACTTAAAATTTATTAAACCCTAATTCAAACCCTCACCGGCCGGAGAGGGACCTCCGGTCACCTTCTCCGGCCACTCTCCGGCAACTGTAACTTCCAAACCATCCAGAAAATCATATGGCATACATCAAAATAAAGAGGAAATCACGCACATTCCAAATCCATCAATGAAATCATCAAACCATTCACATACAACAAGAAACAAGCACGAACATATTGCCCTAAGTTTTTGGATCTAGGGTTCTAAGAAGCTCTATCAACTAGCCAGAGTTCAAATGCTCCTAGTGAGCTCATATCATCATGAAAACAACAAAATAATCAAGTAAACGTGAGAGAAATGTTTGAGAGTTTTAGAACCTGAACTTGCAGCTCTTGGAGATTCTTGAGAAAAACCAGAGGAAACACTTGCTCTTCAACCTTGGAGCTTCAAAACCAAGCAAAATAAATGCTGCTGGACTTTGTTATCTTGAGAACAGAGAGATTGCTGAAATACACTTGAATAACACCTTCAATCATGCACCATTGATGATGATAAAGATGAAGCAGATGAAAATCTCGTGCATTCAGAGAAGAAGTTTTGAGAGAGTTGATGAAAAAAAGTGAGAGAATCAGAGAGAAAGTAAAGAAAGTTTTGGAGTGAAAATGAGAAAATGAAGTTGAAGTTAGAAATGTGAGTGAAGCTTTGGTTTTATAATGTGAGCTAAACCATGGTTAACTGAGTTGAGGTGGTTTAGGTGAGTCATCCCTAACTAACTGAGTCAAGTTAGTTAGGGAGAGCAATGATATGGTGTAGTTGGTTCATGGTGTCTTATGGTGGGAATGAAAAGAAAATGGTGTAGCACGACTGGTGTAGCATGAAACTTGTCCAACAAGTTTATTCGTTCTATTTTCATGCAGGGCACGGGTTATGGCAAGTGTATGTGAAAATATGTTTGGTTTAATGTGGAAATGGTTGGATAATGTGAGCAATGCACGTGCAAATGCTGAGACAACAACAACAACATTCATTTCTTTTTCTGGTTTTTAGCAGCTTGAAACGAATGCAGACATGGTGGTTTAGTGATGATTTTCTCTCCACATTGTGGATGGTTTGATGAGGTCTTGAGGTCAATGAATCAAGGATGTGTAGCACTACAAGTTTTATGTGAAAAATGAATTGAATTGAGGCATGGAAGAGGTTGAAAAGTGACTTAAAACATTCATGTTTGAAACTGCATCATGGGCGAGGCATGTTATGTCATGGCAAGGCAACAATGCGCATGGATTCACAGCATGATCACTCTATATTAAGACCACCCTTTCTTCTTATCCTTTGATCAAATGAAAAAATCATGAACACCAATTTTGAAGATCTCACATAGAGGAACAACTTTCATGTTGAAGGATTTTTCATTTGAGGCCTCTAACCATGAGTAATTGATCAAAACATTTGGTCCACCACATGTTTGTGAAAATGACTGCGCATGGGCCTGGCAAGACTTGGTCATGACCTGGTTTTGGACCCACTTTCCTCCAACTTTGATCAGTCATATCTCACTCAATTTTTATCCAATGGAGATGTTCTACACATGGATTTGAAGCTTGAAACAAGATCTTTTATTGTGGCCTGGTGGAATTTTTATTTGATGTCTCAATTTTGAATGGCCTTGGTTCAAAGTCTGGTGCAAAATGGCCCAAAATTACTATTTTTGGAAACCCTACCTCTTCCAAAAATGGCAACTTTTCCAATCTTGATTTTTTCATGATCCTTTTGGAGTTTCTTGATCAAATTTTGTACATTAGACACATATAACATGAATTTCATGAATTTGGCCCCAAAAAGTCAAGAGTTGACTTTTTCCTCTGATTATTTGACTTAGCCCTAATTTTTCTGATTTTTGATCTTTCTTCCAATTGAACCACTTCTAAAACCAATTGAGAGGCAATTTTCCACACACATACACTTAAGAACATGAATAATACCATGACATCAAGTTTTGTCCAAAAAATCAGAGATAACCTGATTTAATTGGAAACCCTAATTTTGGCCCCTTCTGGTTAGGAGGAAATCGCACATCTTCCAAATCCAAAATCCTCTGAGTATGTTGTGTATCCTCTTAAAGGATGATGAGATATGCCAATTGAGGGTGACTTTGAACCAATGAACTATCTCTTTTGAGGGGTTTCCTTCAGTTTTTGGACCTCTTGCATTGTGAAGGATGTAATGCTTCAATCTCCTTTTGAATCTCACTTTCTTGAGGTTTTGGATGATCAATTGAGATAATATGAGACATGAAAGACCTCTTGGCTTGCCTTGAGGCAACTTGTTTGACCTCTTGTGCCTTGAATGATTCCTCGATTGCCCATCTTTCACCTGACCACATGCCTTGATGGTAAGAGGGATGCTATGCTTCATTTTTCTATGTTAAAGATGCAATGCAATGCTAATGAGATGGATATGATATGATATATGATAATGCTATGCTATGATGACAAAAGAGAGAGCAAATTTTGGGGTATTACTGATTTATTTTCACCATCCAAAACAGCAAGGAAGGATTCATCTCTCTTAACCCTAAGGGTGGATCCAATTAGATTGGAGTTCTCAGAATTGTTGAGGTAAATAAGTTTCGTTCTGAGAGAATCTTAGTTACTTGAGTCATGGGTGGCAACCTTGGTATCTCAACACTGTTTGTCAAAGAAGATACTTGCAAAAGATTGAATGCTTGATAAGTGTTCATGAAGTGATATGGTGGAGCTTAGCTACAACAGTGAAGAAGGGTTATTGGATAAGGATTTAAGATCAATTGCTATTTATGGAATTCACAAGTATTTAATTGATTATCCTTGAAAGTCAAGATTTATGATGTTCAACAAGATGTTGGAATATCTCATCATCAGAGTTTGTGTAGAATCATGGGAGGGGTGTTGCATATGCTTTAGCATCTGTTTTGGTCTTGGGTGTTGACCTAAGAATCGACTTCAGTCTGGTGTGACAGAAGCATGTGATCTTTGGAGAGTTTCTTGGCAAGAAACTGGTCTGGAATTTGGTGCTGTTGAAGATGAAGACGAAGACATCATAATCTTGATGGTTAATTCTTGGATCAGTTTATTTCTGATCTAAGAGTATTCGAGTGCAGCAGGTGTGTTCAAGTTGTTACTAGAAGCATCTGATGTTTATCTGGAAAGTGTCCTGGCAAGAGACTTGTCCAGAATGGATTGCTGGTGATGGCACAACTTGGATCAGTTTAGTTCTGATCTAGGTACTTGGGAGCATGTGATCTTGCTCATTTTGAAGGTCAAGGTTAAGTGGCAGTTATCTTTGACTTTCTACAGACTGCTTTACTCAAGAAAAGTGGCATTCTTTGGTATGGCTATGGTGTAGTCTATGACTACTTATCTTCTGAAGATTCAGACGTGGCAGGTGTGAAGTTTTTGGTGTTTCAAAGCAGTTATTCATCAAGGTGTGAGCTTGAAGGGAATATCTGTGATAAGCAGGATGCAGGTTGTCTACTCAAACTTGGTTGTTGAAACAAGTCTATGAGAGCATGGAACTCTTGTTTTGTTAAAGGGAGGAGGTTCTTCTAAGTGGCAGAAGGAGGAGCTGAATTCAGCAGCTGGATGTCATATCAGAATGTTCTGACATCTAGCTTAACATCAAAATCTCAGCTGGTGATGCGGTACATCAGCTTAAGATAAGGTGATCTATAAGAGAATAAAAGTTATGGATGCTTCAAAAAGGTATATCTCATGCAGTTTTCGGGAGCTGTGGATTGAGAAGATGTTACATGTCTAGAGGCTTGGTGGATCCAAGATGTCTTGCTATGGAGCATGTAGTTCATGTGACTTGAAGATCATATTTCATTGGCGGATCAGTGTATCTTGTGGGAGTTCTGAAGAAGAGTGAGATCAATCAAAATGTGGCATTTAGTTGGTTTCATAGTGTGCATTCAAGCAGGGTGCTTGGAACTAATTACTCTTGGGCAGAAGGGTAGTTGGTTGAAAATGACAGGAGGTGATGATTCTTGGAGCTTGTGGCAGAAGTTCTCAGTTTATGAAAGATACCTTCTTTTGGTGGATGAGAGTTTATTTCTCTCTTGGTTATCTGGAGTTCTTGTTGATCAGGCTGGTGGCACAATGTTGTTTGAAGATCTTCAGTTGGATTACTATGCAGATAGTAAGTCCAGTGATGAAGCATATCAAGAACCATGTGTCATACCCCTAATTTTGACCACCAAGATTTCCCATCATTGTGAGGATCATTACCATAATATGGATGTATCAGCATACCTAATCAATCTCCTCAAGGATTGTTGAGCACTCACATCAACCAAGAATTAGGGTTTTGAGCCCACTCAGAGTACTCAGACAAAGGATCAATCAAGAATGGACATGATCTTCAACTTGTCTAGCCTTTCAAGCATCCATGAAGGATCAAGAGGTCTCCCATATCAATAATCAAGCACAAGGTGGCAATATTCCAAGTGGATCAAACCTCAAGATCGCCAGTGTCACCAAATTAGGGTTTTGGTCAACCAAGACCTCCAGATGAAAATTTTCATCTGGGCATGAGCCAATACTTCAAAACATGATCCAAAATGCTCCAAAGGACCTCATGGATCCCATCATCAAGTCAAAACAATCTCAGGGGGATCATTCATCAAAAATCAGGAATGTAGGGTTTCTTGACCTAATTTACCCCTAAGTTGACTTTTGAGACAAGGCATGAACCAATACCTCAAGAAGTGTTTTGAAGGCCTCCAATACATGACATTGATCCATTTACAACAATGGATTGATCCAAGAAGCTTGATTTACAAGTTTCAAATTCATCTGGACCACAATTAGGGTTTTGAAGAAAAAGTCAACTGTATCTTTGACTTTTGACCAAGACATGTTCCCAAACCTTGGGACATGATTCAAGACACCCTAAAATACCTATAGAATCCATCCATTAGTTTTGGATTAGTTCAAGAACTTGATTGTATAAAGGATCACACAATTTGGAATTCATCTGACAAAAAGTCAACTGTGCCCAAAATCAATTTTGACTTTTTGGAATTTTTCACAAATATGGCTCCCCTAAGTCAAAAACAATGTTAATGTATGGTTTTAATCATCATTCATCAAGAAAAATCAAGAAAAGTGAGGTTTCTTGCAAAAGGGGCAACCATAGAAAACTTAAATTTTTCTAAGTTATGGAACAAAAGTGATTTGGTACCAACTTTGCAAGGTCATAACTCCCAAACCACAAAGCCATTTGCTTCCATCCAAAGCTCAAATGAAAGCTCTCATGACATACTTTAAATATGTCAACGACATCTCATTCCAAATCATCATGGATTCTGAGTTATGGTTGAATCAAAATCACTAAAACATGAAAATGCTTCTTTTTCCAATACTTAGAGAAAATTCTGTCCAAGACAGATTTTAGGTAAAACACCAAAACTTGGGAGATGTTTACACCTAGTTACAAGAAGAATCAATCTCAAATGTAAACATCAAAGTTGTTATACATGTTGCCAACAATCCAAAGAGATCATTGGCATGAAACAGCTTAACTTGAGCCAAGAGTTATGGCTGCCACAAGAGGCATTGTTGCAACTGTTTTCATGACAGTTTGGATGTTTTCTTGCAAGCCACAATTTTTGAGTCAAATGCAATGATCACTAGGCCAAACCAATTCAATGTGATCAGAGTGACTCCTTACAAACCCGCAGGATAGTTCCAAAGAACCAAGGAAAAATCTCATGAGAATGATGAAGTTTTGTCATGGAAGCCTTAAATTTCAAAGGCAATTATGAGCAAATAGTGCATATTAAAGATTCCTATCCCTTGTAGTCAAGATGCTCTAATAAACAACATTTAAGAGGTCTGAAGAATATGGATTGAGTCAATATATAGCTGAGCTATTTGGGACTGCTATTGTACCTTGTGTAAGAAGCAATTATGCCAAGCCAAAACCATTGAATTCAGTTCTTATCCTTCAAGTTCCAACTGTTCATGCTTGACAAATCTATTCACCTATAAATAGAGCTCTCTTCTGATGTTTACAAATACACCAAAGCAACTTACAACATAGCTTTCTCTCATTTCCTTCTTAAACACAAAAACTCCATTTTCTTGAGAAAGCACTATCGGGTTTTGAGTTGGAGACGAATACAACTCAAACCAATGGTTCACACACCTCATATACAACATATAGGAGTGATCTAAACACTTACATTCAATATGTAACATCCAAATCTTCAAGTCACCATCCTTTTGCTCAATTTTGCCTCAAAGCTGCAGATTGAGTCGTGTCAAGTGATTCAGAAGGTTTCAATCCAGTCTCAAAATTGGAACACCATCCTTGAGGGTCAAGGAAGTTATCCAGATCATCAGAACACATATGTAACATCTCCAACAGAGAATTCAATTCTCACTTTCAAGGTTATCTTCATTAAAACTAAACGCATTAATTCATGCATCATAAACATACTTTCAAGTTACCAATATGTTTCTGATAGTTTATAGATCATTTTCCCTCAATCAATTGCTTCATATCTTGTACATATGAAATTTCATTTTAAATTCTCTTTTTAGGGTTCATACGATTTCAAACAATTTTTTTCAATTCTTTAAATTTAAATAAAATTGAGTAATACCATTCAATTTCTCGTTCAAAAATAGACATGTTTCGTTTTTGAATCATCCTAAATGGTTGTGTATTAATGGAGATACGATTTTAAAATTTGAGGATGATGATGAAGATGAAGGTGGTGGCCATGGCGCATTCTTCAGAATCAAACATATTTTCAATATATATTATTCAGTTGCCAATATATGTTTGAATTGGCATTGCATCCTAGTGGAAACACTAGTATTTGTGTGTGTAGCGAGCGAGAGGTCTGGGGTTCAAATCCCCCTCGCCCCAGACCTTTTGGTATTTTTTTTTTAATCATTTTCAAAAGAGACTTTCACATATTATTTACCCTTTCCATTCTCTATCAGCCAACGCACTTGGCTCAGTTGGTAAAGTTTTAAACCCTCCACCCCAAGGGCGTGGGTTCAAACCTTGGGAGGACCATCCCATATTTTTACCACTTTTTCTTTTCACATTTTTTCACAATTTCTTAATAACTTCAAAAATTAATTTCTCTTTCAATTTCAATAATTTTTGAATGATTCTTTTTTTCAAAATTCACAAATATGTTAAGGTATTTTTATTCCACAAAAAAATCAAAAAATATTATTTATTTAATATATTTTGAATTTTTGAAAAGAATTTCTTTTTTAATTGTTTTTAAACATTTTTAAATAAATTCTTTCCCTTGATTTGTCAATTTCAAATGATTTTCAAATCATAAAACATGATTTTTCAAACATTAATCCAAGATCACAACTTGTTTCACACACATGTTTGATAATTTTGATCATTTTAAATGATTTTTGTTCAAATTAAAATGTATTTTTCAATCAAATTAGGGTTTTGATCATTTTCACCCTCACAAACATTTTTCAAAACACTTTTGGGCCTCTAATAGAGTGTAAGACCCATCCCTTATCACACACAATTTTTTGGGCCTCAGTCATTGTATAAGTCCCGATACGATTTTAAAAGCTCGGCGCGATCGCCATTTTCAAAACAATGTTCATCTGGGCATCTCTCTGAGCTGTAAGCCCCATCTTTTGTAGAAAAATAAACTTTTGGGCATCTAAGACCCACCTCTTTTGTAAATACAACAAATTTGGGTCTCAGCCATTGTATAAGTCACTCTGTGGTTTTCAAAACTACGACGCGATCGTCGCCTTTTCAAATGAATTCATTTAGGCCTCTCCTTAAGTATAAGGCCCAAACTTCCTTTTACAACAACGTTCCTTCTGATTTAGATTCAAATTCATAGTTGTTATCAAAACTTTCTTCAATTTCTTGAATAACTAACTATACAACTGTGGTTACTATGCTGGAGCTTGCACAACTGTAAGTCCTACCATTTTCTTTTACGTATTTGCTTATATATTTCATCGGTATATATATATATATATATATGAAATTCTGGTATCAGATATGTGATGTTAAATGAGATGTTACAACATCAATATCTGTTGTATGAACAAGACAGTAAAATAACAGCACGTGAAAGCAATAAATAAACACAGAGAATTGTTCACCTAGTTCGGTCTAACAACCTACGTCTGGGGGCTACCAAGCCAGGGAGGAAATTCACTATCAGTAGTATCAATTCATAGACTCTACGGCCAACAGACCAGTTGACAATCTACTCACTTAATCACTACCCAATGACACTTCTATCTAAGACACTCTAAGATATGAGACACCTCTCACTCCCCCTCAATCACAACAGTGATAACAACATATAATAAGGAAAGCAGAAAACACACTTCAACGACAATACCTTGATCTTGCTTAAAAGCTTCAACCAAGAACAATACACTCGTGCTTAAAAGCTTTGAGTGGACACATTATAACTCAACTAAATCAGTCCAATTCAAACATCAAAATAGATGGATGAATGGCTCACAAATAACAGACGAAAACACAAACCCTAACACCTGACACTCAGTCTTTTATCTCTAGTCTTCGTAGCTTCCAAGTAGGGTTGATACGTCTTTAAATAGAAACAATTCTTGGGCTTGTGCTCTGTGAAAAACTCAGATTTGAAACACAATAAAAACCAGATTTTATCTTCAAATCTTTTCGCCCTAAATAGAGAAACAAACGATTGCATCTGAATAAATCTTCTCCAAGAATTTCTCCTGCAATCTCTCAAACAGAATCTCTCAAAACATAACAACTAACACGCATCCCTAAAGTATACACCAGACTGAACATGATGTTCTGTCACCAGATGTTAAGACATCAGTCTTGACATCATGCATAAAAACTGCAAGACCAAACAACACACTACATGCAGAATGATAGACAGACATGTTAAGACATCAGACATGACATCTTGACCAAACACATTGTTTTACCAAAATTACTGCCAACAACAGAACTAATAATCTCCCCCTTTGGCTAATTTTGGCTAAAACAATATCAGCACACATCAGAGATACCTGCAGCAGACACACACACATAACACTATCATTCAGCAGCTGCACACCAATCAAAACACAAACTCCCCCAGCAACAACCAGAAATCCAACTACTTCAAACCAACATCAGAACATCACAGAGAACATCCACTCCACTCCCTACAGCATAACAGCAAAGCCCAAACTACTCTCCCCCTTTTTAGCCATAATTGGCCAAAGAGTTATGAAAGAAGTCAAGTCAGTACCAAGAACTCACCCTCTCTACTCACAGTTAGTCAAACTAGCTACCAGTCAGTCAACTTAGCTCTCCCTTGTTAGCCACATAATGTCAAGACAAGTCATTGAACATCCAAACAAGATAATCATATAGGAAACAATATCCAAGATGTTCAAATACATAGCAAATACCCAATAAGCAAAACAAAAAACTAATAACAAAAGAAAAACCAAAAGAACCAACAAGGAACAACAGCAACACCATCAACAGAACACAACAGAGTGCCAGAACCAAGTCATTCATCAGTATCCTCACTAGAGGCACCAGCTTCCTCTTCTCCCTCATCATCAACCTGTTCCAACCTTTTGATCAAGGCTTCTAATTTCAGCTTCCTAGCAGTATTTATGCTTATCACTATTTCCAGCTCCTTGCAAGTAGCCTTTAACTCACTGATTAACTCACCTGTGGTGGTATTCTTGTTGCCAACAGTTGCAGATGTTGAAACAATATCAGGAACATGTTGTCCTACAAAGAGTTTGGAGTGAAGAGACAAAACAGACTCCCTTTTGCAAGCAATATCTGTAGCAGCCAAGATCCCAGGATGTTGATTCACAATAATTCCACAGATTAAGGATGGAAAAGCAATTGGCAACTTCATAGCCATTGTTCCAGCATGTTTGACTGTTTGATTAAAAATATAAGAACCATAATCAAAGTCCTTCTTGGTTCCAACTGCAAAGATAAACTTACCCAACCCAACAGAAATTGTAGTCTTATGGTTGGTAGGAACCCAGTTGGCAGCTCCAATCCTATGTAGTATAGCATACTTAACACTCAAAAGACCAGCAACCAATTTTCCCTTCAAAGGCCATGCAGTTACTTGATTTGCAGTAATCTCCTTGCAAATCTGATTGTCAGTGACCTCCAGCTCACTCTCTGCTTGTTCACTCCTTCCCAAGTACCTGTTAATAACAGTAGGAGAAAACTCAATACACCTACCTCTTACATAAACCTTTCTAAAATCCATACTCCTGCTATCAGTAATGTCTTCAGGGATGTTCACAATGAACTCCTTGACAAGCATATTATAACATTTTGAAAAACTAGACACGGTCTTCATTAATCCAGCATAATTGATCAATTCCATAATCTCCTTCATCTCAAGAGCATCTCTACCTAGCTCTCTCTCCATGGCAACCCTTCTTTGATAAACATACTTCCATTTTTGCATACTAACAACAGAATGAAAAGAAACATTATCTAGTGGAGCATCAGGAACTTTATCAGCAGTTCTACTCACAACAGGCTTTTTCACATGAGTGATGTCCTGGACATCATCTTCAACATAATAGTCTGAGTCAGACTCAATCTTGATCTTCCTCTTTTTGGAGGAGGTAGCTACCTTGCTCCAAGATTTTGGGGGTCCCACAACAGTAGTCTTTTTCTTACCATTAACAACTTTCACTTTAGGAGAGGTATCCACAGATTTCCCTTTCCTTGTCTTCAACCTCTTAGCAATACCAGGATGTACATTTGCAATTAACTCGTTGTCAGAGGGAACATCAACAAGATTCACAACAACATCATCAGAGTTAACAATTTTTTCCTTACTCTGATCAGCACCAACACTCTTCTTCCCTGAACTAGAGTCCTCAGTAACACCCTTACTTCTTCCTTCATTAAGCACAGAATTAGCCAATTTGTGCAAATTTGCAGTCTCAGTATCTTCCTCAGAACTCGAAGAGTCTACTTTTCCTTCCTCACTTTGATGTGCATCCAAAGTAGGAACATCATCAATTTTAGACAGAGGGACATTAATCCCAGGAACCCTACGCTCTCCATACAATAGACCAGTGACAATACTTTTAATGGTTCTATCAACATACTTACTACCTTCCCTATGATCATAAGAAGACTCAACGGTGGTTTTAGAAGAGTTACCTGCAGGTGTACGTTTGGAACTTCTTACATGCAGTTTGATGGGCCTTGTCTTTTCAGTTTCAGAATGGGGAATCATGGATAGAGGAACAATGTCAAGAGCATTATCAGGGGAGACCTCTTCCGAAGAAACCCTAGATTTTGCATGCATAGGATTCTTGGTAGCTGATTTCTTGGATGGTGATGGCGGTTGTTGAAACATTGTAAAGATCTTGCAAAGGGTGAGGTTAGGAGCAGAAGGGTTTCTTTCTCTGAGAGGGAAGATGAACGAGCAGAGCAAATAAGGTGTAAGACGTATGTTGCGTGTGGGAGCAATATGTTGAAATGATTGCATAAAATAGGTGGGCTACTTTTGGAAACACAAAAGGAAATTAATGATATTTCCACAAACCAGTAAATGACTTTTAAAATTCAAAGAGATTTTCCCACATGCCTTTAATTGCTACAAGTCTTCACACATATGGATACCCAATTTTCTTCTTAAGAATTCAAATTTACTTGCATCCACAGTCTCAACCGATTTTCTTTCAGTGGGAACAATTTTCAAAATTATCACATTATCTTCCACAAGACTTCTGATCAATATGCTCAGGATGTCATAGTGTAATGTCATGACATCTTGCTTGACATTGTACTTAGTCAGCTTAGTCTGAGATAGGAGTTTATAAACATCCATCTTATCACCAAGGCACATCTTAGGTTCTGTCTGCTTTTGCTGAATACCCTGTTTGGTCATTTCAACAATGCTTTTGGATTCCATCAGGTCCAAGTGAGGTAGATCCAGCCCTTTTGAAGTAGTGAGATGTTGAAACTTCTGGTGTAACATCTTACTCTTAGTTTGCTTCACACAAACTCTTCCTTCTTCCAGCTTTAGCTTAGGTATTCCTCTGACATTTTCCAAGGAGGTGATCCTATTTATTTCTTGTTGAAGACACAGTTTACCTTTATCCTACAAGTAGAAATTGTCTAAAGATCTGACACCCTTCATGGTTACTTCACGCTTTTCATTAGTAACCAAACAATCAGATTTTGTGAAGTTGACCTTGAACCCTTCATCAAACAGTTGACTGATGCTTATCAAGTTGGCTTTCAATCCTTTCACTAGCAGCACATTATCAAGATTAGGAACTCCTGAACAGTTCACCTTTCCAATCCCTTTGATTTCTCCCTTTGCTTCATCACCAAAAGTCACATAACTTGTGAAGTAAGATTTGATATCCACCAAGCAGTTCTTGTCACCTGTCATATGTCTAGAACATCCACTATCAAAATACCAATCTCCTATGGTAAAATCTCTTAAAGACATGTGAGCTATCAAGCTGTTAGTAGCAGCCTTGGGAACCCATTGTTTTCCATTTGTAGGAATACTTTGATTTGTTCTAGGTTGAGGATCAGCCTCAGGAAATCCATGCAATTTGAAGCAAAAAGGTTTTATGTGACCAAACCTTCCACAGTAATGACATCTCCATCTTTGAAATCCTCCTCTGAAATGGTTGGGATGTCTTCTCCCTTGAGGGTGTCTTCTCCCATGATGTTGAGGCTGTCTTCTGCCATGATGTTGAGGCACAAAATGATTAGGTCCAGAAACATGAATTTTCCCATGATGTTGAGACATCTGATGGGACATGTTATGTTTAAGTCCATATGAACTAGCATCTGAAATGGGTTTCTTCTTATCATATCTCAGCCCTGTCATATCTCCTGCCATCTTTCCAGCTTGAAGGATTTCATCCAAAGTGTCAGTTCCACTGTTCAACATTCTGAGAGATTTGGACATTTGATCAAGGTTGCATTTCAGCAAGCTGACTTCATTTTCCAGTTCAGCCTTGTTAGTCTTTAGTTGGATTATGAGTTCCTTTTGCTTCTCCCCTTCTTGACACACTTCTTCACTTCTGATACATAGCTCTCTATATGATTCAGCTAGTTCCTCATAGGTAATCTCTCCATCACTTGAATCATCATCAGTCTCACATATTCCAGTCATTGCTCTGACATGCTTGGCAGATTCATCTTCACCTTCAGTGTCTTCATCAGACCAAGTGACAGACAAACCCTTCTGTTTAAGGTATGTAGGACATTCAGCTCTAATGTGACCATAACCTTCACAGGCATAGCATTGGATTCCTTTGTCATTATTAGGCTTTTCCTCTGCTTTG
This sequence comes from Lathyrus tuberosus, assembly GCA_022829125.1. NCBI lineage: Eukaryota > Viridiplantae > Streptophyta > Magnoliopsida > Fabales > Fabaceae > Lathyrus > Lathyrus tuberosus. The sequence goes on from JALAZF010000117.1 coordinate 6,789,082, forward strand.
GTTTTCTTCATCTGATCACCTGACCTGTTGATGTCAGATGTGATGTTCTTGACATAAGGTTTATAGCTCCTGTCCATTCTTTTCAACACCTTATTAAACTTCCTACCCAGCATCACGATTGCATTGGATAGCTCCTCCTGAGTTTTAGGACTACACTATTTCTCATCATCTTCTGTAATAGACACCAAGGCTATGCTTTTGACCTTCTTTTTAGATCTGTCATTCAACCCTAATTCAAATGTCTGAAGTGAACCAATCAATTCATTTACCCTCATCTGGCTGATGTCTTGAGCTTCCTCTATAGCAGTCACCTTCATATCAAATCTCTTGGGAAGAGATCTGAGAATTTTTCTTACCAGCTTCTCATCAGACATCCTCTCTCCTAGGGCACTAGAAGTATTTGACAGTTCAAGTATATTAATGTGAAAATCATGAATGGTCTCTTCATCTTTCATCCTCAAACTTTCAAACTTTGTTGTTAGCAGCTGAAGTCATGACATCTTGACCTTGGAAGTTCCTTCATAAGTTGTTTTCAGGATATCCCAAGCCTCCTTAGCCACTTCACATGTGTTGACCAGCCTGAAAATGTCTTGTCAATACCATTAAATAAAGCATTTAAGGCCTTAGAATTCCCAAGAGCGAGTTCATCTTCTTCCTTGGTCCACTCCTCCTCAGGTTTCAGCTTTGACACACCATCTTTTCCCACAATGACAGGATGTTTCCATTCTGTCAGAACAGCCTTCCAAGCCCTGTTGTCTAAAGATTTCAGAAATGCAACCATGCGAGGTTTCCAATAGTCATAATTTGATCCATCTAGAATAGGGGGTCTATTCACAAATCCACCACTCTCCTTGTCCATTGCACCAGAAAGTAACAGCCCTAGATCTCACCCAGATATAGAGCAGGATGACCTGCTCTGATACCAATTGAAATTCTGGTATCAGATATGTGATGTTAAATGAGATGTTGCAACATCAATATATGTTGTATGAATAAGACAGTAAAAGAACAGCACTTGAAAGCAATAAATAAACACAGAGAATTGTTCACCCAGTTTGGTCTAACAACCTACGTCTGGGGGTTACCAAGCCAGGGAGGAAATTCACTATCAGTAGTATCAATTCATAGACTCTACGGCCAACACACCAGTTTACAATCTACTCACTTAATCACTACCCAATGACACTTCTATCTAAGACACTCTAAGATATGAGACACCTCTCACTCCCCCTCAATCACAGCAGTGATAACAACATACAATAAGGAAAGTAGAAAACACACTTCAACGACAATACCTTGATCTTGCTTAAAAGCTTCAACCAAGAACAATACACTCGTGCTTAAAAGCTTTGAGTGGACACATTAAACTCAAATAAATCAGTCCAATTCAAACATCAAAATAGATGGATGAATGGCTCACAAATAACAGACGAAAACACAAACCCTAACACCTGACACTCAGTCTTTTATCTCTAGTCTTCGTAGCTTCCAAGTAGGGTTGATACGTCTTTAAATAGAAACAATTCTTGGGCTTGGGCTCTGTGAAAAACTCAGATTTGAAACACAATAAAACCCAGATTTGATCTTCAAATCTTTTCGCCCTAAATAGAGAAACAAACGATTACATCTGAATTAATCTTCTCCAAGAATTTTGCCTGCAATCTCTCAAACAGAATCTCTCAAAACATAACAATTAACACGCAGCCCTAAAGTATACACCAGACTGAACATGATGTTCTGTCACCAGATGTTAAGACATCAGTCTTGACATCATGCACAAAAACTGTAAGACCAAACAACACACTACATGCAGAATGATAGACGCACATGTTAAGACATCAGACATGACATCTTGAACAAACACATTATTTTACCAAAATTTCTGCCAACAACAGAACTAACTATATATATATATATATATATATATATATATGTGTGTGTATGTGTGTGTGTGTGTGTTTGCTTAGAGTTTTCCCCAACAATTAGGTTTAGGATTAGATCAAACCAGTGGTTACTATTTTAACACAGTCAAAACTAGTTCCTCGTAGGAAATTCCAGATACAGTCTTGCCTCCTCTTGGGCTTATACAATATGGAACAGAGAAAGACATTATTCTCGGTGAAACTTTTCTCAAGACTGGCACAACTTAGAAATTTGTACAAGAAATTCATTTTCCCAGAGAGGATTAATTCCCGGTGAAACCTCTTTTGAATTTCTTTAAACCCTTGAACTGTTCACTAAAGAAAGGATTATTCCCAATGAAACCTTTCTTGAACTTTCCTCGGGTTTGGACCCATAGGTTTCCTAAAAGCATCCACAACCTCCTCTTAGGCTTTGTACAAGGACCCTCAGGCTTCTTAAAAGTTCTCAGCCTCCTCTTGGACTTAGTACAAGGACCCAAAGACTTCCTACAGGTATAGGACATAACCTAGTCATATTTTGCTAGTTCACTCCTCCAGAGAGTCAGAACATCAAACCAGTTTAGGGTTGATTCTCATCCCTTAAAACATTAGCCTCCTCTTGGGCTTCATACAAGTAGACTTGGAGAGTCTCAGCCTCCTCTTGGGCATCATACAAAGATCATCCTCCGGTTAAGATCAACCTCTTCTTACCAGTAGACTTGGAAAATCTCATCCCCTTTTAGATCTCAAAGAAACACTCAAGCTTCCTAAAAGCACAGGAAAAAGAAAACCTGATCACTTCATCAATTTCCAGCAGAGTTAAAACCTCCATAGGTTTTAAAACTCAACCTTTAAACTCTCATTCTAAATTCCCCAGCTAGGGTCAAATTACCACCAATAAACCCTCAATCAGAACCTCAAGGCATATGATATTTCAACTCTTCTTCACTCCTCAGCAAGAGTTGATTCCCCAATTTAGACCTGTCTCTGGGTCTCAATAAATCCTCAGCAGAAGCTAGCCTCCTCTTAGGCTTCATATAAGAAATTCCCCAACCAACCTCCTCTTAGGCTTTGTATAATGATTCTTACCTTAGCAGTTTTAGCCTCAATCTTGGGCTTTGTACAAGACAGACAAAATATTCTCCAACTGAGTCAATAACTTTTAGCCTCAATCTTGGTCTTTGTACAAGACACATATAAAACCTCCCTAGTGGAGTCAATCTCTTTTTTAGCCTCAATCATGGGCTTTGTACAAGACAGACAAAACTTTCCCCGGAAGAGTCAATCTCTTTCAGCCTTAATCTTGAGCTTTGTACAAGACAGATATAAAACTCCCTAGTAGAGTCAACCTTTTAGCTTCAACCTTGGGCTTTGATCAAGGCACACAAAAATATCCCCTCAGAGGAAATCAATAGGTCTCTCTCTAGGAAGACATTTCTCTGTACATCACATATCAAATAAACAATCAAACAAAACCTAATTCCAGATAACTGATGTAAGTAGCACACTTGTTGATTTAAAAATCCAAGCTGTAGTCCTTCTTTTATCCTAGTAAACTTCATTTTTCATCTAATTATTGTAAGTGGCAAGCCTCTGGATTATTTACATCCAAGCCAATGTCCCTCTCTTAGCATGAAATACTCCTAAGGAAAAATGGCATTGCTCTACACTGAGTTAAAGTTTCCTCCTTCAGGACAATTCCCTTATAAAGGAAATTATGGCATTGCTAGATTCCATACATTCCATTTAAAGTAATTCTCCTTTATAATCAGTCACCTAACAACTGTGATAAACAGATGAGATATCTCCCTTTAGAGATGACAAATTCTCTTTCAGTCAAACCTTTAGCTTCAATCTTGGGCTTTGAACAAGACACAAATATTCCTCTAGCTTTAATCTTGGGCTTTAAATAAGACACCAAACATCTTTCCTCCCATAGAATAGAAGGAACTATGATTGCTCTGATTTCCTTATTATCATTACGGGAATACGTAGGCATAAGATTGCGAAATCTTAGCGAGCACACAAATCAAAAACTTTAGGTCAAGTACCTTACCAAAAAACATCGAAAAAACCGAAAAAAAAAAATCTCTCAACACTCCCAAAGGAGAAACTTTCCCAATTTATAACAGATAAACACCAGTAAGTAGATAATAGAAGAACATGCCAAAGAATCTATGGATAACCATATATACGTTGGGTAACTGACAACTCCCCATTGTATAATCTGACCCAGGACCCCCCAATCTCTTAGCATTTGTTAAAGAAAACATTTGCGTGCAAGGTTAGTTTTAGATATCTTCCCTTTCCTTTCCAGCTTCATAGGATAAATAAGAAATCAGAAAGTAGCCCCCAATTCCAACTATTACGGTAAGGTGGTCGCGTCACCGACAAAAATCACATGCTACACCTTGGTGTGTGGTGTCTGTGATGTGTGAAGAATGTCCTAATTAGTGTTAGAACATTTTCTGGGTTGGTTATCCTTGGAGTAGGATACTAAGTACTGAGTGTAGAACTTGACACTCACATCTTGTCTAAGAAGTATTTATCTTATCATACGGGATAATTATGGGTAAATGATTGTCTTGGAAGTCTGATGTGAATGAGACATGCTAGAAGTAAATCAGTTGGTGCTTGTGGAGAAAATGGGCTGAAGATTTTTGGAGCATCTGTTTGATGTTCTTTAAGTGTGAAGAATATCTAGGTGAGCTAGCAAACTAAGGGGCCCTGTGCGTCTCTTTGAGGAATGTGAAGTATTCTGATTCAATTGGGTTGTATCTCAGGGAACAAGGAGATCTATACATGAGAATTCAGGAGAAATTTGTGTGGTGTATAGATGGTTTCTAGACGAGAGGGATCAATGGAGCTTTGGTCTCAATCCAAGAGTTTGTTAGTTGTGATACACAGATGCGTTCAGGGTATTCACACACTATATGATCATGAAGCTGTCATGGGATATCATGTAGTGGTTTTGGGGTGTTTCTTGCTGAAGAAGCATCTGTTGAGAAAGATAGGGGCTATTTGTTATATGTACTAGTGTGGTACATGGATTGCTTGAGGGTCAAGCATTGGGTGAATGCGTTCAGCAGGTGTGTTGAATACAGGGTGCGCTCTTGAAGACATGAAGATGCATCTTATGTTTTCCATTCATCAACAAGGTGTTAACTTACAAATGAGCACTGGTTCTAAATGCAGGGAGAGTAGTATTTGTGGTTTCTTGTTGTATGCAACTACTTAGGGGAAGCATGATAGTTTGTCATGCTTGTGTTGCTTGTGTTGCTGCTGCTTCTGTTGTTCCGCTGCATGTATTATGATGTGTGGGGGTTTTCCCTTGAGGGGGAGGACTAATTGTGTATGACAGGGGGAGTACTGCTACTAACTTGCTTGCTTTTGGTTGATTGCCCTTAAATGCATAGTTGCTTGGTTTGGGATATTATGGCTAAAAAGCGGGAGAAGTAAGTAGTAGTAGTGTTCTTTGGCTGTTTCCATAAGGGGGAGCTGGATGTGTTATCCAAAGGTTGTTTTAGCCAAAATTTTCCAAAGGGGGAGATTGTTAGGTCTTTGATTGGCTACATTTTGTCTAAAATAAGTTTACAGCAAGATGTTGGGTAAGATGTCCTGACATGGTTGATCAGACATCAGTACAAATGTGGTTATAATACTTGGGAAGATGTCGAGTAAAATGTTGAAGCATCTTCATCAACTATCATGACAGTATTACTGTCATGACAGATGTCATGACATCTTGGTCTGGTACAACAGGTAGTGTTGTTATGTGTTTTAGACAGATGTCATGACATCTTAGTCTGGTACAGTAGGTGTTGCTGTTTTGCTGTCATGTGACTTTTAATCAAGATGTCGAAGGAGATGTCACGACATCTTTGTCTGGTACAGCAGGTACTGCTGTTGTATATTTCTTGACAGATTTGTTTTGTTTTGATGAGAATATTTTGGATATGTCTCATTATTATACGCAGGACAAGGAGATTTATTAGGAACAAAGTGAGGATTTAATTGGATTTCATAAAAAGGATCTTGGAGACTTTTTAGGAAACTATTTGGAGATTTTTCCTATTTTTGTGGAGAAGATCTTGCAGCTGAATTAAAACATGAAGATTGGACCTAATTGAAGAGTCTAAGCCTATACTGCAAGAGTCTATAAATAAGGACTTGCTAGACCTAAAATAGTAAGCACACACAACAACAAGTCGTCGGTGCAACATAAGAGTTTAGGGTTTTGAGAGTCTCTTGTGTAGTTTGTAAGTCACCCATGTTACTTTTGATACTATGTGGTCGACATAGGTTGTTGTAAATTGTTCTCACTCGAAGCTTTGAAGCAAGAGCTGAGTATTGTTCTTGGTTGAAGCTTTTAAGAAAAACCAAGTATTGTTGTTAGTCAAGAGTCTTGGCTGAATATTGTTATTGGAAGGAATATCTTTCAATTAAACAGATTGATGCAGTTGCTGGAGATTGTAACTGTTAGATATGAATAAGGTGATTTAGGAATTGAGATGGGTTTCTCTTATCTAGATGGTGATTTCTAGATAGAATTGTGCTGGGTAGGGATTAAGTGAGGAGTTGTAAATGAGGGAGTTTAGCTCTAAATTAATACTACTAATAGTGAATTCATTCCTGGCTTGGTAGCCCCCAAACGTAGGGGATTTGCAGTGAACCGGGTTAACACACTACAAGAAAATTGGCAAATTACGACAGTTAATTTTGGCAGATTACGGTGACGCAAATTGCAAGTCACGATGATTTTTCTTATGTCGTAGAAACATGTGTCGCGAGGCTGTTTTACGACGGTTTGTAAAACTGTCGCTCCAACTTCCGTAACATTCAACGACGGTGTTTCAAACCATCTCCAATATATTATTACGACGGTTGTAACCACCATAATTATATAATATATATTTCATTGTAAATAACGACGGTTGTAACCGCCATAATTATATATTATATATTTCATTTAAAATAGTGACGGTTTAGAACCGCCGTAATTTTATTTATTTTAAAAAAAAATAAAAATTGCTACATTATCTCCTCTCTTCACATTAGTATAATAACAATACTATTACAATATTCAATTCAATCAATACAAAATACAATGAAAATTTATAATTTTATTAAACAAAAAATATCAATATCCACAATAAAGAATGAAGTAAAACTGAACCAAATCCTACACAATTTTTCTAACTAAAAACTCACAGCTACGGAGATAGGATGTTAGTTTCGATGACATTCAATGGACAGATCTTAGTGTTTAACTCACTTCATTTTTAAATAGATTTTGTCTTTCCTTCTCTTAATACCATTCCCTCTTAATTTTATTCAACACAAAAGCTAAGAATTCTTGCTTCCATCGGAACCCTTTTACAAAAGCTATTTTGTGATGTTTGATAAAGGAGTCACCAGTAACCTGAAGAAGACCACTATTGACTTGTTCAACAGGAATGGTTGAAGCCATGGTCACAAATTTCCTTCGATTCACTTGATGCTGCAAATTGGAGCAGAAAGTGCCTGAATTCTCTAAACTTCTCATCCTTCCTTCACCAACATCTCCTGAGTAATCGAAACCAATAGTCCTAAATACTCAAATCAATTGTTTAATACAAGATAAATAATTCGAAACCATCTGTCATATATTTTATCCTTGTTGAGTTCGAAGTAGAATCATCAAATCTAACAGAGTAGTAGTTAAAATGATTTAATAGACCTGTTAGGTAGATACTTACATGAGCTGTAAGGACAAAATCATCCCCGCCCTGATCATTGCCAACAATCAGACCTTTTCTCCTGTCATTTGTAATAAAAGTATGTCAGAAAATTCTGAAATTTACCATAAATAAATAATATCCAGAAGAAATAATAAAGGTAAAGAATTCTCACTTGTTGAGGTCACCAGCAACATCTCCTTGAAATTCTGTCGGTACTTTCAGCTCAACAAGCATAACAGATTCTAATATAACTGGTCTGGAAGCTGTGTAACATTGTTACAGAAGACAACACCACAAATTGTAAGGGAATAAGGCAGTCATATCATATCCATGTGAAGAAATCAATACACAACTACAATATGTGCAATGAAAATAACCTGTCTAAAAGCATAGATAGAAGTCATCTTAAAGGCAAGTTCGCTAGAATCAACAGCATGAGCAGCACCGTCCATCAAGACAACTCGGAGATTTTCAACTGGATGTCTAATTAAGGCACCACTATGTGAAGAGCAATACAGGGTCATGGAAGTTTTCTATTAGGCATCCTTAGGCCTTTTGTATGTTCAAAATTTAGGGATGGGGAAGAATATTGATTAGCCTACCTGATTCAGCTCTCCACCAACAACTTCAGCTAGAGTTCCAACAACATCATATACAATTCTGAGGTTTCGCCTCTAAATTTTAGAGTAAGAGTAAATATTGAGTGTTCTTTCAAATATGATTCATTTCACATGAAACATAAACAGACTTGTGTAAGTGGCCTTTGGAACCCAATTTCTAGGAATGACATCCTTAGCTGATAGGGTCTCTCTCAATTGCAAAAGATGGTGAAAGAGTGGGACAAAGACACGTGATTTAACAGACACGTCCCCTAAAGTTTGAAATAGTTTAACTCTCTGGGTATGAACTGAAATATTACTATTTTTTACTATCAAAATATTACTAGTTTTTACTATCAAGGAACATAAATAAATAAATGTACCGTGAATCACCATAATACTTTAATTCACTTTAGACAAATATTTCCAATCAAAATCTGCAACAGTTTTCAAGATTCATTGTTCCAAAGATTTTTGCACTTTATTAGTTAAATAAATCAAGTTTACATTAGCAATAAAAATAAATACAAAAATAAACAATAACACAAGCAAGAGGAGAAAGGTGCATACTTCTCGCATATGCATGGTGCTTATATCTCCTTCTGCATCTTAAAAGTCAACCATAAGTGATAACCAAAATGGCGTGGAACCTTCATTAATATGGAATGAAATTTTTCTCACTGGATATTTACATGGAGTTCTGCATTTCACACAAGACAAATTCATTTATTAGAAAAAATTGTTGTTAAACTATCTCTTCTACCAAATGGAACTTTCCAATCAGGACTTTGAGATCTGGGTGTACTATAGTAAGTGATTGCCTTAAAACTAAAATATAGGAATGTTAGTACTATAGTAAGTGATTGCCTTACTAAAAAAATATTAGAGATAAAGTTCTAACCTTCGGTGGCTTGTCAAGATCATGACATCCATCCAGCCTTTTTAGACATCCTCACAGTTTTAATGCTCTCAGTCATAGATCCAATTTGATTCACCTGTTTGTTTCATGTATGTCAAGCAATAGTGTATCAATATATTTATCTACCCAAGCCCTATAACTTCTATCAAAAATATTCACTAGTAGAATGAAAGTAACTTGAGCAGAAGAGCATTGCATACTTTTGATTCATTTACCATTTGAACCCACCCTGGACACAATGCAAAAATCAACAAGTCAAAAGGACAATCTTTCTAGTCTCCCAATGGAATAAAAATTAATATATTTAAAAAAAAAGCAACAAGTTAAATTCAATTATAAAGAAAAGATAATGGAGTATCACTCTATACACAAAAGAGGTCAGAAGCTACAAATATGAAGATATGCCAACGGTCTTTGGGTAACAATGCAAATGAGAAACACTAACCTTTCACAGTTGTAGCAGGGCCTGCACAAGATAATAAAGGCACAATAACTCTATATATTTCAAGTTGTTAGCACCTTTCATCAGTATAGGAAACATATGTGGTCTAACTAACATAACCAGCATCTTTAAGTCTTCTAATACAAATTAACAAGCTCTTCATTTCCAACCCAAAACTCCTACATAAATTCAACACGTTAACTTTCAACCTTGGCCAATTATAGAATTTGATTGTTATATTAACACATAATCAAACTCAAAGGCAATTTCTCGAGATTGTGAGATGTACACTCGAGAGTCCAAAGCATGGTTCTCTACCCATAAAATTATAGATTTGTAACAATGTGACTATTTTATAAGAAAAGAGGATGCTATAAAATAAGAACATCATCAATACTTTTTTGATAATTCAGGTTAATGGGGAGGTATCAGAATGTGAATAAAACAGTGGAATTTTATGTGGTGAATAAAAAAGAGCATTTTATAACATACTAACAAGTAACAACAAACATTTATCGATAAAATAGCTAACAAACCTTCACAGTGGTTGAAACGACATAAGCAACAATCCTTGAAATGCACGAGCCAAAAACAATCTTGTTATACCCAAATTCAGAAGCTACCTGAAAAAAATGGTTAACAATTTCAAAATGAACATGTTTTCAAACATATACATATGTATGCCTATAGGCTTCAAATCAAGATAGTATCACAAAATCCAGAAGTAAACCTTTTACAAGGCCAGTATGCTCCCTACCAGTGGGATCACTCACTGCATTCATTAGCAAAATTAACTTCTCCTTTCCATCACTAGAATCTGACGAGTAAACAGTCTCAATTGGAACAAAATGAAATTCCTTCCTCAGCGGGGCTAAACTTGAAACAATCAAACCAATAGCTTCAACCGCCTCTTCCATTTCATGAGAAGGAATTGGAAAAACAAAATGTGTGCATAGCTCTGATAGCTTAAGGGTCTCCTAAACTTGTTGTTAGAAATCCGTTAAACTATGAAAAGTGGCATCTTCTGCTCTTGCGCAGAATCCTGTAGCGGATTCTAACCAGCATGGCAATCATAATAGTAAGTTGAGTGAACAGTTGGCCCCCTATTTGCAATTGCAACACTGACTGCATCTATCTTCAAAATAGCACTCATCAGCCCTGTCACATACACGCTTAATTTCTACTGAACTTGTGCGCATATCAGCAACAGAAAATTCTAAGTATGAATAACATTATTAGTCCATATAATCTCTTGCTAATGTGTGACTTCTATTTTTTCCCTAAGTTTTGCATTCTCTCGAAAGAGTAATACCTTTATTCCACCAAGAAGCATGGTGTCATCAACTCTCCCTTGTACAATGATATAACCACCTACCATTCTCTTGATTGTATCTCCATGTCTCCTAAGAACCTGCTAATACCCATATCAAGATAGTCATGACAATTGACAAGTTATAGCAATAATAGCAAAATGAATTGAGTCAAAATTATGAATTTAGTCTAATGTAATTTACAAAGAGGGTATTGTTTGAAGTCCTTTATGTATATCTTACTGATATACAGTAGTACTTTTGGACATTGATAGTTTGCATAGGATTTAACAACATTTAACGACAAATAATCAAACATCCAAAGTTCAGAATAGAAGATTTTCCTATCTTTTCACTCTAACTAGTTTCGATGTTCGATGTGTAATCTGATAATTTCACATGAAAACAGTCCTTAAAAGGTTAGGATTGTCAATAAATTTTGTCTTCTTGCCTTTCAATACTTGTAATTTCTCCATGTGAATCTTTGGATCCAAAAAATAATTATTCTTCCTCCTCCTATATAAAGAGAACATAAAAATAACTTGAAATTGGTAAAACATAACAGTATACATTCCTGACTATGGTTTTCTTCAATATGACAAAGCATCATACCCTAAGATCAACACCACTAACAGTTGTAACATCATTAAGTTGTTCAATGCTTTGTTCCAGAGATGACCGAAACACCTTTTGTTTCTTACTGTAGGATAACAAGCATGTATGCATATAATAAAATCAGTAAGAGAATGCAATAACTAACCCATAAAAAATGAAAATCATGAACCAACGGGATAGTGCAACTCACCTTGGAGGAGGAGGTGAAGAACCAAGCGTTTCAAGTGGTTTCTTCCGGCCAAGAGGTCTTTTAAGAGGTGTCTTTGACACTATACCAGAAGTGCTAGCCGGGATCTGAGAGCTAAGCTGATATCAAAAGAGGAAAAGAATTCAGGTATCAGCAAGTATTAAGATATCATTAAAAAAATGGATGAAACATGCCCTTGTAAACAGAATGATGGCTTGGTATTCCAAAAAAACTTATAAAAAAAAATTGAGTTCATATTTCGCAGCAGTAAAATGCTCTAAAAAGGGGAACCTAGAGGTAATTTAGAGGGTGAAGATCAGAACTTAAAGGCAAAGTATCGGAAGCACAAAACACCTTTAGCTAACAATGTGGAGGATGAACAATTTTGCCAGCATATAGTTGATGTAACTAACTATATTGTTTTTTCAATAACAACCACACCAAGTAAGTGAAATAACTAAATAACGAAAGCGAAAAGAAAAAATGGAAACTAAATCATATAAAACAACACTTACCTAGTAGAGATGGAGATACATTCATATGGAGAATCAAGAGTCATAGAACAAATCATAACAACAAACCAAACAACAACCACAATAAAAAGTTAGAACTATCACAAAAGAAATTAGAAAATAGAAAGCATTTGTTTGATGGAGATAAGAACAACAAGAACAAGAACAATAGTAGTGTGACAGTATTTGATGATAATGTTCATAGATGCAACAACAAGAAGAAAACACATGTGTCTTCTTGCTACAATGACACGTCATCATCAAAAGACAAAAAGGTTGTTCCTACATGTCCAGATCCATTGCACAACAGGCAGTAGAAATCATCAACATTTTTCAACAAGCAAAGACATCATGGAATGGATATAGACAAAGACAACGTTAATATCTCTTCCATGAAGTAATATATGTAACATAGCTTAGCTCATTTAGTCTATGTTTGGAATGCTTGGTTAAATTAAAAGTTCATTAATCTGTACAAGAATCTCAAATTTAACTCTCAAACAGAGAAGTCTAACACTTAATGCTTAAAGTCCAAACCAATTGAATGCAAAATTCAGAGTAAAATCCAAACCAGTTGAATGTGAAACTCAGAGTACTAATGCTAAAACCAAAATTATCTAAATCTACTGCTATAACTACGAAAACCGATTGTAAGGAATGAGGGTCTATACCTATATAATGCAGATAACTGGAAAACAAGAAGCGGACTAGTGAAAACCGATTGGAAATCTGAATGACCTCGCACTCAGCAAGTGCAGCCTCTAAGTTAAGCTCTTTGACACTTGTTTTCTGCCAAAGATATAAACAATAAGTAAATAAATATGCAACCAAATGAATGTAAGTGCAGAGTCTAATTCTAATGCATTGTATAAGCAGATACCATATAACACATAATTAGACCTGTATCCTCACCAATTGGTATTAATAATTTCAAACAAACAAAGAAGAAAAAAAACTAAATGTGAAAACTGAGATGAAAAAAGATCCAAAACTCAGCAAAGTAAACTCAGTTTCCTTTATACTTGTAATAATCAACTTCACCAACAAGTTCCAATTTTCTCAAAATTAAACTTAAAATTAGGGTCTGCATCTTTTCACATAATTTTATCTAAACTAATGTTGCCACAGTACGAAAACAAACATATTTGCAGAAAAAACTTAGGGTTTCAGAAGGAACTTAGGGTTTGAGAAGTAATTTAGGGTTCGAGAAGACAAACCTGTTAAAATTTGAATTGACGATGGTTGCTTTGGCGGTGATTCGCAGTGACTGCGTGAGTGGCTGAGAAAAATGTCTGTTTCCCTCTTTCTCCAATGGCGTGAGCGGCGAGAGTATGTTTCTGTGAAAAAGAAGAGAAAAAGAAACATAAAAAGTTGAATGAGTCTTCAGTTTTAGCGCGAAAGATAATTTATGGAGGACGACGGTAGGTTCAGTGTAACACCCCCAATCTATACCCCCAAATAATAAAGCAATAACAAATAATCAGAGTATAATTAAAAATTTACGACATAGACGGAGGCGTCATATCAATTGAAACAAAATACAATCACCTGCTCATATAGATATGCAACAATTCAGGTAGCACATAACAAAGGAGCTCAGTTCCTAACACCCATAATTCAGTTATAGAATAAAAGCGGAAAATCTGGAACTGAATCTCATATATATACATCATACAAAGTGTATCTGTCATATACAAAGTCACACAAGTACAATCCAAAACATGTGTATACATAATACAAATAATCACACTCGATCACCCCGACTACCCGGTGTCACATATCAGAGCGGCCGACAAAAGAATGAAGACCTAAGCTTCACAAAAAGACCTCCAGCAATCTAATCTACAATGCCTCATAGAGCATTATAAAACAGCAGAAGGGGTGAGAAACACAATCATAATATAATTGCATACAATAAATTAACACAAAAGTACACATATACTCGCATTTATTACCAACACAATTATATTCTCACCAACACAAATATATATATAACTCATCAATTCCATTCACAATTCCACAAAAATCAATCCATTCATGATTCAATGCAAATGCACAAGACCAACACAACGACTCTATGCAATGCAATGCGGTACCGACATCAGCATCTTAACACCAGTTCACTCAGGAACTATTGGAACCATCGCTCATTACATAATGTAACTCCCCGTCGAGCATACGATGTTCCCCGTCGCTTTCGGTCCTCTTGGTATAAGGCGCACGACGTTTATGGATCGCTTTCGGTCCTCTTTGTATAAGGCTCACGATCCGATCGCTTTCGGTCCTCTTTGTATAAGGCTCACGATCGTCTATAATCATCGCTTTCAGTTCTCTTTGTATAAGGCTCACGATGTTATAGCGGATTCCCTCTGGAATCAATTCGTCGCTCACACCCCACAAGGGCACACAACATCACAAGCATGCATATCATGATGCTTAGCATACAATGACTCATGACATTCAAATGCACACATACATGCAATCATCTTAATCAACAAAAATCATGCTTTGCAATTCAAGCCCAAAACAATGCATTTATTTGCCATACGGCCACAAACCATCATCAGACCATCTAAACACATGCATTTACACCATACAACAGCACACAAGTCATACCATATCCATATCAACAGCACATTGCATGATACACATCAATTACACACAATTATGACGACAAAAGTCGACAAAACGACACTATTTCAAATTTCCGACATAATTAAATCAGCCAACAATCTCCAAACCATTTTAATAAGAAAGAAAAACTCACAGGCTTTCTAATTCACCCAACCGCACCCCAATCCGACTTACGGATCAAAAGTTAGGAAGAAAACAAAATTACACAAACTGCCATGTTCGCTAGGCGAACCCTCTAGCGAGTATTCGCTACCACCTTCGCTAGGCGAATGTCCAGCGAAACCACTATCAGATAAAAATAGACACAAAGTTCGCTAGGCGAACCCCTTGGCGAACCAAGGCAGCAACAACCAGAACCAAAAAGATACAAAGTTCACTAGGCGAACAACGTTAGCGAACATTCGCTGACCTTCGCTAACTGGTTCGCTAGGCGAACCCGCGAAAACTCATTCGCGACTGCTTCGCCCCAGGTTCGCTAGGCGAACCAAGGAAAACCCAGAAATTCTGCAGCGCTGTTTTGAGGTCCAAAATCATATTTTTCACCCAAAAACTCTTCCAACCCAAAACATAACAATCAGAACATGACCCAATCATGGTAACAAGTAATCTACAACAATTACATCACATTTCAACCGCGAAAACATCGATTTCCATCGTTCCGACCTAGAATTGAAAAGCTATGAAAACACCATAAACATTCCAACACACACATACATAATCATACACAATCATAAGATAATCGAGTTTCACACCCTTACCCGATTAATCATGTTTTTGAAAGTCGGTTGAATCGATTTCTTCTTTTCCAAGTTTTCTCTCTTTTCTCCTTTCTTTCTCTTTTCTTTCCCTTTTCCTTCTTCTCTTTTTCTTTCTCTCTATTTTTCTCTCTTTCTATTTCTACTATGTTTCTAACTTAACAAAAATAAATGAAAAGACCAAAATACCCCTACACTCAAATATCTCGCAAACGCTCCCAAAACGCGATAAAATATCACAACAATGAAAAATAATATATTTCCGAATAAAATTCAAAAATAAAATAATATAATAATAAAAATAATCAAAACGACTCGATTAAATAAAACTGACAAAACTGGGGCGTTACAACTCTCCCCCACTTAGAAATTTTCGTCCTCGAAAATATACCTGAGACGAATAACTCTGGATACGACTCCCGCATCCGACTCTCTAACTCCCAAGTCAAATTGCCCTCAGCAGCGCCTCCCCATGCTACCTTCACAAGAAACATAATCATTCCAACACACACATACATAATCATACACAATCATAAGATAATCGAGTTTCACACCCTTACCCGATTAATCGTGTTTTTGAAAGTCGGTTGAATCGATTTCTTCTTTTCCAAGCTTTCTCTCTTTTCTCCTTTCTTTCTCTTTTCTTTCTCTTTTCCTTCTTCTCTTTTTCTTTCTCTCTATTTTTCTCTCTTTCTATTTCTACTATGTTTCTAACTTAACAAAAATAAATGAAAAGACCAAAATACCCCTACACTCAAATATCTCGCAAACGCTCCCAAAACGCGATAAAATATCACAACAATGAAAAATAATATATTTCCGAATAAAAGTCAAAAATAAAATAATATAATACTAAAAATAATCAAAACGACTCGATTAAATAAAACTGACAAAACTGGGGCGTTACATTCACCGTCGCGACCTTTGTGAACAGAATGGGATAGCGACGGTAGGTTCACCGTCGTGATGGTAGAGTTTCATTTTACTTAAATTTATTTTTTTTCTTTTATTTCTCTTAGATAAATGAAAGTAGATTTATTTATTTTTTGTTTATTTAATATTTTATAGTATTTTAATTATATATAGTTTAATTTTGATAGTTTAATTTTGAATTTAAATTTTACTTCTAAAATTTTGAGTTTATAAAATTTTGATATATATAATTTAATTTTGATACTTTAATTTTGGGTATAATATTTTGAGTTTAATTTTTACTATAAAAATTGTTTTTAAAATTAAAGTTTTATTTTGAGTATACATAATATTTTAATTTTTATAGTTTAATTTTGATACATAAAATATTTTAATAAAGTTAACTGTAATTTCTAAAAAATTTATGTATTTTGAGTTTAATTTATTAATATAATTATATTTTATAAATGTTTCTAATAATTTATTTATTCAAAATACATATATTAATTTTTAACCCTCACAAACAAATAATTTTGGATCCACCACTGGTTGTAGTGTTTGTTACTAGGGTTAGAGGGCGACGGTTGTTCTACCGTCATGACATAAAATTTAAGGCAGTTCTTGAGACAGTCGTGAACTTATTTGTAGGACGGCTTAATGATAACAGTCGTTGAAATTCTGGTACATGTGCAGAATTCAGATGTCCTAGAACATGTCGTTCGACATCTAGTCTAACATGATCACAAAGGGTAAGGTATATTGCAATAATCATGGTACTGAAAAGATAAGAGCAAGACACACAAAATTGTTAACCCAGTTCAGTTGAACACACCTACATCTGGGGGCTACCAAGCCAGGGATGAAGTCCACTATCAGTAGTATCAATTCAAAGCTAAACTAGCCGTTTACAGCTTATCACTTAATCACTACCCAATGACCCTTCTACCTAGATCCTCTCTAGATATGAGAACCACTTCTCACTCCTAATCATCGCAATGATGTCTAGCAGTTGACAATCCGCCACTGCATCAACAACTCTTCGCCTACATTCTGATTACACAAATAGACATGAAACCACTTCTATGACACATCAACATCTGATGAGAACAATACCTAGCTAAGCATGATGCCAAACTCCAGCATTTGTTAGCTTTTTCCCTTAACTAAGACCACAACCTGGAGTTGCTTCAAAGCTTCCTCCAAGAACAGAACGTACTGCCTCTTACCTACAGGTTTTGAGGAATACGGGTAACCTTCCCATAGGTCGGGAGGTTTACATAGACAGAACCCTAGACTTCTACATCTTGAGCCGTCACTTCCAAGGTTACAAACCCTTCTATTTATAACCTGTACCCAACTGGATTTGGACCTTCAATCACATCTTCAATAGCTGTTACAAATCTGCAAAATAAACTCCAATAAAGTAGCTCTTCAATCTAATATTTCCTAATATGTCTCCATATTTAGAAAGTCTTGATTTCTGATTGAATCTTCTAGACCTTTAAATATGCACCACATAGAATGCATAATTTTCTCTTAAAATTCTGCACAATTCAAAACATAGCTGAATCTCATTAATCCAGCTCAGCAGGCGCGATGTCTGTAATACCCCAAAATTTGCTCTCCCTCTTTGTCATCATAGCATGGCATTATCATTTATCATATCATATCCACCTCATTAACATTACATTGCATTTAACATAGAAAAATGAAGCATAGCATCCTTCTTACCATCAGGGCATGTGATCAGGTGGAAGGTGGTCAATCAAGGGATCATTTAAAGCACAAAAAGGTCAATCAAGTTTCCTCAAGGCAAGCCAAGAGGTCTTTCATGTCTCATACTATCTCAATGGATCATCCACAACCTCAAGGATGAGAGATTCAATGGGAGATTGAAGCACTACATCTTTCACTATGCAAGAGGTTCAAAAATTAAAGGAAAACCCTCAAAAGAGATAGCCCATTGATCCAAAATCATCCTCAAATGGCATATCTCATCATCCTTTAAGAGGATACACAACATACTCTGAGGAATTTGAAATTGAAGATTGCACATTTTTCTCCTAGGAGGTGGGCACCAAAACTAGGGTTTCCCATTAAATCAGGGAATCTTTGATTTTTTGGACAAAACTTGATGTCATGGTATTCTACATGTTCTTAAGTGTATGCGTATGGAAAATTGCCTCTCAATTGGTTTAAGAAGTGGTTCAATTGGAAAAAAGATCAAAAATCAGGAAATTTGGGGCCAAGTCAAATAATCAGAAGAAAAAGTCAACTCTTGACTTTTTGAGCCCAAAATCATGAAATTCATGTTATATGTGTCCAATGTACAAAATTTGGTCAAGAAACTCCAAAGGAATCATGAAAAAATCAAGATGTGGAAAGTTGCCATGTTTGGATGAAGAAGGGTTACTAAATATAGCAAGTTTTGGCCATTTTGCATCAGAGTTTGAGCCAAGGCCATTTAAAATTGGGGCATCAAATGAAAATTTCACTCGGCCATAACAAAAGATCTTGTTTCAAGCTTCAAATCCATGTGTAGAACATCTTCATTGGATAAAAATTGAGTGAGATATGGATGATCAAAGTTGGGGAAAACTAGGGCAAAATGCAAGTCAGCTTGGTCAATTTTCAGGTCATGCGCGTGTCATTTTCACAAACACATGGTGGGCCAAATGTTTAGATCAATTACTCATGGTTAGAGGCCTCAAATGAAAAATCTTTCAACATGAAAGTTGTTCCTCCATGTGAGATCTTTAAGATTGGTGTTCATGTTTTTTTCATTTGATCAAAGGTCAAGAAGTTATGTTGAGTCCAATGTGCTATGATCATGCTGAGAACCTAGGTGCCATGTTACCTTGTCAACCAACCTTTGCCACGCCCTCATACCAGTCTCAAGCTTATGTGTTATAAGTCATTTTGCAACTTACTCCAAACCCCATTTCAATTCAATTTTCATATCAAAGTTGTCCTATTACATCCCCTCTTTCCAACGTCTCCAAGAACTCATTAGATCATCCACAATGCCAAGAGAAAATCACCATTAAACATCCATGTTTGCTTTATTTCCAAACTGTCATAAAAAACCAGAAAATGAATGTTGTTGTTGTGGTCTCAGTTTGCCCGTGCATTGCTCACTCTCCAACTCTTTCTTCATTTAACCAAACATTCATCACATGTCCATGCACATGAGCACGTGCATGACATGAAAATAGAAAGAACAACTTGTTGAGCAAGTTTCACCTACACAAGCCGTGCCATTTCACTTCTCTTCACCTCCACCATAGTTTATCATGGGTTATCATCACCATAGCTTTGCTCTCCCTAACTAACTTGACTCAGTTAACTCAACTGTGACTCACTTGACTCACTCATTAAACCATAGTTAACCCACACTATAAATAGAAATCTCACCTCACAATTTCATTTCTGAACTAGATTCTTCTCATTTCATTCCAAAACACTCTCTACTCTTCTCTCTGATTTTCTCACTCTTTTTCACCAACACTTCTTCCCTTTCACGAGTTTTTCATTGGCTTCATCTTTATCATCATCAATGGAGCATGATTGAATCCACACGATTTTCTCAAGTACACTTCAGCAAGCTTTGAATCTCCTTTTTCTCAAGATATAGCATTTATTTTGCTTAGTTTTGAAGCTCCAAGGTTGCAGAACAAGTATTTCCTCTGGTTTTCTCAAACTATACAAGAACTGCAAGATCAGGTTCCAAATCTCACAAACTTTTTTCTCACGATTTACTTGATTATTTTGTTGTTTTAATGTTGATATGAGCTTAATAGAAGCATTCCAAACTCCGGCTAGTTGATAGGCCTTCTAAAGGCTTAGTTGCAAAACCTAGGGCATGTTTTAATCTTCTCTGTTCTCCATGTGTACGTGTATTATGTGGAAAATAGTGGTAGATTCATGATGTGCATGAGCTCAGCTTTAATTTGGTATATGATTTGTGCATCTTGGTGAGATATGAGGGTTGCAGACGGTGGTGATTGACCGGAGAAGGTGACCGGAGGTCCCTCTCCGGCCGGTGATCTTTATATTAGGGTTTCTGGTCAGAATTAATGTGGACCGTTTGATGTTCATGATCCAATGCTCCAAAACGTGACAACGCACTAAAAAGAATGTGCTCCTCACGTGTTTTTTTTCTGATTCTCATTTAAACGTTTTATGGTGCAGTGCATGTTAGTGGTTGTGTTCCTCCACGCGTGATCATTGATGTTGTTTACTTTGACCTTTGTGTTGACTTGACCTAATCTGATGGTTGTAATTGCTTTGACTTGTGTTGACTGAGGAGCATGGTAGTTATTGTGTTATGCGAGCTTAGTGGACCTAGTCAGATTGATATCCACACCCCCATGCCTTAAGCCCAAACCATTTTTGAACTGAGTAATTACTAGGCATGCACCCCCATTCATTTTGCATTGCATTTTATTTTTTATTTTTGCTACACGTTTTCTTTTTAATTTTTAAAAATACCAAATGGCGTTATAAAATTCCACAAAAATTCATGAGTCTTCTTAAAACATTTAGAAAATTTTTCATGATTTTATTTCTTGATTTTATGACCTTTTTGCTCCTGTTCTATATTTTTCTTTGATTTTCTTTTGTATGCATTCTTAATGTGGTACATGATTTTGTTTAATTTTGTTCTCAATCATTAAAAATTGTTTTGATGCTCTTCTTTTTGCATTGGGTCATTATCATCTTGAGGTATGTTAAGTGATCTTTATTTGATTTTTTAGGTTAGTTTATGGCATGTTTGGTGTTCATTTTTGTGCTACTTTGTATGATATGTCTATTTGACCTAAATGCATTGTTTGACATCATTTTGCCTTGATTTCTTGTATGCTATTTTGGTATATGATTCACTTATGACCTGTGTATCTTTAAAACATGCTTGCTTAATTTTCCTAAGGCCATTTGATTTTTGTTTGATGCATTTCATTTAAAGCATTATAACATGTCACATCATTGTGATCTTTTGTGCATGTTTACATGTTTTCTTTTGTACATACTTGCATGATCATTTGCCTATTTTGTGAACTACTCACTTGACATTATAGGTCATTGATACATATCATATGTCATCTTTGCATGTTGATTATCATTTGAACCTTGTGCACCTTTAACATGTTGTGGTTGCACTTTCCTTTGTTTGGAACTTCCATTTCAATTCTACTTCTTCTATCACTTCTTAAATGTTTTGATGTGTCATGCATGAATACTTGTGAGATGTTTGTGAATCATTTTTCATTTCATTTCAATTCTGATCCATGGATTACATGTTCCATTTATGCATATTTCTTTTTTTCCTTTCATCTTTCATTCTCCCTTTTCTTATGGTAGCATGTTCTAATGCCATGGATGATGTTTGTTGCCTATCCACTTGGACTTGCATGATAATGATCATTTGTTTTCCATATGATGAACATTCTGGTTGTGGTTATAGGATTTGATGTCTCATCTAATTCTTTTGAGTTTTATGGTGCATTAAATGTTCTTTTGCTTCCTATACTTGTATACATGTTTAATAACCATGTAGGGGCTTTGGTAAGTTGCAATTGAGTGTGGATAAGGAATCCACATTCAAATTTCTTTCCTTTCATCTCTTTTATAATTTCATTTTGTGTTTTGTTAAGCACGTATGTGCTTTCTTTTAATAACTCATCACTTTCCCTTTGTGAATTACAATTCATCTTCTACTTTAGAAGTGAATTGTTTAATTCATTCTTTCTTTAGACTTTAGGTTGAAACTTCACAAACCATTAGAATCACTCCCTTAACTAATCAATTAGGATTGAGTCTTAGTCCACATAGATTTTACCTTTCTTCTCTCTTGAGTCTCTCTTCTCATCTTAAAGGAAACTCAAAACATCTAATAAAGGTAGGCATTTATTGCATTTAGGATTTTCACATAAAGAAAAGATTATAAGGGGTCTTCTCTTATAATCTTAAAATGTATAGCATATAACCCATCTTGGGTCAATGTGTTAAACATTTGATCTTGTGTGAGGGACTTAAATGCAATGCTTGTTGAAGGTACAAATAATAAAAAACACTTCTTCATTTCTTAATCAACAAAAACACTTAATAAACACAAATACGCTAGTGTGTTTGAACCTTGACAATTGGAACTAAGTGTGGGGGTCTTCTTCACTCTTAGTGTGCTTTCTTACCCATTCCATCTTGGAATGTGAGAATGTACACATTCCAATGACTAAGATTCAGATACACTATCATATGCAAACAAATGAAAAAACTCCTAAAAGACAAAAACAAACAATAACGTCTTTTCCTTCGGGAATTCTTTTCTCATTTCATTCATTCTCAACGCACAAACGTGCTCCTACTCGTTCTCTTGCAAGATGGTAACGCACTCGGACCAGCGAGCCTGCAACACCTGAGCCAGAACGTAAGCCGTTCTCTAAAAAACACAAACAATCCATCCCTAGTGAAGGGAACTACGTCGCTCTGATTCTCATGCTCCCGATGAGATACGTAGGCAGTGGGGTAGGGCCCATGCGAGCACTTCTTTTATTTTCCCTACATTTGTTTCTCTTTCTCTTTCCATTCCTTTTCCACTTCCTTTTTTCCAGTATCCTTTTCTATCACCCTTTGATTGAAGCAGCAAGCGTGGATCCCATCGGGTACGATGGACGCGTGGGGGTGCTAATACCTTCCTCTCGTGTAACCGACTCCCTTACCCTTTCTCTTGGTCGTAAGACCATGCTCTTTCCTTCTTCTCAAGTTTATGCAGTGTTTCCTTTCCCTCACTTGGGATAAATACACATTGCTGGCGACTCTGTTCGGTGCCACTTTCGCGTTTGTACTAGGATGAAAATCCCGGGAGCGACAGCTGGCGACTCTGCTGGGGAAAGACTGTTGGCCTCTTGCTGGTCCATCCTAAGCGAGTCAATCCTAGCGCTTGTTTGTTTTCTTTCATTGGGTATTTACTGTTGTGCTTTATTTTGCTGTTTATTTACTTTACGGTATTTACTGCATTTTAGCATTACATATCATATATTATATTGTGCTGCACTGTTTTGTCTGTTTGGCGGGATGGGATTTCTGAGAGATAAGCCCATTACACAGGCTTGAGTATACACTTAGAATTAGAGTGAAGAGTAGTGGGACCTACGTACCGTTTGGAGTGCGTTGGGTGTTCACGAAATTCACAGCTAGACGAGGCTATCTTGGGACACGTCGTGGCATGCGCATCTTGCGTATTCCAGGATGTAGATCTAGAGAGCTGTTGACTCTAGTGACCGATCATGGGGACCTTAGTGGAAACATCCCTCTTTAGCGGTGACAGTGGCAGACCACATTCTGTGGCAAACCCATTCGCACCCGAGGGCCCACTTCGGAACTTACATAGGATGACTTTTATTTTCTAAGGGGAGTCAGCGGACGACCTCTTTGATTGGCATAGCATTGTATCTTACGGGCTGAATGTGTTATTGCTTCTCAAACCTCCGAAGCTGACAAGCCTTATTTTCTAAGAACCACACGTGAGTATGGGCGGGATGTTTACAGGTTTGCAGGAAACCCAGCCTCCTACCTACCTTACTTGTGATTCTATGATGATTTCAGACATTGTATCATATGACAGTGATTTGAGTGTTCATCTCAGATATTGCCAGATTCAGAGACACAGTGCACACAGTTCAATACAGACACAGACACTTGATTACCTGATCACATGCCCTTTTGCATTGCATTATCATATCATAACAGTTATGTTTGTCATTTTCAGGTGCATAATACGTTCCTGATTCCAATCCATGGGTTCAACAGAGATCGTTGCTGAGAGAAAAAACAACGTGTCTTACAAGTTTCCAGACGCTGTTTTGGATTCATTGCTCAAAGTTATAGATATGGCTGGTCCGGGTATTCTTGATAGGTTTCAGAAGAGCTACGGGAATTTGGTTGGGATGGTCCGCACGATCACCAAGTATGAACATGATGCTTTGCACACTCTGCTGCAGTTCTACGAGCCTTCGTTGAGATGCTTTCTTTTTCCAGATTACATTTTAATGCCAACACTGGAAGAATTCTCATTTATTTTGGGAATTCCGATCACGCCGACAATACCATTCTTCTCTGGTAGTTCCCCTAGCGTAAAAGAAATTGCTGCTGCGTTACAAATGGATCAGGCAGTGGTAAAGAGTGGTGTGAGCAGTAAAAATGGAGTTAGCGGATTTCATTTAGAATTTCTGTCTGGACAAGCCCAAGAGGCTGCAAGTGCTAAAAATTGGACGGTTTACAATTCCATTTTGGCTCTCTGCATATATGGCCTAGTTCTCTTTCCTAATCAGCAAGACTTCGTCGATATGCAAGCCACAAGAGTTTTCGTTCTTAAGAATCCAGTCCCTACTTTGTTAGGAGATTTTTATCATTCTGCACACTATAAGAACGAGAAAAGAAGGGGAGGATCTGTTAGTTGTTGTACTCCACTGCTGTGTCATTGGTTTTTCAAACATTTGCCTCAGACAGGTGCCTTTGTGGAAACCAAGGATGTGGCGAAATGGTCTAAACGATTGATGGGTTTAACTGCTGATAACATTGTATGGTTTGACCACCGGTTGTTGAGAATAGAGCTTGTCACAAGATGCGGAAATTTTCCAAATGTACCTTTGATTGGCAGAAAAGGAGGGATCAATTATAATCCAGTTTTGGCCATCCGACAGTTTGGGTATGCTTCCAGGAATCCTCCTACAGAGCAAGATGTGGAAGAATCTTTATTCTTTACAGGAACTAAAGATGCGAAGGTGGTAGAAGTAGTAAATGCTTGGAAAGATAAGCATAAAATTGGAAAAGCAGTTTTTGGGAAAGGAGATTATAGGTCTTATCCTGAATATGACAGGTGGATTTAGACGAAAGTAAAGGAATTGCTTTTACCCTTTTCAAGGGGACCTCTTTTATGTTCAGTACAGACAGAACAACCCACCATGGTGGCTATTGAAGAATGTGAGAAGTGGAAGAAAATGGTCAGAGAGCTGCAGATAGAGAATTCTGGAATGAGAAGATGTCTTCAGAAAGCTCTAGCTGACAACAAAGAGTTGGAAAAGAGAGCCTTGAAAGCGGAAAAAACCTTGGCTGACAAAGAGGAAGATTTTGATGACAGAGCTCGGTACTTTCGGAAACTTACTTTGGGAGCAGATGACACTAGTCAGGCTCACAAGATTACAAAACAGGCTTTAGCCCGAAGAAAGGATTCATTAGCTCAACTTCGTCAAGCTTGGGATGAAGTCAGAATTGAAAATGCCGAGTTAAAGGATCAGTCGAAGACTAAAGACGAGGAGCTTAAAAAGGCACATGAGCAGAGGAGAAAGTATCGGGAAAGTCTCGGTAAAAGTCAAGAATAGTTAGAAGAAGCTAGAAGCCAGCTGAAGAATACCAAGAAAGAGCTTGAAGAAGCCATGATAGAAAGAGAGATACTCAAGACGCAAGCTGGCATAAAGAGACACAAAGGAGTGCGTGATGACGAAGCTCTTATGCTGCATATGGGTTCTTTAACTGAAGCTCTTGAGAAAAGGGATGTCTTGATCAAAGAAATGATTGAAAAGCCGAATCACCAGGGCACCCGTATACTTTTTGAGGAGATCAAGTATTCAAGTGATAAGCTGAAGGATGTGGAATTGTCAGACTGATGTTCTTTTCCCTGTATTTTGTTGTTAATGGTTACCATCAGGCTTGTTGATGGATCCATTTTTTCCTTGTATTGCATTGGCGAATGAGCCTTTCTTAAATACTTGAATACTTTGTTGAATGAGTATGAGCAGTTTATTCAGAATTAATCTTTATCAGATATCTGTACACAAGCACATGACCACGATACGTCTCTTTATATCACGATTTCTGGTCTTCAGATTTCTGTGGTTTAGATTGGAATCAGGGTGTAAAGCATTTTGGAAATGATAAACATAACATTGCATGGCATTGCATATCATTCTGCATTTATGTTGCTTGCTTTTTAGGTACTCGTTGCAGGGTCTCTAACCTTTATTTGGTTTCAGGCAGTATAGCTGAGAATTATATTCACCGATATTCAACGCGAAGAAATCAAGTAAGAATCATGGATCAAGTGCAAAGTGATTTGGCTGAAATGAGGGCGCGTATGGACCAGTTCATGACCCTCATGACTGGCATGGCGCAAAATCAGGAGAGATTGAGGCTTCTGGTCGAGCGTCCAGACAATGGGCCCGAAGGTGATCAGCATGACAATTCACAGGGACATGGCATTCCTCCTCCCGGTGGCAACCCTCCTCCTGGTGGTAACAATCGGGGTAATGGAAATGGTAGGCATGCTGGTGTTACTCTTGAAGATCCTCTGGAAGACCAATTTACTCTGCTGGATACAGATGTGGGTAATCACGGTGATCGAAGGTATGATGAGTTAGCAGAAAAGATCAGGGCCATAGAATGCAAGAACTCTATGGGTATTGATGTTACTAGCTTGGGGCTAGTCCCAGGAGTCAGAATTCCTCCTAAATTCAAGCCTCCCACTTTTGATAAGTATCACGGCAATGCGTGTCCCCAAACGCATCTTCAAGCTTACTTTGGGAAGATTTCAGCCCATACAGATGACGAGAAGCTATGGATGCATTATTTTCAGGACAGTTTGGCTGGAGCATCCTTGACCTGGTATATGAAGTTGAATAGAGCTGCTGTGAAGAGTTGGAAAGATCTGGCAGAAGCGTTCTTGAAGCAATACCAGTACAATATCGACATGGCGCCCAACCGCACTCAATTGCAGGGATTGTCACAAAATGCCAAGGAGAGTTTCAAAGAATATGCACAGAGGTGGAGGGAAATGGCTGCCCAGGTTCAACCTCCCTTGTCAGACAGAGAAATGGCGGATATGTTTATGGGCACCTTGCAAGGGGCCTATCTTGATAGATTAGCCGCTTGTCCGTCAACTGGATTTGCTGATATTGTGATTGCGGGAGAAAGAATAGAAAGTCTGTTAAAGCTTGGAAAGATCCAAGATGTGAGTGGGGCTGGCTCTTCGGGGACGAAGAAACCGTTTGCTAGTAACCAGAAAAGAAGAGAAGGTGATACGAATGCTGTGTTTAGAGGACGAGGCAGAGGGCGTTCTCAAGCTTATTATCAGGTAGATGCTGTAACAATCCCCACACTGTCTGTTCAGAAACAACAACCCCAACAACAAGTTCAGCAGCAACAGCAACAACCTTTTTTCCAACAAAGGTCTAGGCAGAGGGATCGTAAGATGGATCCTCTCCCTATGACTTATGTCGCGCTGTTGCCCCAGCTACTCGAGTTAAAGTTGGTAGAACTCCGTACTATGAAAGCTCCGGTTGCTGGAAACCTGCCACCTAACTTCGATGCTAATGCTCGTTGTGAGTTCCACTCAGGTGCTCAGGGGCACTTCATTGAAAAATGCTGGGCTTTCCATCATAAAGTACAAGATTTGATTGATGCTAAAGCCATCAATTTCTCTCCCGCTCCTAATATTACTCAGCATCCCATGCCTGATCATAGTGCAGCAAATGTATATGCTATTGAAGATGGGAGGAGATTGAATTTGGTGGCAGACATCCATCAAGTGAAAACTTCTTTGTTGGTTGTAAAAGATCGTTTATTGAAGGGACAGGTGTTCCCGGGCTATAATCAAGATTGTTCTGAGTGTATGAATCAGGAGAATGGCTGTGATAAGTTGAAGATGGGTTTACAGAATCTGATCGATGAAGGATGTCTACAGTTCGACAGAGTCGTGAAAGACACTGATGAGGTATCAACCGTGACCATCTATTATACTCCCGCTAAGATTCAAATGTCGGTCAATGCAGTTCCCGTGGTGAGCGTTGCGCAAGAAAGGCCCAGTCTTGTCACTATCACGGTGCCAGGACCAATTCCATTCACATCTACGAAGGCTATCCCATGGCACTATGGGGCAGATGTGTATTGCGAAGGTAAAAATCAGGAGTTTGAGTCGTCAGTTAGCCCAAATATTGATAATGTAAGGGGTGTATAGGGCTTTACAAGGAGTGGAAGGTTGTTCGCTCCCCAAACCTTGAGAAGTGATAAGGAGGCAGAAGCTGCAGCAAAGGCTAAGGGTAAACAGGTGGTTGAAAATGCGCCTACACATGAAGCAGAGACAAAGATTACTTTTGATAAGGAGATGGAAGAATTCATGAAGATAGTCAAGAAAAGCGATTATAAGATTGTGGACCAACTGAATCAGACCCCTTCAAAGATTTCAATCTTGTCACTATTGATGTGCTCTGATGCGCATCGGCAGGCGTTGTTGAAAGTATTGAAGAGTGCATACGTGCCACAGGAAATTACTGTTAATCAGCTCGAGGGCGTAATCTCCAATGTTAACGTTAGCCATGGCTTGGGCTTTACAAGTAGAGATTTGACTGTTGAAGGAAGAAACCACAATAAGGCTTTGCATATCACGATGGAGTGTAAGGGCGCAGTGTTATCTCATGTACTGGTAGACACTGGTTCATCACTTAATGTCTTGCCCAAGAAGGCGTTAATGAAGCTGGAAGTTGATGGTTTGATCTTAAGGCCTAGTGAATTGGTGGTCAGAGCATTCGATGGGACTAGACGATCTGTGTTTGGTGAGGTGGAATTGCCCGTACAAATTGGACCACAGGTATTCAAATCCACGTTCCATGTAATGGACATACAACCTACATATAGCTGCCTATTGGGACGCCCTTGGATTCACAGAGCCGGGGCTGTTACTTCCACTTTACACCAAAAGTTGAAGTATGAGTTTGAAGGGCAGGTTGTGACGGTGTGCGGTGAAGAAGACATCTTTGTGAGTCACTTGTCCACGTTCAAGTACATTGAAATGGATGGGGAAATTCATGAGATGTTGTGCCAATCATTTGAAGCGGTCAATATTGACGATGCACCTGAGTCTTCTTCTGTACCAGTTGGGGCCGGTACCTCCATTTCATCTTACAAACAAGCTGTCGAAGTCGTCAGGGCAGGCAACGCCCAAGGTTGGGGCAGGTTGATAGAGACCCCAATGAAAGAAGACAAATTTGGTATTGGTTATCATCCCTCTACAACTTCAGATGCGGGGAGCAGTGGACCCATTACTTTCAATAGTGGGGGAATTATCTACACGGACCAGTCTTGTGCAGCTACAGAGGATAGTGTTGACAGTGATGGTGACCTGGACAACTGGGTACGCCCTCATGCTCCGGGACAATAAGTGCAGAACTGGTTCGTTGAAGAAGTCATTCGGGTTACTCTTCAGACAGAGTAATTTTTCTTTGTTTTTTTTCTAACCATAATGCATGTCAAAATCTTACGCTCTGCCCAAGGCGTATAGATTCATTTGTAGGGCCACCCTGGTTGCATTTGCAATTTTTAATCATTAATAAAGGACGTTTTGCAATCAAATTTTGTTCTCTGTCTTTCAGTTTTTATTTTTGCACAAAAATAATAAAATGGCAATGTTTCATTTTCTTTTGTTTTCGCTTAAAAGTAAATTCTAAAATAAGGCATGAACCCGTTCATGCAGACTTGATCCTCCGGATACCACTGATAACGATTTTGATATGGCTATGTATGACTTTGACAATCCGATTTATCAAGCCGAAGAAGGGGATGAGAAAGATTGTGAACTCCCTGAAGAACTGGCCAGATTGTTGAAACAAGAGGAAAGGGTCATCCAGCCTCATCAAGAGACTGTAGAAATCATCAATATTGGTGCCAAGGATGCCAAGAAAGAGATCAGGATTGGTGCCAGCTTGCAAGAAGATGTGAAGAAAACTTTGACTGAAATGTTGCGCGAGTACGTTGACATCTTCGCCTGGTCGTATCAAGACATGCAGGGGTTGGATACAGATATTGTTGTGCACAGGCTGCCATTGAGAGAAGAATGTCCGCCAGTCAAGCAGAAACTTCGTCGGACTCACCCCGACATGGCTTTAAAGATTAAGGAGGAAGTCCAGAAGCAGTGGGATGCTGGGTTTCTTGCTGTGACTAAATATCCTCCGTGGGTAGCCAACATCGTGCCAGTACCGAAGAAAGATGGAAAAGTGAGAATGTGTGTGGATTATCGAGATCTTAATAAAGCTAGCCCAAAAGATGATTTTCCACTACCTCATATTGATGTGCTGGTCGATAATACAACTCAGTTTTCAGTGTTCTCCTTTATGGACGGGTTCTCCGGGTACAACCAGATCAAGATGGCACCTGAAGATATGGAGAAGACCACGTTCATTACTCCGTGGGGTACATATTGCTATAAAGTAATGCCTTTTGGGTTGAAAAACGCAGGGGCAACGTACCAGCGGGCGATGGTGACATTGTTTCATGACTTGATTCATAAGGAGATCGAATGTTATGTAGATGATATGATTGCCAAGTCGAGAACAGAAGAGGAACATCTGATTAACCTGAAAAAGCTGTTTGAAAGGTTGAGAAAGTTCCGTCTGAGATTAAATCCAAACAAGTGCACGTTTGGGGTGCGTTCTGGAAAGTTGCTGGGTTTCATTGTGAGCGAAAGAGGAATCGAGGTTGATCCTGCCAAGGTGAAAGCAATACAAGAAATGCCTGAACCGAGAACAGAAAAAGAGGTTCGTGGTTTCTTGGGTAGATTGAACTACATTGCAAGGTTCATATCTCACCTAACAGCCACGTGTGAACCAATATTTAAATTGTTAAGGAAAGATCAAACGGTCAGGTGGAATGACGATTGCCAATTGGCATTCGATAAGATAAAAGAATACTTGCAGGAACCTCCGATTCTAATGCCTCCAGTTGAAGGGAGACCGCTGATAATGTATCTGACAGTGCTTGAAGGTTCCATGGGTTGTGTTCTCGGTCAACATGACGAGACAGGTAGGAAGGAGCATGCTATCTACTACCTGAGCAAAAAGTTCAACGATTGTGAGTCCCGGTACTCAATGCTTGAAAAGACATGCTGTGCGCTTGCATGGGCCGCTAAGCGATTGAGGCAATATATGGTCAGGCACACAACCTTGTTGATTTCAAAAATGGATCCTATCAAGTACATTTTCGAGAAACCAGCACTCACAGGCAGAGTTGCACGGTGGCAAATGGTCTTGACAGAGTATGACATTCAGTACACTTCCCAAAAGGCCATCAAAGGAAGTATCTTGTCCGACTATCTTGCGCAACAGCCAATTGATGATTACCAACCCATGAAATTTGACTTCCCTGATGAGGACATCATGTTTCTCAAAGCTAAAGACTGCGAGGAACCACTCCCGGAGGAGGGGCCAGACCCTGAATCCAAATGGAGTCTGATGTTTGATGGGGCTGTCAATATGAATGGGTGCGGAGTTGGAGCAGTTCTTATCACGCCGGAAGGTGTTCATATGCCTTTCACTGCCCGAATAACTTTCGGATGCACCAACAATGAAGCAGAGTACGAAGCTTGTATAATGGGGATCGAGGAGGCGATTAATCTACGGATTAAGACCCTTGATATATTTGGTGATTCAGCTTTGGTAATCAATCAAGTGAAAGGGAGTTGGTACACGCACCAAGCAAATCTAGTGCCGTATAGAGATTATACAAGGAGATTGCTGACATTTTTCACAACAGTGAAACTGTACCATATTCCTCGAGATGAGAATAGGTTCGCTGATGCCTTGGCCACTTTGTCTTCCATGATCAAAGTGCAAGGATGGAACCATGTACCTAAGATTGAAGTATCCCGCCTTGACAGACCTGCATTTGTGTTTGCGGTCGACACAACGTCCGATGACAAGCCTTGGTACCATGATATTAAATGCTTCTTGAGCAATCAAGAATACCCGCCCGGGGCATCGACCAAAGACAGGAAGACGTTGAGAAGGCTAGCTGGTAGTTTCTTCTTGAACAAAGATGGTGTGCTGTATAAGAGAAATTTTGACACGGTCCTGCTTAGATGTGTGGATAGACACGAAGCAGACCTGTTGATGATTGAAGTGCACGAAGGCTCTTTCGGTACCCATGTTGGAGGGCATGCAATGGCTAAAAAGTTGTTAAGATCGGGATATTATTGGTTGACTATGGAGTCAGATTGTTGCAAATATGCCCGCAAATGCCATAAATGCCAGATCTATGCAGACAAAGTGCATGTGCCTCCAAATCCGTTGAGTATCATGTCGTTGCCTTGGCCGTTTGCCATGTGGGGCATTGATATGATCGGAAAGATTGAGCCTACAGCTTCTAACGGTCATCGTTTCATCTTGGTGGCGATTGATTACTTCACCAAATGGGTTGAAGCTGCATCCTATGCCAATGTTACAAAACAAGTGGTAGCTCGTTTCTTAAAACGGGATATCATATGCCGATATGGAGTTCCCGAAAGAATCATTACTGATAATGGTTCTAATTTGAATAACAAGATGATGGCTGAGTTATGCCGGGACTTCAAAATCGAACATCACAATTCTTCTCCGTACCGCCCAAAGATGAATGGCGCGGTCGAAGCGGCCAACAAAAATATCAAGAAGATTGTGCAGAAGATGGTTGTCACGTACAAAGATTGGCATGAGATGTTACCATTTGCTTTGCATGGGTATCGAACGTCGGTACGCACGTCCACTGGGGCAACCCCATTCTCACTTGTATATGGTATGGAGGCAGTGCTACCGGTTGAAGTAGAGATTTCGTCCCTCAGAGTCATGATTGATGTTAAGCTAGATGAGGCTGAATGGGTACGAGCCAGATTTGATCAGCTGAGCCTTATTGAGGAAAAGCGATTGGCGGCTGTATGTCATGGGCAATTATACCAGCGCAGAATGAAGCAGGCATTTGACCAAAAGGTGCGTCCTCGGGTTTACAAAGTCGGAGATGTGGTACTCAAAAGGATCCTTCCTCCCAATACAGATCACAGGGGCAAATAGACTCCTAACTACGAAGGTCCATTCGTGGTTAAAAAGGTCTTTTCGGGCGGAGCCTTATTGCTTACAACCATGGATGGCGAAGACTTTTCATCCCCTGTCAACTCGGACGTAGTCAAAAAATACTTCGCATGAATAGACCCACTGGATAATAAAAATAAAAAAATCCAGGCAAAAAAGGGCATCCCGGCGAACCAAAAACAGAATAAGGTTCGGGCAAAAATTAGGGATATAATTGAAAAAATTGTACACCCGGTAAGTTGAAAACCCGAAAGGGCAACTTAGGCAAAAAAGGGTATCCTGGTGGATCGAAAACCTGAAAGGGCGGTCCACGCAAAAAAGGGATTTAAGCGAATGACTACGGTCTGAGTTATCCGTACCCAATTACCGTTGGAACAACTGACATTCTGAAAGATAGGAATCGGTCTGATCATTCCTCAGAAGGCAAGGTCGGGGAGTTTTGAAGACATACTGGTCATAACAGAATGGAAACTCAGTGGAATTTCGTTTTCACATTGCCATTAGGATAGTTTCTTTTCTCAATTTTCAGCGATTACCTCTTTCCAGGGATTGCTTCCTGATGTAATTGCCTATTCTGGGCTCTCAGTCAATAAATTGAATTTCAATAAAAAGCTTTCTATTTTTTTTGTTTTATTGCTTTGTTTGCAAAAACGTCCTAATTTTTGATAAAACAATGCATGTGAAAACATGGTGGCCTTGCAATAACATGCGCGAAAAAACAAAAAAAAAAAAATATTTGAAATTACTTTGAATGTTGAATACTCCCGGATGGTGGATTCTAGCCACGCAATATTCGGGGCATGTGTGCATATTCTTTTGTTGCAGGTAGCAGGTGCAGATGATTTTAAGCACAAGACCAGTAATCAATTACCCCACGCAAAAGACTGGGGCAATTACGGGTAAGGAGGTCGGCGTTCATCGCTCGGTCGACGGTCGTTCATAACGGTTCGATATCATTGAATTAAGTTCAACTGGGTACCGTTGTATCTTATTAAGTCGATTCTCTCATACAGTACTTCCAACAGCTACAAGCTTTTCTGTGTCGATAACGGTCACAAGTTCCCTAAAAGAGTGGTCTCTCCGATACCGAAACTGATGGTCATTATCCCCAGCGAAGTCGCAGGAGTTTGAAGAGGCTAAATCTTCTGTAAAATCCTCTTATGACATCCTCTTCGGGGACAAATTGTTGGTTTGTCCAAGCATGGGGCGTGTTTGTTTCCCCAGCATGAAGTGTTGATCATCCCCAGTAGAGTTTGAGGACAGTTGGTCTTCTGTAAAATCCTCTCAAAAGGCATTCCCCAGCACGAGACATTTTAAAGCAGTTTCCTCCAGCAGAGTTTGTTATAAACTCGTCATCCCTAACAGAATTGTCTAAAGGGAAGCTCGCCTAACATGGGGCATTGTGGTACTTATCCTAAGCTCGACAGTCATATTCTTCAGCAGACTACTGTAGATTTGCTTTGGGTTTCCCCAACAGATCTCTAAGGACTCTTTCCTAGCAAGTTGCAGTGGAATGTTCTAACCAGGATTTGCATATCCCTGGCAGAGTAGCCCTGGTCCCCAGCAAGATTGTGTCTCTGGTAATGATCCCCCACAGAGGTCAGCATCGAATCTTGTCAGCGATACTCCCCAGCTGAGTTGTTGTTCTCCCCGCAGAGGTTTATAAGATCAGCAGAATCTATTCCTCAACAAGGATGGTACAGTCTTTCCCCAGCCGGGTCAGAAGGTTGATAACCCCTACAAAGGGTCTTGGATTGGATAGATCCCCAAGCAGAGTTTTTTATGACTTTTCTTCCCTAGCAAGACGCCATGCAAAGAAATTCTCATCCCCAGCGGAATCGCTGTGACCAGAATTCCCCCAGCAGACGAAGTGATTACTGGCAGATTTATTATTCTTTAAGTCCAATTTATTTTTGGCAAACTTGACAATTCGAAGCAGACGGATTGTTCATTCATTCTTCAGCAGAGATACTATCCTCTCAGGAACCTCTAAAGTCAAGTCATTGATCATTGTTCCTCAGCAAAGTCGGCAGAGATGTCTGACACGGATGCAAAGTATAATCCAGTATTGGAATTTTGCGAAAGTCCACCTGTAGTGTGGCAAGCCAGTAGTCGTCTGGCATTGTTAAAAGCATCCAAAAGTCCAACAGTGGATTGGCGAAAAGTCCGTCTTCGGGTGGCAAAAGTCCAACAGTGGATTGGCAAAAGTCCGTCTTCGGGTGGCACAAGTCCAACAGTGGATTGGCAAAAGTCCGTCTTCGGGTGGAAAAAGTCCAACAGTGGATTGGCGAAAGGTTCATCTAAGGGTGGCAAATTTTAAAAGTCCAACAGTGGATTGGCAAAAGTCCATCTTCGGGTGGCAAAGCAGCTAAAAGTCCAACAGTGGATTGGCAAAAGTCCGTCTTCGGGTGGCACAAGTCCAACAGTGGATTGGCGAAAGGTCCATCTAAGGGTGGCAAATATTAAAAGTCCAACAGTGGATTGGCAAAAGTCCGTCTTCGGGTGGCAAAAGTCCAACAGTGGATTGGCGAAAGGTCCATCTAAGGGTGGAAAATTTTAAAAGTCCAACAGTGGATTGGCAAAAGTCCATCTTCGGGTGGCAAAGCAGCTAAAAGTCCAACAGTGGATTGGCAAAAGTCCGTCTTCGGGTGGCACAAGTCCAACAGTGGATTGGCGAAAGGTCCATCTAAGGGTGGCAAATTTTAAAAGTCCAACAGTGGATTGGCAAAAGTCCGTCTTCGGGTGGCACAAGTCCAACAGTGGATTGGCAAAAGTCCGTCTTCGGGTGGCAAAAGTCCAACAGTGGATTGGCGAAAGGTCCATCTAAGGGTGGCAAATTTTAAAAGTCCAACAGTGGATTGGCAAAAGTCCATCTTCGGGTGGCAAAGCAGCTAAAAGTCCAACAGTGGATTGGCGAAAAGTCCGTCTTCGGGTGGCAAAAGTCCAACAGTGGATTGGCAAAAGTCCGTCTTCGGGCGGCACGAGGCTGCAAAGTCCACCAGTAGCGTGGCAGGCCAGTAGTCGTCTGGCATTGTACAAAAGACATTATAAAAGTCCACCAGTAGCGTGGCAGGCCAGTAGTCATCTGGAGTTGCATAAAAGACATTATTAAAGTCCACCAGCAGCGTGGCAAGCCAGTAGTCGTCTGGCGTCGTTCAAAAAGATATTTCTAAAGTCCACCAGTAGCGTGGCAGGCCAGTAGTCGTCTGGAATTGCATAAAAGACATTGTTAAAGTTTACCAGTAATGCGGCGAGCCAGTAGTCCTCTGGTGTCGTTCAAAAGACAGATTTCTCCGACAATGTTTCATTGAAGATTCAATCCAGCAATGTCGGGGGGGGGGGGGTTTCTTCTTCATCATCCAGAGCAAATTTTTGGTTATATTTGGTATTCAATCACTATATACCTTGAAAGTCCGAAAGCAATTGCTTTCAGGCATTCAGGTCTACAGCGCTTGAATAGGGGCAGCTGTAATACCCCAAAATTTGCTCTCCCTCTTTGTCATCATAGCATGGCATTATCATTTATCATATCATATCCACCTCATTAACATTACATTGCATTTAACATAGAAAAATGAAGCATAGCATCCTTCTTACCATCAGGGCATGTGATCAGGTGGAAGGTGGTCAATCAAGGGATCATTCAAAGCACAAAAAGGTCAATCAAGTTTCCTCAAGGCAAGCCAAGAGGTCTTTCATGTCTCATATTATCTCAATGGATCATCCACAACCTCAAGGATGAGAGATTCAATGGGAGATTGAAGCACTACATCTTTCACTATTGAAGAGGTTCAAAAATTAAAGGAAAACCCTCAAAAGAGATAGCCCATTGATCCAAAATCATCCTCAAATGGCATATCTCATCATCCTTTAAGAGGATACACAACATACTCTGAGGAATTTGAAATTGAAGATTGCACATTTTTCTCCTAGGAGGTGGGCACCAAAACTAGGGTTTCCCATTAAATCAGGGAATCTTTGATTTTTTGGACAAAACTTGATGTCATGGTATTCTACATGTTCTTAAGTGTATGCGTATGGAAAATTGCCTCTCAATTGGTTTAAGAAGTGGTTCAATTGGAAAAAAGATCAAAAATCAGGAAATTTGGGGCCAAGTCAAATAATCAGAAGAAAAAGTCAACTCTTGACTTTTTGAGCCCAAAATCATGAAATTCATGTTATATGTGTCCAATGTACAAAATTTGGTCAAGAAACTCCAAAGGAATCATGAAAAAATCAAGATGTGGAAAGTTGCCATGTTTGGATGAAGAAAGGTTACTAAATATAGCAAGTTTTGGCCATTTTGCATCAGAGTTTGAGCCAAGGCCATTTAAAATTAGGGCATCAAATGAAAATTCCACTCGGCCATAACAAAATATCTTGTTTCAAGCTTCAAATCCATGTGTAGAACATCTCCATTGGATAAAAATTGAGTGAGATATGGATGATCAAAGTTGGGGAAAACTAGGGCAAAATGCAAGTCAGCTTGGTCAATTTTCAGGTCACGCGCGTGTTATTTTCACAAACACATGGTGGGCCAAATGTTTAGATCAATTAATCATGGTTAGAGGCCTCAAATGAAAAATCTTTCAACATGAAAGTTGTTCCTCCATGTGAGATCTTTAAGATTGGTGTTCATGTTTTTTTCATTTGATCAAAGGTCAAGAAGTTATGTTGAGTCCAATGTGCTATGATCATGCTGAGAACCTAGGTGCCATGTTACCTTGTCAACCAACCTTTGCCACGCCCTCATACCAGTCTCAAGCTTATGTGTTATAAGTCATTTTGCAACTTACTCCAAACCCCATTTCAATTCAATTTTCATATCAAAGTTGTCCTATTACATCCCCTCTTTCCAACGTCTCCAAGAACTCATTAGATCATCCACAATGCCAAGAGAAAATCACCATTAAACATCCATGTTTGCTTTATTTCCAAACTGTCATAAAAAACCAGAAAATGAATGTTGTTGTTGTGGTCTCAGTTTGCCCGTGCATTGCTCACTCTCCAACTCTTTCTTCATTTAACCAAACATTCATCACATGTCCATGCACATGAGCACGTGCATTACATGAAAATAGAAAGAACAACTTGCTGAACAAGTTTCACCTACACAAGCCGTTCCATTTCACTTCTCTTCACCTCCACCATAGTTTATCATGGGTTATCATCACCATAGCTTTGCTCTCCCTAACTAACTTGACTCAGTTAGTTAGGGATGACTCACTTAACTCAACTGTGACTCACTTGACTCACTCATTAAACCATAGTTAACCCACACTATAAATAGAAATATCACCTCACAATTTCATTTCTGAACTAGATTCTTCTCATTTCATTCCAAAACACTCTCTACTCTTCTCTCTGATTTTCTCACTCTTTTTCACCAACACTTCTTCCCTTTCACGAGTTTTTCATTGGCTTCATCTTTATCATCATCAATGGAGCATGATTGAATCCACACGATTTTCTTAAGTACACTTCAGCAAGCTTTGAATCTCCTTGTTCTCAAGATATAGCATTTATTTTGCTTAGTTTTGAAGCTCCAAGGTTGCAGAACAAGTATTTCCTCTAGTTTTCTCAAACTATACAAGAACTGCAAGATCAGGTTCCAAATCTCACAAACTCTTTTCTCACGATTTACTTGATTATTTTGTTGTTTTAATGTTGATATGAGCTTAATAGAAGCATTCCAAACTCCGGCTAGTTGATAGGCCTTCTAAAGGCTTAGTTGCAAAACCTAGGGCATGTTTTAATCTTCTCTGTTCTCCATGTGTACGTGTATTATGTGGAAAATAGTGGTAGATTCATGATGTGCATGAGCTCAGCTTTAATTTGGTATATGATTTGTGCATCTTGGTGAGATATGAGGGTTGCAGACGGTGGTGATTGACCGGAGAAGGTGACCGGAGGTCCCTCTCCGACCGGTGATCTTTATATTAGGGTTTCTGGTCAGAATTAATGTGGACCGTTTGATGTTCATGATCCAATGCTCCAAAATGTGACAACGCACTAAAAAGAATGTGCTCCTCACGTGTTTTTTTTTATTCTCATTTAAACATTTTATGGTGCAGTGCATGTTAGTGGTTGTGTTCCTCCACGCGTGATCATTGATGTTGTTTACTTTGACCTTTGTGTTGACTTGACCTAATCTGATGGTTGTAATTGCTTTGACTTGTGTTGACTGAGGAGCATGGTAGTTATTGTGTTATGCGAGCTTAGTGGACCTAGTCAGATTGATATCCACACCCCCATGCCTTAAGCCCAAACCATTTTTGAACTGAGTAATTACTAGGCATGCACCCCCATTCATTTTGCATTGCATTTTATTTTTTATTTTTGCTACACGTTTTCTTTTTAATTTTTAAAAATACCAAATGGCGTTATAAAATTCTACAAAAATTCATGAGTCTTCTTAAAACATTTAGAAAATTTTTCATGATTTTATTTCTTGATTTTATGACTTTTGCTCCTGGTCTATATTTTTCTTTGATTTTCTTTTGTATGCATTCTTAATGTGGTACATGATTTTGTTTAATTTTGTTCTCAATCATTAAAAATTGTTTTGATGCTCTTCTTTTTGGATTGAGTCATTATCATCTTGAGGTATGTTAAGTGATCTTTATTTGATTTTTTAGGTTAGTTTATGGCATGTTTGGTGTTCATTTTTGTGCTACTTTGTATGATATGTCTATTTGACCTAAATGCATTGTTTGACATCATTTTGCCTTGATTTCTTGTATGCTATTTTGGTATATGATTCACTTATGACCTGTGTATCTTTAAAACATGCTTGCTTAATTTTCCTAAGGCCATTTGATTTTTGTTTGATGCATTTCATTTAAAGCATTATAACATGTCACATCATTGTGATCTTTTGT
This sequence comes from Lathyrus tuberosus, assembly GCA_022829125.1. Lineage (NCBI taxonomy): Eukaryota > Viridiplantae > Streptophyta > Magnoliopsida > Fabales > Fabaceae > Lathyrus > Lathyrus tuberosus. The sequence goes on from JALAZF010000117.1 coordinate 6,829,352, forward strand.
GCATGTTTACATGTTTTCTTTTGTACATACTTGCATGATCATTTGCCTATTTTGTGAACTACTCACTTGACATTATAGGTCATTGATACATATCATATGTCATCTTTGCATGTTGATTATCATTTGAACCTTGTGCACCTTTAACATGTTGTGGTTGCACTTTCCTTTGTTTGGAACTTCCATTTCAATTCTACTTCTTCTATCACTTCTTAAATGTTTTGATGTGTCATGCATTAATACTTGTGAGATGTTTGTGAATCATTTTTCATTTCATTTCAATTCTGATCCATGGATTACATGTTCCATTTATGCATATTTCTTTTTTTCCTTTCATCTTTCATTCTCCCTTTTCTTATGGTAGCATGTTCTAATGCCATGGATGATGTTTGTTGCCTATCCACTTGGACTTGCATGATAATGATCATTTGTTTTCCATATGATGAACATTCTGGTTGTGGTTATAGGATTTGATGTCTCATCTAATTCTTTTGAGTTTTATGGTGCATTAAATGTTCTTTTGCTTCCTATACTTGTATACATGTTTAATAACCATGTAGGGGCTTTGGTAAGTTGCAATTGAGTGTGGATAAGGAATCCACATTCAAATTTCTTTCCTTTCATCTCTTTTATAATTTCATTTTGTGTTTTGTTAAGCACTTATGTGCTTTCTTTTAATAACTCATCACTTTCCCTTTGTGAATTACAATTCATCTTCTACTTTAGAAGTGAATTGTTTAATTCATTCTTTCTTTAGACTTTAGGTTGAAACTTCACAAACCATTAGAATCACTCCCTTAACTAATCAATTAGGATTGAGTCTTAGTCCACATAGATTTTACCTTTCTTCTTTCTTGAGTCTCTCTTCTCATCTTAAAGGAAACTCAAAACATCTAATAAAGGTAGGCATTTATTGCATTTAGGCCTTTCACATAAAGAAAAGATTATAAGGGGTCTTCTCTTATAATCTTAAAATGTATAGCATATAACCCATCTTGGGTCAATGTGTTAAACATTTGATCTTGTGTGAGGGACTTAAATGCAATGCTTGTTGAAGGTACAAATAATAAAAAACACTTCTTCATTTCTTAATCAACAAAAACACTTAATAAACACAAATACGCTAGTGTGTTTGAACCTTGACAATTGGAACTAAGTGTGGGGGTCTTCTTCACTCTTAGTGTGCTTTCTTACCCATTCCATCTTGGAATGTGAGAATGTACACATTCCAATGACTAAGATTCAGATACACTATCATATGCAAACAAATGAAAAAACTCCTAAAAGACAAAAACAAACAATAACGTCTTTTCCTTCGGGAATTCTTTTCTCATTTCATTCATTCTCAACGCACGAACGCGCTCCTACTCGTTCTCTTGCAAGATGGTAACGCACTCGGACCAGCGAGCCTGCAACACCTGAGCCAGAACGTAAGCCGTTCTCTAAAAAACACAAACAATCCATCCCTAGTGAGGGGAACTACGTCGCTCTGATTCTCATGCTCCCGATGAGATACGTAGGCAGTGGGGTAGGGCCCATGCGAGCACTTCTTTTATTTTCCCTACATTTGTTTCTCTTTCTCTTTCCATTCCTTTTCCACTTCCTTTTTTCCAGTATCCTTTTCTATCACCCTTTGATTAAAGCAGCAAGCGTGGATCCCATCGGGTACGATGGACGCGTGGGGGTGCTAATACCTTCCTCTCGCGTAACCGACTCCCTTACCCTTTCTCTTGGTCGTAAGACCATGCTCTTTCCTTCTTCTCAGGTTTATGCAGTGTTTCCTTTCCCTCACTTGGGATAAATACACATTGCTGGAGACTCTGTTCGGTGCCACTTTCGCGTTTGTACTAGGATGAAAATCCCGGGAGCGACAATGTCGAATGCTCCCTCATAAGACATCTTTTTCGACATGTTGTTCCAGTTGTTGAAACACTTCAACACAACATGTTCTGGCATTTCAAAAGGACATCTTGTTGTACATGTTCTTCTTAGCAAGTCTATACATCTTATTCTCTATTACATTATTGTTGCTATTATTTGTTTTACAAAAATTAAGCCAATCCTAAAACAAGAGAACTAACAATCTCCCCCTTTGGAAAATTTTGGCTAAAACAAATAATCTACAAACAATTACAATCCAGGAGTTTACAGCAATAAAAAACAACCAACAGATCTTCATGTTGAAAATAATGTCTCACCATCTTTGTTTGACATCTTCTTTGCAGCACTCTGAAGAACTCCACTGCATGCATCATCACCAACAAACAGCAATCTTCAGGATAAAAGGAAGGAAGGTCCTGAAGTTTGTTGATGCACACGAGGAAGAAGATAGCAGAAGACAGCTTGTACTCCCCCTCAATCCAGGAACCTCTTCTTAACATCAAAGACCAATGGTGGCATAAGAACTCTTAATTGCTCTTTGAAGGGCATAAGAGGAAACTTAAGACCAAGCTCTCCACCACTCCTGGTAACTCAGAACACAGGTCACAACTGTGTTCATAACTTAGATCACAGGTCACAAAGATATCCAAAAAGACATCCCAAAAAAAATATGATAGACATTTAACATGTTTGGACAACATATGCAATCACAGACTCCCGTCTGAACCTCTGAGCAACAATCCCTTTCTCCCCCTTTTTGGCCAAAAATTGACAAACAAAACCAGACCCAGACACAACTTACCCAGACCCGAACAAAACCCATAGATTTTTTGAGAACAACCCTTAACTGATGGTAGAGGATATGAGAAGCCTCTCTAAATAGCAGAGTGGTTTCTTAGATATTAACGATCTTTAATTCTTGGTCAAAGAGAATGTTAATTGAGAATGGAAAACCTGTAACTTAATTCAAGGTGCACCATCCAAACTGACTTTGAACGTCTTTAATAGCTCTTAGACCAGTCCTGCATGGCCAATCAGTACTTACTAGGCTCCCTTCTTACGCGTGCACAGTCTAGAATATTCCTTTGTTTGGCTCAGGGAAACATGTCTTGAGTGCTATTCTGACATCTTACCAAATAGTTTGTCTGCTTGTTCACAAAGTTATCAACCCAAGACTCCTCAGAAATTTATACATTCCAAGCACATTTTCCTGGATTCCTTCAAAAATAGCAGAGAAAAAGTAGAGTCACCCAGATGCAACAATTCTTCTTTTCAGACCTCTCCTGCATAGGCACTAACTCCACACAGCTATGATATGTCCCATCATGATGTCTGACATCACACAGCACCAACTTAACCAGCACACATGCTACACAGAAATCAGCACACTTGCAGCAACAGCCTTAACTCCCCCTGACATAAACAACTAATGCTCCTTATGAAGATGAACACTTGACACCAGATGATATTGCCACATTCTCAACATTAAGAACTGCCACTTCTTGTATTTGTTGAGCATAATCTCACCGTGTATATGCCAAGTCCAATATAAAAGCCCACATGATTTGGACTTTCTCACATGTTCCATAACAAATGCCTTTAGATTACTTGTAACACAAGATAAGGACTGCCACCACCTTTTACTTGTATTAGAATAATCAAACTTCTATCCTTACATTCACAAGCTCCTAATGAAGTCTTCATCATGAAAGTAGCCATGTATTTCTAGAACAACTTACCATCAAGATTAGAATCTGCCCATTCTAATCCACATTATGTCAGAACTGCCACTTCAGACGATAATGCTGCTTCTTCCAACTCCACAAGTATGGTACACAACAACGATGTTGCAGCATTATGTAGGACATCAGCATAAGACAAAAGAACACACCACTTGATCACAATCAGCAGCTACAGACAACTAGACAAGTCAAGACCTAGGCTCATCCTTTTAGGTATACTAGGACAACTTCTACCAAGGCGCACCGTTCTGGCATCCAATGTGACAAAGGAACAGGTTCCCAAGAACAAATTCCCACGCCAAAGACTACTTTGACTAGTCAGGCGATACAAACAATGACTCTTTATCCATTATAAAGAACAAGCCTCCTTGCTCTTATCAGCACACCACGGAAGGAATCATGAGTCAGTCTAACAAGAATACAGGAAAGAGACACATGCAGGAAGTCAAGAAGCCAGATCCACAGAAGTTGAAGGACACACCACAGTCCACAGCTAGAGCAACTTCTGGAGCAACAAGAACATGAAGGACATCAGAGACAAGGATGAAGACCATCAAGAAAAACCAAGTGCAACTTCAAGCTTCTGATGATGAATGGGACGAAGATTGGAAAACTTTTCTTGATTCGGGGGGTTGGGATAACCTTTAGACCCTTTGTTTGGTGTGTTTACTAATCTTGTATGCTTTCAAAAGTTCAATAAATTTCTGTTTTAATTCTGTTCCATTAAACTTTACAAAAGCAATAAGGATCACATCACAACACACCTAATCCTCATGTATGCAAATTCCCAATTTGCTTCAAAAACAGTGCCAACACCAAAAGCAGCAGAATTATCAATCTCCCCCTTAACATCACACGTCCAGCTGCATAAAATTGTAACACTCTCCCCCTATCAAGAATAACATGTGCTTCTTCGTACCTTGAAGAATGGAAAACATAAGACGCATCTTCATGTCTTCAAGAGCTCACTCTTTGTTCAACTCACAAGTTGAACACAATCATTACTTGTACCAATACTCACATGATCCCAATCTGATCAACTTCTCTCTATCTAAGACCACCAGTACTTCTTTGTAGGAAGAATACCTTAAATGAATGGAGAACATGAGACTCATCTTCATGTCTTCAAGAGCGCACTCTCTGTTCAACATACTTACTGAACACATTCACCTACTGCTTGACCCTTACCTCAGTACAAAAATCAAGTAGAGACTTGTGATCTCAGGAGACAACCACCATAACATTCTGAACACAATGTGTTGCCAACAGATGTTAAGACATCAGTCTTGACATCATGAACAGAATCCAGTTGCACTAAGAAAAACACCACATTCCAAAACAGAATCTCCAACCTTCCCCCTTTAAGCCTCAGGACCAGAAACAACCATCCCAGAAACATGAGAGTAGTATTCTCTCATCCAACTCTCCAATTTGTAATCAATCTCCTATAACAGCAGCACATACTATGATTGAATCACACACAGTCAGTACTAGTCTAGCTTGATCATGCCTCTTTGATCCTTGTTCTTCATGTCCAAGTAGTCTGCTAGCGAGAATACTTCTTGAAATCTCAGCTTCTCCACTCCTGCAGCAAGGACCAGAAATAAACTGACCTCAGGAGAAAAAAAACATGTTGATCACACCATGACCAACTCACACATCTAAGATAAGTTCCAGGGCCAGAAACTTCTTAGACATACCACCCAGATGCCTCCTCTTCCAGATCAGGAGTAGGTTCCAAACTCATGTGATTAAGTCACATTAGTTTAGCACCCAGAGCATCTGGTATGCCATTCCTTCAGACAATAGAATTCAACACAATTCTGACGTGATGTTCTAACACAAGATAGGACATCATTCCAGAGAACACATCAAGAGATCAAAGACTGGAGATTAGCCCTTTTTAGGAATAGAGGCAAAAGTAAATTACTTCTCTTCCGGACAACTTCACTTATCAATGCCTTTATGAGTGGACTTGAACAATAATCTTCAAGTATCGTTGACAAAGTAAGTTGAAGCAATCTTACATATATCCCATTGCCATAGTATATACATTTAGAGATGAACAACCTTGTCAATTGCAACCTCAGGAGTTTTCAGATAGATACGCAGCGGATCAAAACACACACTCCTCAAAACCTTCAAGTGTCACATATCAGCCCTATCATCATAATCCAGGTGACACCACAATACCACGGGTTTAAAAATAAATCAAACCTAACATAACCACGACACAGCAGTTTTTCAACCACTCCCCCAGGCCTTCAGCACACGCCACTGCCTGTCACGAACAGTCCATCCTCCACTTCTAGGGACCATTCTCACACCTATATGAATTACTCCAAGTTCAAACAACTTTTCAGTAGAAAGCTTCTACCTTGACCATGAACCAGAAAGTATCTTCCCTTGGATATCATCCAGATACAGAACAGAATGACCTGCTCTGATACCAATTGAAATTCTGGTACATGTGCAGAATTCAGATGTCCTAGAACATGCCGTTCGACATCTGGTCTGACATGATCACAAAGGGCAAGGTATATTGCAATAATCATGGTACTGAAAAGATAAGAGCAAGACACACAAAATTGTTAACCCAGTTCGGTTAAACACACCTACATCTGGGGGCTACCAAGCCAGGGATGAAGTCCACTATCAGTAGTATCAATTCAAAGCTAAACTAGCCGTTTACAGCTTATCACTTAATCACTACCCAATGACCCCTCTACCTAGATCCTCTCTAGATATGAGAACCACTTCTCACTCCCAATCATTGTAATGATGTCTAGCAGTTGACAATCCGCCACTGCATCAACGACTCTTCGCCTATATTCTGATTACACAAATAGACATGATACCACTTCTATGACACATCAACATCTGATGAGAACAATACCTAGCTAAGTATGATGCCAAACTCCATCGTTTGTTAGCTTTTTCCCTTAACTAAGACCACAACCTGGAGTTGCTTCAAAGCTTCCTCCAAGAACAGAACGTACTGCCTCTTACCTACAGGTTTTGAGGAATACGGGTAACGTTCCCACAGGTCGGGAGGTTTACCTAGATAGAACCCTAGACTTCTACATATTGAGCTGTCACTTCCAAGGTTACAAATCCTTCTATTTATAACCTGTACCCAACTGGATTTGGGCCTTCAATCACAGCTTCAATAGCTGTTACAAATCTGTAAAATAAACTCCAATAAAGTAGCTCTTCAATCTAATATTTCCTAATATGTCTCCATATTTAGAAAGTCTTGATTTCTGATTGAATCTTCTAGACCTTTAAATATGCACCACATAGAATGCATAATTTTCTCTTAAAATTCTGCACAATTCAAAACATAGCTGAATCTCATTAATCCAGCTCAGCAGGCGCGATGTCGAATGCTCCCTCATAAGACATCTTTTTCGACATGTTGTTCCAGTTGTTGAAACACTTCAACACAACATGTTCTGGCATTTCAAAAGGACATCTTGTTGTACCTGTTCTTCTTAGCAAGTTTATACATCCTATTCTCTATTACATTATTGCTGTTATTATTTGTTTTACAAAAATTAAGCCAATCCTAAAACAAGAGAACTAACAGTCATAATATTTATTAATTTTTTTAAAAATATAAGGACGGTAGGTGTATACCGTCGTGACATGCGTCTTTATATTAGAGTTACGACGGTTATCAAGTAACTGTCGCAATTTTTGTGTCGTAAAATCCTAATTTTCTTGTAGTGACAATTCTTATGTGCTATTTTCTTTCTGCTGTTTGTATTCTGTTCAAAATATCAGCTTGTTTATTTCTGTTCTTGTTTAACAATTATGCAGAACAATGTCTTGACATGTGTTAGGACATCTGTTGTCTGTTATGCCAGAATTTCACATCTTTTCAAAAATCTTTGAATACATTATACTGTAGGACCTTCCGCCGTCAATCAAGATTTGGGAGATGTTGAACTTCCTGACAGTGGCTCTGATCACTAGGGGAAAATTTTGTTAGGGATTCCTCTTCTCTGAGTCTTTTAACCTCAACATAAGCTGGTTAAGTGTCTTCGGCGACGTACCTCCCTCATTTTTGTGGATGGCCAACATCTCAAATATTTTCCTTTTCATGGCCCCCTTGGATGGGAGGTTTGCCCGGGGTACCCCTCTTGTGATAGCGGCAATATACAAGTGTTTCCCTTTGTTTTTATCCTTGCTCTCGCCACTGGTCCCGACATCTGTAATCTTCGAAAGAGATTTACCTTTAGGAGACTCTTCCTTGTCTTCTTTTAGCCTCATTTCACGTACCCAATCAGTCGGCCCCTCTTGATTAACCCTTCGATGACATCCATCAATTGGATGCCATCGTCGGTGTTATACTGTTATGGATGTGACCTTTGTGAAAGCGACAATACTTTGATTTATCAGTCTGAGATATCTCCCTGATAGGGTAATGTGGTCAGGCTCCTCCTTTTATGAACTCTATGTTGGCACAGTCTTTGTAGGTTTTCTTTCGATAGATAATAATCGGCGTGTACTTCTCTTATTAGACATGCATACCTCGATTAGAGTCGTCTTTCTGCCATTGGGACTTCTTCCTTGTTGGATTAATGTAATAAATGTCAATAGAGATGAGGTTATCGAAGCATGTATTCAACTTCACTTCTAAGATAATGTAAGACTAAGCCATGCTCAACGTCTCTTGGGTGGTTCGTACCTTTTTCCTTCCTATCTTCAACTTGAAGGGATAGTCGCGCAGAAGACCATTTTTGAAGATCTAACATTTAAGGCCTTCTTCATCCTCTTCTCTTCAATAGCAACTTGAGTAAATCAGTCGACATAAGACCACAAGCTTTCTTTCTGCCCCTAGACAATCCAACTCAAAGCAACTACCTTTATAGACTACCTTTTCCAAGGGGTAAAATACGCGGAGAACCATTCATAGAAATTAGTCAATGATTCAATGCTCTCGTCTGACAAGCCATTGAACCATAACATGGTTGGCGTGATCAGGGTTAAGGAAAAAAACTTGCATTTGGAAGCCTTGTCAGCACTTAAGTAGTTCATCCAATCATTGACGAGTTACGCTTGCTCGTATGGACCCCCCCCCCCTTTCCATCGTACTCACCTAGCTTGGGTGGCTTCACCATGGATTTTGGTATTTTTCTTTCCAAAATCTTGGTGCACTAGATGTTTCTACTAAACCTTCAACGAATGGTTTTCTGTCTGATCCAGGGGAAGTGTGTGGCTGCCTCAATCTCCCTCCGGGCTTTGGGGAAGACTTTGATGTTTCTTGTTCCTATGTTGATTTCTTGATTTATGAGCTCCTTCTTTCTTTACTGTGGTCGACTTAGGGACGACAGTGTGGCGTTCTCCTTGATACAACCTTCTGGACAGTGTTCCATCATGGATGAAAGTTGTAAAGGATTTCTTCTAGACATTACAATATTTCTTCTATTTATTGCAAGTTTTGCTGCCGAACGATGATGTACATGTTCTTCAATAACTAGTTAGTGCCTTGCAACCTAATGTTTGCCCACACTAATTGAAAACCAGATAAGACTAAAGGTTACACAACTGGATGTAGAATATTTGAGGTCCAATCAGGGGCAATTTGATAGATCCAACTACCTGAGGAGTCTGGCCTAGATATGGATGCTACATAATCGTCACTTCTATATTCGCAACTTTTTACTGAGGAGGTGGAGGTAGAGGTGATTGACTGATCGCTGCTTGGGTTGCCGCAGCAGCGGAAGCTCCTTAAGCAGTAGTGCAACAAGTAACTTTGGATCCAACCATCACTTGGAATGGTAGGAATTTGAGATTTATAAATTCAAGGAATCAAAGTTGCAATAATGGTTGATTAGATCGAACACGAAGAATCTTAGTGTCTGATTCACGATGGTCTTGACTCTAGTACTTAAGAAGGTTACAAACTGAGGAATCAAAGAGTGCACAAAAAATTATTGAAAACACATGAATCAGAAGTTGTTTCCTAGAGACAACATCACTATTATGTTTAGGAACTAGAAATGGAATGAGGATCAAAAGTAATGGTGAATCTGAGCTTTTGATGCGGTGGAGAAGGGGATGACCTGCAAGGTCGGGACTCTAACACTTAAGTCAATATGTGAGGAAGAAGAGTGAATTGAAATTGTGTTTGTAACTTAGAACATGAATTAGTGTCTTATATATATATATATATATTGTTGGGAGCCGTTGGATGCACTTATGGTCGTGATATCATGTGCTCACTATAAGGAAGGTTCTCGTGTGTTGAGAAGATTTTAGAAGGATTTCAGTTCGTCCATGATGGTCGGTTGGGGCCGATATGGTCATCCCAGAATAATAACTATGGGGAAAGATACATGCACAAAAGGTATCAAGCCAACCTCACAAATAAAACAATACAACTAGAACTGGGAAAAAACAACAACAACAATAACAACAAAGAAACAAAAAAGAAAAAGGAGTTATTTTCAAACCAACAAAATAAAAGAGAAAAACCAAACCAAATAACTGCCACCCCACTATGAAAAACATAAGCTAGATATCAAAAATAAGAAACCACCATCAACAATAAATAATCTTGTAAGATGACAACAATAACGCTCCTCTCCAATGCTAAGAACAAAGATACTTAAATCATTATTGGCTCAAATAGAGAATAGGGTTCTCAAGCCATCCACAGAAGGGATAAGAGTAAGCCGCAGACTTACCAATATACCATTTTCAAGAAAGGAAAATGCTATTATATTCCACTTCCCAAACATTAGTAGACGTACTTATAAAAACAACATTGTTCCAAGATTTTCAAATAGACCACATGAACGAATGCCAAATCCTAGAGAGAACCCTAATGAGAAAAATACCTCAAAAAGAGATTGGAGTTCCTTAGGAAGAACAAAAGCCCGACCCAACCATCTAAAAATATTATACCACAACGCAACCACCACCTCACAGATCGATATCCCTAAGAAACCGACTCTACAAACCCACCACGCAAAGCACAAAAACCAACCTTCAGGTAAACTATAACCTTATGTAATACCCCAAAATTTGCCCTCTCTTTTCCTCATATCTTTTAGCATGAGTTTTCATTGCATTGCATTGCATTCAAGCGTAGAAAAATAAAGCATCAAGCATTTAGCATTGCATCTTGCATAAGGGCATGTGATCAGGTGATTCTCTAAGGTGTTGATCATCCAAAGAAGAAGACCAAGTGTTTCTCACAAGCTTCAAGGACCTCTTACATCATGTATCATCTCCATTTGATCTCACAAGTCATGGGAAGAGGAGAATTCATCAAGAAGATTGGACAGTGCATGATCTCCTATACAAGGCAGTCAAAAGTTGGGATTTGACCCCAAATGAGCAAGCTATTTGATTCTTTATCATCTCCAAGTGGCACATGTCATCATTGGTGGACATGATACACATCATATTCAGAGGAATTTGAATTTGGAGGATGTGTTATTTCCTCCTAACCAGAGGGTGCCAAAATTAGGTTTTGCTATAGAATCAGTTTATTTCTGATTTTTTGGGCAAAAATTGATCTCATGGTATCCCTTATGTCCTCAAGTGTCTAGGGAGGGAAGATTACCCATCAATTTGTTTCGGAAGGTTTTCAATTGATCAGAAATTTCAAAATCAGGAGAATTGGGAATAAAGTCAACCGTGCAGCGAAAAAAGTCAACTCCTGACTTCGAGAGGTCAACATGTTGATTTTCAAGTCAAATTTGGTCCTTGTATGAGATTTGATCAAGAATGTTCAAGGATTCATGAAAAATCAAGAAAGTTGAAAAATTGCCATTTTTTGAAGGAACTAGGTTTTAGAAACTTTCTATTTTGGGAAATTTCTAAGCTTTGATCAGTCATCTTCATGGCCATTTTTCACCTTGATGCAAGCTCCATTTGGAAATCTTTCTCATGTGAAAGTTGTAGAGCTTGTTCCAAGCTTTCCAACCATGTAAAGTTTGCCTCATTTGGATTATTTTTGAGAGAGTTATGGTGTCCCAAAGTTGGAATCTTCAAGTTGTAATACTCAAAGACTTAGAATTTTTTCTAAGTCATTTTGGGACAGTTTTATGCATCAATGTTCATGCTCAATTTTGATCAACTTCCAAGTTTTGAATTGAGAGAACTCTAACATGAAAGTTGTAGTATGAAGTTTTCTCTTCAAAATGAGCACAAGAATCATGGCATTTGATTTGATATTGAGTGAGTTATGTTCTCTCAAAGTGTGACATTTTCATCTCACCAAGTTCAAAAACTTAGAATTTTCTTCTAAGTGTTTTGGGCAGTTTTGAAGACAATTCTTTCAAGGCATTTTTCACAAGGATTCAAGCTTCCTTTCAAGATCTTTCCAACATGAATTTTACTCCATTATCTTCCTACTTGATCTTGATCACAATTTCTCCTCATTTGAGTTAAAATCCTCCAAGTTATAGCTTGTTAAAGTGGTGATCATACCTCATGTTTGTGAGTTTCCTTGTTGATTTCTTGGTGCATTGAACTCACATTTTTCAGCATGACATTGATCCCATTATGTGCATGCGTATTATTTCACCAATCATTGCCTTTTTCGGCAAAACATCCCATGTACACTCCATGCACCCAATACCCCATTTTGATCCATTTTTGTGAAAGAAAAATCAGTACAACATGACAGCTCCCTCCTCTCACGTGCCTGGTCTCTCTTCACACTTTTCTCACACTCATTTCCACTCCAAAAAATCACTACCAACACCCTTGGTAACCACTTTTCGTACCACCCCTTCTCTCTTCCAATTTTGATCAAAATTTCCAAGCACCACTTTATCCTTCTCAGGCCCATTAAAAACTCTTTCAACCCATTGTATATAAACTCAGCAAACCCTAAAACGTGGAAAAAAAGGCTGCAGTGGGTAGGTTCAGATAAAAAAAAATTCTCATTCTCTCTAAAACTTCCATTTTTCGGATTTGGGTTTTCTTCACATTTTCTAGCCGTTTCTGGGTTGCATCTTCATTGTGTGGTGCCTTAAAGAGTGCAGGAGCTTCTTTCTTCCATTCTTTGTAAGCTTTCAAGAGCCAACGGAGCCACTCCGTTAGGTATTTTTCATGAACTCGTTTCTTCCATTTTAGGCCATGTTTAGGATCATTCATTTGCATCTGAAGTCCTACACTATGTAGGCATTGGTTTAGAGCTTGTTTGTGTGTGATACTTGAAATTTCATTTGTGTGTACTTACTTTAATGCTTGGATTCCATGATTTTTATTGAGTATTTTTGTAATCTAACTGCATATTTGAAACCTCCATGAAGTGTACTACGAGTTTGTGTATCGGTTGTTTTGATTTAGTGATGTGGTGTCATGTGTTTCATTTCTTTAAACTGATTTTTCATGGGTTTAGAGGAAGTTTTAGAGAAAACCAAGGCCATTTTTGAGATCTACGCGAAAAACTGAGGGGGGGATGTCATCGTTTTATTTTTTCAGGTCGGGCCAACCGCCGCCGGCGGTGGCCGGCGGGCTGCTGCACTATTCCTGGCCGTGGGTTACTGTTCAAGTGGCTGAACATTGCATGGCTGAAGCTTGATGGTGATGATGTGGCAAGGTTTGAGTGGTTATGTTATTAGTTTTGTCTTTTAGTCACTTACTAACTTTGTGACCAATTGATACAAGTCATACATGTCTTTTGTTACATTATATCATTGTCATTTTTTTTATTTGAAAAAAAATCTGAACACTCATATGATTTGTCTTCTTGGGCCCTGCGAAATTTCTTTCCAGACCCCCCTCTGCAGGCCCAAACCACGAGCTTTCTCCTTTCCTTACTAATGCACCTCTTTTTTTTTAAACACTTTTTATTTTTTATTTTCGTTACTTTTTAATTATTAAAAATACTTTATTTTATCAAAAAATTCCAAAAAAATTGATGAACGTATTTTAATGTCTTATTTAATTTTATATGAATTTTATTTTCATTTTCCATTTATTTTGATGATTAATTCCGATTTTATTTTCCAAAGTGTCTTTCATGTTAGCCTTTGTGATTAATACTTATGTTTGATGACTTTACCATGCCTTCTTGAGCCGATTTTTTTCCTTGTTTTGACATGTGGATGATAAATGTTTGAATGTTATCTTGCTGCCTTGGTAATCACCTTTGATTGTTTTTTCATGTGATTTTTGATGCTCCTCGATTCATACACGATTATGTGCATATCTTGACTTGTGAACCTCTTTTGAACATGTTCTTGAGTTATTTCTGTTCCAATATTTTTGTACATGTTAATTGGATGTTTAAACTTGCCTTTGATTATTTTTTGGGAATTTATTGGACCACTTTGATATTTTTGGTTGATTTTTACTTGTGGTTTGAATTTGGTTGAGGCGTGCTTAGACACTTGACCTAGTTTGAGTACATTTGTTTACTTGTGATTGATTGATGCTTGAAATGATTATATGGGGTGAACATGTTCTGTTTGAGCTTGTTTGTGGCTTTGTAATCATCTTCATTGATTCATTTTCCAATTTGATCTTGATTTTCTAAGTTGATGTTTTTTTGACTTGAATTTTGTGGTATGTTTGACTTAATCTTGTGAAATGTTTCCTTGTTTGATACAATCAATGCATGAGGCTTTTTGTTTGACTTGTATGACATGCTAGAGGTTCTGACCCTCTTGGTTTAAGGTGCTTTATGTGACATGTTCTCACTCTTTACTTCACATGTCCTTTGGTTTGCTTGCATGATTGATAAGTGGATGTTTTGATTAATTTTGATGCATGTTTGGAATGTGTTGCTTAATGATTCATCTTGTGTGACTTGAGTTTGATCTTGATATGTTGTGGATACATATGCTACTGCCCCTTGAGTTCATTACTTGGTTTTCATCTCACTTGATCATCTTGGTTTGATTTGTATGATGCATATCATCATCATTGGTTTTGTGGTTTCTTTGGCTCATAATGCATAATAATGTGAAACATTCTAGCATGTTTGGATTGGATGATCATGATGTGAATTGAATTCTGACTTGGTTTCACTTTCATCTTATATTGTTCATGTCATCTTTGTATGAGGCCTTAGTGTGTGAACTTGTGAATCTTGTGCAAGTTTACTTGCATCCTTTCTTGTGAGCCTTCACTTGCGTACTTGATATGTGCTTGTATGATCTTTGAAGCATGTTTTATGTTATGATTTGGATATGATGATTATGATGTGCTTGCTGCTCCATCTTGTTTCTCACTTTATCTTTCTCCTTCTTCTTCATCTCTTTCACTCTTTCTCATCCCATGGATCTCAAGACTTGTTCAAGTCTTGGATTCTTTCCCTTTAGAGCTACCTAGTCCAACTTAATTTTTGATTAAGCTTGGAGTAGGATTAGCATTAGGTTTTAGGTAGTCTTTTCTCCTAAACCTCACTAACCATAGGACATCCATGCATGATAACATTAGGACCCTTAGTCTCTCTTTAGAGTTTCCTTTGCGTTTTCTCTCTTCTCATCTTCAAACAAAAGTAAAAAATACTTAATAAAGGCAAAAAAATCATTGTATTTAGGCCTTTCATGTAAGAATAAGATAGTGAGGGATCTTCTCTCATTTTCTTGGAATGTTTAGCGTGCGTCCCATCTCGGGTCGTTATGCGAGGCATTCGATCTTACATGAGGGACTTAAATACAATGCGCGTTACAAAACACAAAACAATCAAAACATTTCTTTCTAAAAAACTTCAAACAAACAATAACGTCTTTCCTTCGGGAATTCTCTCCCCATCTCACTCACTCTCAGCGTACGAACGTGCTCCTACTCGTTCTCTTGCAAGATGGTAACGCACTCGGACCAGCGAGCCTGCAACACCTGAGCTAGAACATTAGCCATTCCCAAAAAACACAAACAAAGCGACCCTCGTTGAGGGGAAATACGTCGCTCTGATTCTCATGTTCCCGATGAGATACGTAGGCAGTGGGGTAGGGCCCATTCGAGCACTTCTTTTATTTTCCCTACATTTGTTCCTTGTTCTCTCTCTCCTTTCCCTTTTCCTTTTCCTTTCTTTTTCCAGTAGCAGTGGAGCTCCAGACGACGACACCCTTTGACCGAGACAAGCAAGCGTGGATCCCATCGGGTACGATGGACGCGAGGGGGTGCTAATACCTTCCTCTCGCGTAACCGACTCTCGAACCCAGTTCTCTTGGTCGCAAGACCATGCTCTATCCTTTTCCCTCAGGTTTATGCAGTGTTTCCTTTCCCTCTCTTGGGATAAATACACATTGCTGGCGACTCTGTTTCGGTGCCACTTTCGCGTTTGTACTAGGATGAAAATCCCGGGAGCTACAGTTGGCAACTCTGCTGGGGAATAGAACCCAGAATCTCTGGTTTCCTTAGCGGGTCAATCCTAGCGCTTGTTTATTTTCTTTTATTTGGTATTTATTCTGGTGCTGTGTTTTGCTGTTTGTTGTATATTAATGTATTGCTGTTTACTGTATTTTTACTTTACTGCTTTACTATTTTTATCGCATTTTTACTGCATTACTTTCATACTGGATATTACTGCACTGCTGTACTATTTTCTGTTTGGCGGGATGGGGTATTCTGAGAGATAGGCCCAGTACACAGGCCTGAGTGCACCTATGTTTAGCATGTTTCATGTCCTCTCACGTTCCATCTCGGTTCGAGGAGGGAATATGAAACACAATCTGGATGTGGTTCTCTCTAGAGAATTCTGCGTTGTGGATTTCCCACGATGGTAGAGCTATCTGGAAGAGCTGTTAAGTCTTGATGACCTGTTAGGATAACCCCTCTTTATTTTGAGGTGAATCAGCGGACGACCTCTTTGATTGGCGATAGCATTGTATCCTTCGGGCTGAATGTGCTATTGCTTCTCAAACCTCTGAAGCTGAGGATTTTTCATTTTTGGAGAATCAGTTGAGGCCTCGTCGATTGATGATGATGCCAAACCAGAAATGGTGAACGTATCATCATTTCTCGACCTGAGAGCCCGGGATACTGAACATCCTAGTACCCACATGTGAGAAGGGCAGGTTATTTACAAGTTTGCAGGTAACCTTGACTTTTATCCTACCTGGTATTCCGGTTCTCTTATCAGTGTGGACTCATCAGCCTGGTATTATGGTATTCTGATTATTCCGGCACCCTGGCATTCTGGTATTCTGTTTATACCGATATGCTAGTTATTCTGGTATTCTGGGTATTCGGATGTTATGGTATTTGGGTATTCTCTTCAGAGCCGACTTATGAGCTTATTCGGTCACCAGCGCAGCAGTTATCCAGATTATATGGAAGCCTTGATCCCATGTCTGTTGCATCTGCATCATCATATTCGCATACATGTTCTTGTATCTCCAAGGGATACTAACTTTGAGACTTGCCACTGAGTATTTCCATCCATTTCTCATGATTTTTCTAAAAAAAATTTTGTGAATCAAAGCATAATGATCCCTTGGGAATATTTAAACATGGCATTCTGCATTGCATCCTCATAATCATAAGCATTTTTGCATAACAGGTGTTCCGGAGCGGATTTCTTATTCTGACTGGGTATTCTCTTTTGGATAGCAAACATGACTTCTTCCAACTACTCCATTCACCCAGTCAAGGTTCAGATTTGGAACAACTACGAGCAGAGGTGACTGAGATGAAAGCCCAACTGGGGCACTTTATGGTGGACATGCAAGGTTTGATTCAGGGCCAGAAGATGCTGAAAGAAGAGGTCAATCAAGTGAAGACCCAGATGAGTTTTGTTATGGAAGTTGTGAGAAATGTGCTCAGAAAGGATGGTAATCCGACACCTGAGGCTATAACAGAAGTTTTCGTCCCATCCTTGCCTGAGGAACCTATTCCCAAGAGTGATGTGTCTCACGGATTTTCTGCACCACCTGGAGTTTTGAAACTTACTCACCAGCCGTTACCTCTTGTTTCCCCAGACGGTCCCAAGGCTAGGAAGTACCTACCAAAGTCGAAGAAACCTGACAGAATCTTTGATCCGCTTCCCATGCCTTATGCTCAGCTGTTGAAGTGCCTACTTCAACTCCAATTGGTTGAACTGCAGACGATAAATCACCCTAGTGGAAAGCTCCCACTCAATTATGATGCAAGTGCCCATTGCGACTTTCACTCTGGTGCGTCGGGGCACAATGTGGAAAAATGCAAAGCCTTTCACAATGTGGTCCAAGATCTGATTGATTCAAAGGCGATAAATTTCGCGCCGGGCGGCGTAAGCATACAGGATAATTCTACTCCTACTGCTGCAGGAAATATGAATTCCCCGGCATTACCTCTTAAAGCGGCATCGAGTCAAGGGCATATCCTGCAGTCTTTGGTCTCAAAATCCCCACATCAGCAACTTGTTCCCGATTTTAGGCCAAGTTTGAAAAGAAAAGTGCTGGGAAAAGAGGAGTACCCGAATCAGCATCAACAGCAGACTAGATCCCAGAGGAGATATCAAAGTCCCAGAAGGTCTGAGAGAAAATTTGATCCCATTACTGTTCCTCACAGCCAGCTGCTCGACCGTTTGCTTCAAGACTCTTTGATTCAGTTAAGGGAAGTTGCTCCTGTTCTGTATCCTCTTCCGCCAGGTTATGACAAGAATGCTAGGTACGGGTATCACTCAGGGTCACAGGGGCATGCCATTGAAGATTATAAGGTGTTCAGGCATAAAGTGCAAGATCTGATTGACGTTGGGGTCATTATCTTCACGGCAGATGGTTTGTATATTAACTAAAGTTTCCCAGGCAAGCACGTAAAAAGGGAAAGACATCATCAGAAGCAGCCAGTCCAGACGGAGTCAAGCCTCCTCAACAAGGACAACCATTTAGTTTCTTTGTTGCATTTTCATATGTAGTCTTTATTTGTGTGTTCAGACATTGTTTGCATGTTTGTATTTGGTTTGATGATTTTAATGCAATGGATATGTTTTCTTGATTAATTTCATCTGTGTTTACTCGTTTAATGCTAATGTGCACTGCAATACCAATTTTCTTGTTTAAACTCTATGAGGGAGGATGATGAGGCAAAAATGCAAAAATCTCTAATTGTGTGCTTTTGAACAGAACCCTGTTGAGGATGTACATGCATTGTTTCAACCCCCTAAACACTGGAGAGATAAGGGAGATAGACCCTCGTTAACCCCTTTGAGCCTTGAAGCATGAGTTTCTTTTCGTATGAAAAAACCCTCACATTTAACCCAGGGGCAGGGTAGGCGTTAGTTAATTTGACCGAGCGTTCAAGTTTCAAAAGGAATGTGCATCTAAGGACCCATTACCTTCTGTTCCACCGTCAAGAGGTCAAGAGATGTGAAACCACAACGGTTATCCATCAACAATCCAAGAGTGAGGCAATCACAACCCCTTCAACAAAGTCAAGACAAGCCGGTATCACATGATTTGTTCCAAAAAAAAAAGAATAAAAAGAAAGAAGAAGAAAAAGCCCGCTAAGTTGAAACTTGAAAACAAGTAACTTAGGCAAAAGTTAGGGCATCCCGCTGGACTTCAAGATTGAAAGATTCAAAAAAAAAAAAAAGAATCGGTCCAGGCAAAACCAGGGAAATAAAAAGCGAAAAATGGGAAAAAGATATTACATAAGAAAATCCTCGAGCGAGAACAAAGTCGTGTGACTACGAACAAAAGACAAGGGGGTGACTGTAACTCCAAAACCTCATTAGGTATCAAACCATCAGTTTCATGGGTTCCTTAAGGATCACAAAATCTTTTCGAGAGATGAGCGCTTATGCCAAATTAGCTGAATGTAGGATTGGAGAACATCGCGAAGAATGGGTGGGTACTAATAAACTTTGAGCCATAAACCTTTTTTCTCAAAACCGTGAACCAGGCCACGATACAATCCTCAAAAGTCCTAATTGAAACAGGGTTATTTCGAAAGCACACTACCAAGAGATAGCGTTCCTGACTCCTATGAGTTGTGCTAAAAGATCTTTGTTGGTGTTGCATGTGCATTGCATTCTTTCATTCAAAGATTAATGTCGTGTCCTAAGCAGTGATTCGTTCGCTGCCTTGCGACATCTTTTCGGTAAAAACTTCAAGATCAACATGTGTGTTGCATTAGAATTTTCATTCTCAGGTTAAAACATTTTCTGCTTGCACACATTTGTTTGACATCAAAAGAAGTTTACATATGGAAATTCAGTCCAGAAGCTTAATCTTACCGAGTTGAGAATCCTGAAACTCCCGAAGGGCAGCCACATCCAATGGTACTTCCTCAGGAAACTTTGTTGAGCAGGAGCTTTCCCAACAAGTTGTGCTAAGACGTAGTCGATCCGGGGCAGTCACGTCGAACCATCTCTTTAAGGTATAGCCATTGTGGGCCGATCATGTCGAGAAATCTCTTCAGAGTTCAGAAAACTGGGGCAATTACTTCAAGATTCTTCGGTAGACCATACAGTCTGGGACAGTTACATCGAGATCTGACTAATCTCTCCAAGAGTTTGAAGACATTGAGGCGTTTTGGATGATAAGTCTTCTGTAAAATCCTCTTGAGACAATATCTTTTGGTGGACCATGTTGATCTGGGGCAAATGAGAGAAAAACTCTTGTTCACGCATATGCAGTCAATAGGCCAAAAGGGTTAAAACAAAGGGGCAGGTCATCCCAAGAGCACAAGATTCATTTCTCCTAGACGGATAATCACTTATTCCCACGCAGGAGACTGGGGCAATCATATTCAAGGAAGGGTTCATTGGTCACCCTTTTGTCGCAACGTTTACTGATTGAGTTCATCATTTGGTCGACGGTCATTCACGACGTCTCGATATCAGTGAATTGAGTTCACCTGGGTACCGTTGTATCTTATTAAGTTGATTCCCTCGTTCAGTACTTCCAACAGTTACAAGCTTTTCTGTGTCGATAACGGTTGCGAATTCCCAGTAGAGTTACTTCGTAGACACCGAAGTTGATGGTTAATCCCCAGTGAAGTCGTCAGGAGTTTGAAGATGCTTGATCTCCCGTAAAATCCTCTTATGACGTTTCTTCAGATAAGTCTTGTATCATGGAGCAAAAAAAAGCAAGTTGTTGACCGTCCCAAGCATGGGGCATTTTGATTTTCCCCAGCAGGAGATGTTCCAGATCTATTACCCCCAGTAGAGTTTGAGGACGTTTGGTCTTCTGTAAAATCCTCTCAAAAGACATTCCTCAGTACGAGACGCTTTGAAGCGGTTTTCCACAGCAGAGTATTATAAACTCATTATCCCCAACGGAATCGTCAAACGGAAAGTTCTCCTAGCATGGGGCATTGTAATACTTATCCTAAGCTCGACAGTCCTATTCCTTAGCAGACTATCGTGGAATTGATTTGGGTTTCCCCAGCAGATCTTTAAGGACTCTTTCCCAACAAGTTGCAGTGGAATGTTCTAACCAGGATTTGCATATCCCCGACGGAGTAGCCTTGATCCCCAGCAAGATCGTATCTCTGATAATGGTATCCCCACAAAGTTCAGCATTGAATCTTGTCAACAATACTCCCCAGCTGAGTTGTTTTCTCCCCGCAAGAGGTTTATTAATCAACAAAATCTATTCCTCAGCAGAGTGGTGGTGTATTCTTGCCCTAGCCGGTTAGAAAGTTGATTCTTCCCGCAAAGGATCTCGGGTTTGATAGATCCTTAAACAGAGTTTTAATGACTTTTCTTTCCTAGCAAGACGTCATGCAAAGAAATTCTCATCCCCAGCGGAGTTGCTGTGACCAGAATTCATCCCAAACAGATGAAGTAATTCCTGGCAGAATCATCATTTCCCTATATTTCCAAAGTCCAATTTATTTTTGGCAAATTTGACAGTTCGAAGCAGACGGATTGTCCTTTCATTCTCCAGTAGAGATATTATCCTTTCAGGAGTCTCCGAGATCAAATCATTGATTGTGGTTCCTCAGCAGAGTCAGCAGAGATGTCTGACACAGATGCAGAGAGTAGTCCAGTTTTGGAATTCTTAAAGTCCAACCGTAGATTGGCGAAAGGTCCATCCAAGGGTGGCAAATCATTGGAAAGTCCAACCGTAGCTTGGCAAAAGTCCACCCGTAGTGTGGTAAGTCAGTAGTCGTCTGACTCCCGTTAAAAGACCACAGCAAAGTCCAACCGTAGATTGGCAAAAGGTCCATCCAAGGGTGGCAAAGAAAAGCAGTAAATTCCAATCGTAGATTGGCGAAAGGTCCATCCAAGGGTGGAAAATCATTGGAAAGTCCAACCGTAGCTTGGCAAAAGTCCACCCGTAGTGTGGCAAGTTAGTAGTCGTCTGACTCCCGTTAAAAGACCGCAGCAAAGTCCAACCGTAGATTGGCAAAAGGTCCATCCAAGGGTGGCAAAGCAAAGCAGTAAAGTCCAACCGTAGATTGACGAAAGGTCCATCCAAGGGTGACAAATCATTGGAAAGTCCAACCGTAGCTTGGCAAAAGTTTACCCGTAGTGTGGCAAGTCAGTAGTCGTCTGACTCCCTTTAAAAGACCGCAGCTAAGTCCAACCGTAGATTGGCAAAGGTCCATCCAAGGGTGGCAAAGCAAGGCAAAGTCCAACCGTAGATTGGCAAAAGTCCCCTGTAGTGTGGCATCTCAGCAAGTCCAACCGTAGATTGGAAAAAGTCCCCCGTAGTGTGGCAATTCAGCTGCAAAGTCCAACCGTAGATTGGCAAAAGTCCCCCGTAGTGTGGCATCTCAGCAAGTCCGACTGTAGATTGGCAAAAGTCCCCCGTAGTGTGGCAATTCAGCTGCAAAGTCCAACCGTAGATTGGCAAAAGTCCCCCGTAGTGTGGCATCTCAGCAAGTCCAACCGTAGATTGGCGAAAGTCCACCCGTAGTGTGGCAGGCCAGTAGTCTTCTGGCGTTATACAAAAGACATTGTTAAAGTCCACCCGTAGTGTGGCAAGCCAGTAGTCGTCTGGTGTTGTACAAAAGACATTGTTAAAGTCCACCCGTAGTGTGGCAGGCCAGTAGTCGTCTGGCGTTGTATTAAAGACATCTTCCTAGTGGTTTTCATCATCAGAGTTTTCTTCAAGCAGAGTTCGTTTGGTTGGGTTTATCCCTTTTCTTCTTCCCTGCAGAGTGCAAATTTTTGGGTTATTGTCAGTATTCAATCCCTCCATACCTTGAAAGTATGACAGCAATCGCTATCATCCGTTCAGGTCTATAGTGATTGAATAGGGGCAGCTGTAATACCCAAAAATTTGCCCTCTCTTTTCCTCATATCTTTTAGCATGAGTTTTCATTGCATTGCATTGCATTCAAGCATAGAAAAATAAAACATCAAGCATTTAGCATTGCATCTTGCATAAGGGCATGTGATCAGGTGATTCTCTAAGGTGTTGATCATCCAAAGAAGAAGACCAAGTGTTTCTCACAAGCTTCAAGGACCTCTTACATCAGGTATCATCTCCATTTGATCTCACAAGTCATGGGAAGAGGAGAATTCATCAAGAAGATTGGACAGTGCATGATCTCCTATACAAGGCAGTCAAAAGTTGGGATTTGACCCCAAATGAGCAAGCTATTTGATTCTTTATCATCTCCAAGTGGCACATGTCATCATTGGTGGACATGATACATATCATATTCAGAGGAATTTGAATTTGGAGGATGTGTTATTTCCTCCTAACCAGAGGGTGCCAAAATTAGGTTTTGCTATAGAATCAGTTTATTTCTGATTTTTTGGGCAAGACTTGATCTCATGGTATCCCTTATGTCCTCAAGTGTCTAGGGAGGAAAGATTGCCCATCAATTTGTTTCGGAAGGTTTTCAATTGATCAGAAATTTCAAAATCAGGAGAATTGGGAATAAAGTCAACCGTGCAGCGAAAAAAGTCAACTCCTGACTTCGGGAGGTCAACATGTTGATTTTCAAGTCAAATTTGGTCCTTGTATGAGATTTGATCAAGAATGTTCAAGGATTCATGAAAAATCAAGAAAGTTGAAAAATTGCCATTTTTTGAAGGAACTAGGTTTTAGAAACTTTCTATTTTGGGAAATTTCTAAGCTTTGATCAGTCATCTTCATGGCCATTTTTCACCTTGATGCAAGCTCCATTTGGAAATCTTTCTCATGTGAAAGTTATAGAGCTTGTTCCAAGCTTTCCAACCATGTAAAGTTTGCCTCATTTGGATTATTTTTGAGAGAGTTATGGTGTCCCAAAGTTGGAATCTTCAAGTTGTGAAACTCAAAGACTTAGAATTTTTTCTAAGTCATTTTGGGACAGTTTTATGCATCAATGTTCATACTCAATTTTGATCAACTTCCAAGTTTTGAATTGAGAGAACTCTAACATGAAAGTTGTAGTATGAAGTTTTCTCTTCAAAATGAGCACAAGAATCATGGCATTTGATTTGATATTGAGTGAGTTATGTTCTCTCAAAGTGTGACATTTTCATCTCACCAAGTTCAAAAACTTAGAATTTTCTTCTAAGTGTTTTGGGCAGTTTTGAAGACAATTCTTTCAAGGCATTTTTCACAAGGATTCAAGCTTCCTTTCAAGATCTTTCCAACATGAATTTTACTCCATTATCTTCCTACTTGATCTTGATCACAATTTCTCCTCATTTGAGTTAAAATCCTCCAAGTTATAGCTTGTTAAAGTGGTGATCATACCTCATGTTTGTGAGTTTCCTTGTTGATTTCTTGGTGCATTGAACTCACATTTTTCAGCATGACATTGATCCCATTATGTGCATGCGTATTATTTCACCAATCATTGCCTTTTTTGGCAAAACATCCCATGTACTCTCCATGCACCCAATACCCCATTTTGATCCATTTTTGTGAAAGAAAAATCAGTACAACATGACAGCTCCCTCCTCTTACGTGCCTGGTCTCTCTTCACACCTTTCTCACACTCATTTCCACTCCAAAAAATCACTACCAACACCCTTGGTAACCACTTTTCGTACCACCCCTTCTCTCTTCCAATTTTGATCAAAATTTCCAAGCACCACTTTATCCTTCTCAGGCCCATTAAAAACTCTTTCAACCCATTGTATATAAACTCAGCAAACCCTAAAACGTGGAAAAAAGGCTGCAGTGGGTAGGTTCAGATAAAAAAAATTCTCATTCTCTCTAAAACTTCCATTTTTCGGATTTGGGTTTTCTTCACATTTTCTAGCCGTTTCTGGGTTGCATCTTCATTGTGTGGTGCCTTAAAGAGTGCAGGAGCTTCTTTCTTCCATTCTTTGCAAGCTTTCAAGAGCCAACGGAGCCACTCCGTTAGGTATTTTTCATGAACTCGTTTCTTCCATTTTAGGCCATGTTTAGGATCATTCATTTGCATCTGAAGTCCTACACTATGTAGGCATTGGTTTAGAGCTTGTTTGTGTGTGATACTTGAAATTTCATTTGTGTGTACTTACTTTAATGCTTGGATTCCATGATTTTTATTGAGTATTTTTGTAATCTAACTGCATAATTGAAACCTCCATGAAGTGTACTACGAGTTTGTGTATCGGTTATTTTGATTTGGTGATGTGGTGTCATGTGTTTCATTTCTTTAAACTGATTTTTCTTGGGTTTAGAGGAAGTTTTAGAGAAAACCAAGGCCATTTTTGAGATCTACGCGAAAAACTAAGGGGGGTGTCATCGTTTTATTTTTTCAGGCCGGGCCAGCCGCCGCCGGCGGTGGCCAGCGGGCTGCTGCACTATTCCTGGCCACGGGTTACTGTTCACGTGGCTGAACATTGCATGGCTGAAGCTTGATGGTGATGATGTGGCAAGGTTTGAGTGGTTATGTTATTAGTTTTGTCTTTTAGTCACTTACTAACTTTGTGACCAATTGATACAAGTCATACATGTCTTTTGTTACATTATATCATTGTCATTTTTTTTATTTGAAAAAAAATCTGAACACTCATATGATTTGTCTTCTTGGGCCCTGCAAAATTTCTTTCCAGACCCCCCTCTGCAGGCCCAAACCACGAGCTTTCTCCTTTCCTTACTAATGCACCTCTTTTTTTTTAAACACTTTTTATTTTTTATTTTTGTTACTTTTTAATTATTAAAAATACTGTATTTTATCAAAAAATTCCAAAAAAATTGATGAACGTATTTTAATGTCTTATTTAATTTTATATGAATTTTATTTTCATTTTCCATTTATTTTGATGATTAATTCCGATTTTCTTTTCCAAAGTGTCTTTCATGTTAGCCTTTGTGATTAATACTTATGTTTGATGACTTTACCATGCCTTCTTGAGCCGATTTTTTTTCCTTGTTTTAACATGTGGATGATAAATGTTTTAATGTTATCTTTCTGCCTTGGTAATCACCTTTTATTGTTTTTTCATGTGATTTTTGATGCTCCTCGATTCATACACAATTATGTGAATATCTTGACTTGTGAACCTCTTTTGAACATGTTCTTGAGTTATTTCTGTTCCAATATTTTTTTACATGTTAATTAGATGTTTAAACTTGCCTTTGATTATTTTTTGGGAATTTATTGGACCACTTTGATATTTTTGGTTGGTTTTCACTTGTGGTTTGAATTTGGTTGAGGCGTGCTTAGACACTTGGCCTAGTTTGAGTACATTTATTTACTTGTGATTGATTGATGCTTGAAATGATTATATGGTGTGATCATGTTCTGTTTAACCTTGTTTGTGGCTTTGTAATCATCTTCATTGATTCATTTTCCAATTTGATCTTGATTTTCTAAGTTGATGTTATTTTGACTTGAATTTTGTGGTATGTTTTACTTAATCTTGTGAAATGTTTCCTTGTTTGATACAATCAATGCATGAGGCTTTTTGTTTGACTTGTATGACATGCTAGAGGTTCTGACCCTCTTGGTTTAAGGTGCTTTATGTGACATGTTCTCACTATTTGCTTCACATGTCCTTTGGTTTGCTTGCATGATTGATAAGTGGATGTTTTGATTAATTTTGATGCATGTTTGGAATGTGTTGCTTAATGATTCATCTTGTGTGACTTGAGTTTGATCTTGATATGTTGTGGATACATATGCTACTGCCCCTTGAGTTCATTACTTGGTTTTCATCTCACTTGATCATCTTGGTTTGATTTGTATGATGCATATCATCATCATTGGTTTTGTGGTTTCTTTGGCTCATAATGCATCATAATGTGAAACATTCTTGCATGTTTGGATTGGATGATCATAATGTGAATTGAATTCTGACTTGGTTTCACTTTCATCTTATATTGTTCATGTCATCTTTGTATGAGGCCTTAGTGTGTGAAATTGTGAATCTTGTGCAAGTTTACTTGCATCCTTTCTTGTGAGCCTTCACTTGCGTACTTGATATGTGCTTGTATGATCTTTGAAGCATGTTTTATGTTATGATTTGTATATGATGATTATGATGTGCTTGCTGCCCCATCTTGTTTCTCACCTTATCTTTCTCCTTCTTCTTCATCTCTTTCACTCTTTCTCATCCCATGGATCTCAAGACTTGTTCAAGTCTTAGATTCTTTCCCTTTAGAGCTACCTAGTCCAACTTAATTTTTGATTAAGCTTGGAGTAGGATTAGCATTAGGTTTTAGGTAGTCTTTTCTCCTAAACCTCACTAACCATAGGACATCCATGCATGATAACATTAGGACCCTTAGTCTCCCTTTAGAGTTTCCTTTGCGTTTTCTCTCTTCTCATCTTCAAACAAAAGTAAAAAATACTTAATAAAGGCAAAACAATCATTGTATTTAGGCCTTTTATGTAAGAATAAGATAGTGAGGGATCTTCTCTCATTTTCTTGGAATGTTTAGCGTGCGTCCCATCTCGGGTCGTTATGCGAGGCATTCGATCTTACATGAGGGACTTAAATACAATGCGCGTTACAAAACACAAAACAATCAAAACATTTCTTTCTAAAAAACTTCAAACAAATAATAACGTCTTTCCTTCGGGAATTCTCTCCCCATCTCACTCACTCTCAGAGTACGAACGTGCTCCAACTCGTTCTCTTGCAAGATGGTAACGCACTCGGACCAGCGAGCCTGCAACACCTGAGCTAGAACATTAGCCGTTCCCAAAAAACACAAACAAAGCGACCCTCGTTGAGGGGAAATACGTCGCTCTGATTCTCATGTTCCCGATGAGATACGTAGGCAGTGGGGTAGGGCCCATTCGAGCACTTTTTTTATTTTCCCTACATTTGTTCCTTGTTCTCTCTCTCCTTTCCCTTTTCCTTTTCCTTTCCCTTTCTAGTAGCAGTGGAGCTCTAGACGACGACACCCTTTGACCGAGACAAGCAAGCGTGGATCCCATCGGGTATGATGGACGCGAGGGGGTGCTAATACCTTCCTCTCGCGTAACCGACTCCCGAACCCAGTTCTCTTGGTCGCAAGACCATGCTCTATCCTTTTCCCTCAGGTTTACGCAGTGTTTCCTTTCCCTCTATTGGGATAAATACACATTGCTGACGACTCTGTTTCGGTGCCACTTTCGCGTTTGTACTAGGATGAAAATCCCGGGAGCGACACCTTACACTTAAGTAAGTTCATTGTAGTATAGATCTTGGCTTGAAGGAGTTATTTGAAGGGAAATCTGCGATCCAAAACACAGCGGAAAATAAAATTTTCCCTTTAGTGATCCTTACGAATGGTCATGATCAGTGATAGAACGGTTACCTCTTATGGCGATGAAACCTTTGATTCTGAATCAAAGGAGTGATCTCGAGTGATGTATGATGAACAACGCCTCTACTCAGTCCACACAAACAGATTCCTTTAGTATTAGTGCTAGTTGCTACGATTAAAGCCTTTGAGTGAGAGAGAAGGAAGAATACGGCTAAGGTTTCACAATCTGAATTTTCATCGAGAGTGTATGCTTCTCCACAAGGGTTCTATTTATAGAACCACTTGTGTGCAAGCTAAAAAGCCCACTTAAGTGTATCTGCACCATATCTTATGGTGTATAATATATCACCTAAGTGTGTGGTACCTTACCACATTCTGTATTCTACTTAAGTGTATTGTATCTTACGGTGTTCTACGTTTACTTAAGTGCACCATACCTTATGGTGTTCCTTATTTACTCTACCTCTTATCAATCTGTCCTTATGTGTGTGACCATGTAGGTTTTTGCAGCATTTTCAGTTATATTAAATCACACATTTAACATAATAAACAGTGAGCGGTATCTAGCAACACATCACGGCTACCCAAGTCACGAAAATGTCATGTGATCTGACAAAACCTTTTGTGATAATACTTGTGTGTATAATTACCCTTTCTCCCTTATATCTATATTGAACACAAGGCATATACCGTGTCATCCTTGTCCAGTTCAATATTGGGCCCTTAGACATTTATCCTATTATGCAAGATGAGAAAATTCCATCTAGGTCACTCATGTCCCTCAGTATGCTTTGTGGAATGCCCATCAACTATCTTTATGGTCATCCAATTACAGATAATGCTAGATTAGCAATAAAGTACTCGACTCTATATCTAGGGTCCATAGTGGTTTCAGGTCGAAGTGTGGTATACACCATTATCACCTTGAGAGTAACTTATGACACTTTGCATAACATTCTATGTAGTACTCTCACGGCAGGTTAATCTAGTATAAATATTACTCCTAATATTCATACCTATATTAAGACTTGGTAACTCCTTATCCATGATCCATGAGATGTGATCATCAGTCTATCTACATAATAGTTTTAATGCTTTAAGGTTATCCCACTTCACAGTAAAGCTCGACTACGAATACTTTAAGAATAGTGTCCTTATGTTTAATATGATCTCATGATTAAGTCACACTTAATATTTCATTAAACGGACTAGCTATTCTAGGAACTTTATTATCTTGGAAAAGCAAACATAATAAAGAAATGCCTTTTATAATTAATAAATAGTTCGATACAATTACCAAAAGTAATGACCTCTAGGGCTTACACCAACATTATCAAGAGAACACGGACACTTTATAGGGAACCTAACTAACCCAAATAAGGGGCACAATAAAGTCCACTATATTAGAAGGGAGAGCAAGGGCATGATTTTGCTCTAAGAGAGTAGTATATGTGATGTTACCGAGGAAAAATCATCTTTATCATGCCGTCACCACTACCAGTCTCCATCTAGGGGAAAATTGATCACCAATAATATCTCTGAATTTGGCAAACATCAAAAAGGGGGGAGAGTGAAATTGTATTCATAGTCGATATTAGTTTTAATTTTGATTGTTTGCCAATTTTTGTGTATAATATATTGTTTGATTTATTGCGTGTTCGTATTCTTCTCCCTTATGTGAATTTATTTTCATTGTTTGTTGTAGCATTGCTATCATAATTCACTTGGAATAATATGTTGTATTTGTATTCATTCGCTTAGGCTATTTTAGTCATTGTACCTTTAAGAAACCTCTTGACTCATTGACTTAGTTGTTGTAGTCCATGTTTTTGTCATTTAAGCCTAACAATTGATTTTATGTCAAAATTATAAGTGCCGTTTAAATCAAAATTTATAACACATGAATCAAGGCTACAATGTTGTGTGATTCGAATCATACATATATGCGAGTCAAATCATAGAGCATCATGAAAGGTGGGATTTGGTTTTGCCTAATTTAAGTGGAATCATAGCAAGGTGTGATTTGCATCACAACATTCTTTGAGTTGAATCATTAAGTATACATGAGTCGAATCATGGCCACCTTCCCCTCTTTCCAAACTTTGATTCAAGTTGGTTATCTCTTTGATTCGAATCATTACTTAATGATTTTATAAAAACCCTTTATTTCAGTTAGTTGAAAAAGAATTCCTAAGAGTGTGTGTATACTCTTTCACAATTATTCATTTTTCTCCTTTTTGTCAATGATTGAGTGTATGTCACCTTAGAGATAAAAACTAAGAAAAATCGTGAGGATTCACAACTCTAAATTCATTGTTTTTCTTGTGTTCTTGTTGGAGACCAAGAAACCCAGAGAAAGTGAACAAAATTTGATCATCAAAATTTGATCACCCAAAAACCTAAAAACCAATTTTTGTCAAGAAACTTGAGAGAACTTGGTGTTGTTCTTCATTCACTAACACCTAAATTTCTTGTTGATACCTTGTGATTAACCTCCTAATATGTGGATCTTGTGAATGTTAGTTTTGTGTGTGAGATTCTTCAGATACTATTCATCATCTTCAATCTTTGTCAAACCAATGTTGTGGGCCATCAACTTTAAAGATTGAGTATGAGAGGTAGATAAAAGGTACATTAGGGAATCTAATTTTTTTCTTTGAAGTTACGTTTTTGTATAAGGTGGAAGAATCGTTTCTTAGACATGGACTTTTGTTTAGTATTGTTCACAAAGAGAGAACAATGTCGCTATACTCCATTAAAGACTTTGGTGAAACCATGTGAAGGTTACCAAAGAACAAAGTCAGGAGTTATCCAATTAATCGAGGTTAATGGTAATGACTCAGACATGTCTTCCTCAAATTCTAGGGAAGAATGCTGAAAAAAAGGAAGCTTGGAGCAGATTATTATGGATAGAAAGATTATTGGAACTAGATAATTGAGGATCTTGTTGTGTAGCAGTTGAGTATATGCATCAACACTAGGAATTGTCATTAAATTCATGTGTAGGTGTAGCGGGGAAATTTGTGAGTGTAAGCTATTGATTAACTCAACTCAAAAATAAGCAAGAGTCGCCACCGCACTTTTATTTTTATCCATAAAGGAAAGGAAAAAAGAGCGAACAAAACCTAAAGAGATAAGGGTAAGGGGGGTTGGTTATGTAAAGGGAAGGTTTTACGCACCCAATACATCTATAGTACTCTATAGGAGCCCTTTGATGTATTCACTGCTTTTTGGTCTAAAAAAAGGGTATGCTTGAAAAAGAGATTGAAGAGATGAGAGGAGAATTATTTTTTTATATTTTTGTGTTTGGAGAGACTTAACGCCTCATGCCTACGTACCCACGGTGTGCAATGTAGGATCAAAACCTCGTAGTTCGTGGTACAAAGAATGAAAATTATTGGTTATGGTTTATTTTATCTTGAAAAAGACAACCCGTCATTCTCAAGAGAGAATACTCAACTAATTAGCCAAAGGTATGGGAAAGAGGCATTTGCATCACATTAAGATGGAGGATTTGCTTGGATTAACATCAACAAGACTAATCACTTCAACATCTAAGTGGAAAATGACCATACTTTCAACAAAATACCATGGTTAGGAGTTTTACATCTCATCAAAAAAATGACTCATGTCTAATTCTTTTTGAAAAGTTTAAAAGAAAAAGGTGCATAAAAGCACAAAAAATTTGGATGAGTTTTTTTGTATTTTTTATGTCTTTTGAAATGGTCAAAGCATGATTAACATTGATTGACATTTATTTATGAAGACAAAGTTTGAAAAATCACTTGACCAAAGTCAAGGTTTTATTATGAAAGCGGTTTTAAGTTTGAAAACAAGAAGGTTTTGAAAAAGAGAGGAAGTTTTGAAAATTTAAGAATGGGGAGGAGAAGAAGTGACTATCCTAGTGCATGAAATAAAAGCTAGGGAAAAGAAGGATCTAACCAAAATGGAGCCACTTCAAAGCAATATTAAAAGAATTCCATCCTTAAGCAAATTGGCCAAATAAAGGCAAGTCTTCAATTAATACTCCAAGCAAAGGGATAAGAAGTCCTAATTCTAGGTCCATCAGTCCAATATCACTTCAAAAGAGGTCCATAAAGAGATCACTCCAAAGCATAGGATAGTAACCAATAGTCCAAAATGGAGAGAATTAAGTTTTTTATGGTTTAATCCTTTATTAATGTCTTAAGTTCAAATGGATAAGAGAGAAATGACATAAGCATAAACATATGTCCAACGGGCAAAGGAAAAATTGCGGAAACATAAACATGATATGGAATGATAATAATGAAGCATAAAAGAAATAAAAGAGATAAGGAGCGAGAAGGAAACATAAACAAAATTAATATAATAAAATTGTTAGTAAGTTAGTGATTAGTTGTTAGTCTTAGTGATCAATAACAATCGAATAATTGCACTTAGGTCAAGGTTGATGAAACTCATTAGAGGATTGATAAGACCAAAGCCTCCTAACAACAAGTTTTATGAGTTGTGAACCATAAGACAAATAATCAATCATTCTTGATAGTTTTCGATACGGGACAAATATTGCGCTATGTTAAGCAATCGCCGAGTAATTTACGAAGTAATTACCCTACAATGAGGCCGGTCAATAACTCTATGTGTTATTGTATGCTAGATGACGATATATAGATCGTCATCCGAAAGCGAACCGCACGAAAAGAAAAAAAAGGTAACGATCTCGTCTCGATCGAAATTCAACAAAAGAATTCCAATATCTTTGACTTTAATAGATCAAAATAAAAAGAAATAGAAGGAAGAGGAAACCAAATTGAATTACAAATTCAAGACAATTCCATCTTTAAGTTCATTAACTCATTTTGGTGGATTAAAGTGCTAAATATATCATTAACTCAAAGCACCTAAAGTGAATTAAATAATTCACTTTAAAGATAGATTTGAATTAGTGAACATTTATCCAACTTCATCTACACCCTAAGTCCAATGAATTTAAAGAGAAATAATGCCTTTAAAAGTGTAATCCAAAGCCAAAATCAAAAGGGAAATAAAATCAAGAACAAAATATTCAAACCAATTTTCAAGAGATTTTTCAAAATGAAATCAAAATGAAGGAGAAAGAATTAAAATATTTTGAATCATTTTTTCAAGAAAATTTCTTAAACAAAAATTTTAAGAAAAAGTAGTAGATCTAAAATAAAAAAACAATAGAACAACTAAAAAAAGGGAGATTCCAAAAATAGAAAAGTGGTGGTGTGTAGAGTGGTTCACACGGGCCTAAAGGCCCAAAGCTACATTAAGACACACAAAAAAAAAGAAAAAAAAGAAGTTAAAACCAAATTTAACAATCAGAGAAAAAAAACTAAAAGAGACTTCATCTTCTTCCTCTCTTCACCGAACACTATTCACATCTTTCCATGGCCAAAAGCTTCAAGAAATTAGAGCGGCGGGAAGCGATAATGCAACGGAATGGATCGAAATCAAATGCTCTTCACAATAATCTCAACAATTTCAAGAAAAATCAACGACGGATGCGAATCGAAAAATCTGAAATCTCTTCCAAACTACCTTCAAATCAGGTGAGAAACAACTTCAATTCTTCTTCTCCTCTTCAATCCGAAATTAATGGTGTTGTTGTTGATTTGAAGAGATGTTGAGAGTTATTTGTGGTTGTGAGTGAGATGCAAGGCGACTGTGTGTGTGAAAATTGAATTGAGGTTGATGGATTGAAGCTTGAAGGTGAGGGTTGAGTTTGAATTTTGGCAGGGGTTTGAAGGCTGTGAAAGCTTGGAAAAATGAATGAGTAGTGGTCTCTATTTATAGAATTGGAGAGTGAATTGCTGAAAATTTTAGTTGCCGTTTTGGCTTAGGTATTCACGCGTTTTGGTGTCATCGGTGATGCGTGTGTGATTTTTTTCTACAGATGCGTTTTAAATTGGAGGAAGCTGCGTTTTGGTTGGTATGTGCAGCTTGATGCTCTCGCTGGAAATTTGTTGTTGTTGTCGTTTTGGTTGAGTTGGTGCAAGTTTTTCTTTTGTTTGGTCAGCTCAAGGCGTCGTTTTGACGCGAGGCTTGGTAGCTTGGCCGTGTAATGCGTAAGCTGGGAATCATTTGATACGGCTTGCGCTTTGAAGTGTAGCGGCTGGCTTGGGCTTGACGTGGGAGTACGGTTTTCATTTGGAAATTGGAAAGTAGCAGCTGATTGGAATTTTGCTAGTTGAAATTGGCATGAATTGGGCTATGATTGTTTCATTTCAATCTTTTTATTTTATTTATGATGGACCTATCTAAATTCAAGAGTGGAATTTTTTGTAGAATTTTTTATGAATGGGCTTGGTATGTGGATTTAAGAAATTTAGTTTTTCTTGGAAAAATGGTTTAAAAAATGGATTTAGAAATTTGGAATAAAAAGAATGGATAATTTTGTATTGGAATGGATAATGGATTTTGGTTTAGAAAAAATGGATATTGGAAAATTGGATAATTGAAAATTGGGAAATTGAATAAGAAATAGTATGGTTTAGAATGAAATATGGTTTATATGGAGAACTCTAATGGATTGAATTTGGATAAAAAAAAAGGTTATTAAAGAAAAAATGTATATTAGAATGGAAATGGAAATGGATTTAATATTGGATAAAAAAATGTGGATTTAGAAAAATTGGAAAATGGAAGTGGGTTTCTAAATGGATATTGAAAAAAAATGTGGGTATTAGAAAGGTGACAAAAGAGGTTAAAAGTGGATAAAAAAAATGGTTTAGAAATTAGATAGCAAAAATGGGAATGGATATGGATCATGGATGACTAATCTTTATTTTTAGCCCAAAACCAATCTTAAACTTATTTCCACAAGCCTCTGATAAAACACAGCTACCACTGAACAAGCCACAACTGAGCAACGACCATTTGAATAAGTTCTGAATCACTTCAAAATTCATATGAATCAATTATCTTGAAAAATAAATCCACTGATGAACACAGTCTTGATTGATGAACTCAGATGAACCTGATGAATATCACCACACAACAACTTGACAGTCACTGCTTTGAGGAATAGGTCACTGAAATAGATAACTAGCACTTGAAACAATTGCTTGATAGTTTGACCAAGATTAGGTCAAACATCCATATGAACTGGATCAAAAACGAACAACCACACTTAATCTGAAATCATGCCCTTGCTTTGACAAACCTGCACAACACCCAGAGAGAGAAACTGCAGCAATTTTTTTTTGTATTTCGGTTAGAGGTTAGTAAACAGAAACAAATAAGAATAATATACAGATGCTCAGGAGAAACAAAGATTGTGATCTTGTTTGAGATGCAAAATGATATGTGGGATCTTAGGGGTAAAAATTAGGGTATTACAGCCGCCCCTATTTAAGTTTCTTCTATCCGGAGATATGAAGATGGACATCTTTGTCTCGACGAGATAGAAGAGACTTAAATATAACAATAAACCCAATTTTTGGCCCTAAGAGACCACAAAATGATGTGATTATGCAAATGATATGCAAACACAAGACCACTGTGGGGAAGAATATGCCACAGGAGATAAACAAAAAGAAGAACGGGAGAAAGAAACTACACCGGGGAAACACAATCACAGGTGACCAACAACTAGCCGGGGAATACACCGCACAACTATTGGGACTCAGCTGAGGAAAAGATTCAAACTGGGGATAACCGAATATGGAAATAAACCACAACACAACAAAGATATAACTCAACAGGGAAGACTTAGCACAACAAGATTCCACTGGAGAAAATCAATACCTCAACAATGAACTGTCTCATCAAACCGAGGAGACTAACCATCCATCTGAGTAGAAAACCTCAACAACGAATTGCCTCGTCTAACCGAAGAGACTTACCATTCATCGGAGTCACAAATCTCAACAACGAACTATCCCGTCAAACCGAAGAGACTTACCATTCATTGGAGTCACAAAACCTCAACAACGAACTGTCCCATCAAACCGAAGAGACTTACCATTCATTGGAGTCCCAAAATCTCAACAACGAACCGTCCCATCAAACTGAAGAGACTTACCATTCATCGGAGTCACAAAATCTCAACAACGAACTGTCCCATCAAACCGAAGAGACTTACCATTCATTGGAGTCACAAAATCTCAACAACGAACTGTCCCATCAAACCGAAGAAACTTACCATTCATCGGAGTCACAAAATCTCAACAACGAACTGTCCCATCAAACTGAAGAGACTTACCATTCATCGGAGTCACAAATCTCAACAACGAACTGTCCCATCAAACCGAAGAGACTTACCATTCATCGGAGTCACAAAATCTCAACAACGAACTGTCCCATCAAACCGAAGAGACTTACCATTCATTGGAGTCACAAAATCTCAACAACGAACTGTCCCATCAAACCGAAGAGACTTACCATTCATCGGAGTCACAAATCTCAACAACGAACTGTCCCATCAAATCGAAGAGACTTACCATTCATCAGAGTCACAAATCTCAACAACGAACTGTCCCGTCAAACCGAAGAGACTTACCATTTATTGGAGTCACAAAATCTCAACAACGAACTGTCCCGTCAAATCGAAGAGACTTACCATTCATCGGAGTCACAAAAGGTATTAACTGCATCGCCTCAGGCTTCTTGAATAAAGGAATGCCATGAAACAGTATTGAACCTTCCAAAAGGGGAATCATAACGCAGATTTTAGCTGAAGGGTGCAGAATCCTCAAAGGAGTAAAATAAATGCACTTTCAATCTAGGTTTCACAGCCTAGAGATCCAAACAAAAATTGCAGGGGACCAAAGTTCAATCCAGGAACAAGCTGGAGGGAAACGGTCAAACAAGACTCATCCCGAGGAGGAAATATCTCAACTGGGGACTAATTCCATCCAGATAACACACTGGGGAGGAAACTGAATCAGAATCTTCCACGAGAAATAAACTCAGTGGGGAATTAACAAAGATGGGCATTTTCCTGCTTACGGGTCAACACTCTAAATGTAGAGAGGACATACACGCTCTACGGGGATAACAACACCAGAGAGCAAAGAAGCACCAACACAAATACAAAATGCACCATGCAACAACAATATGTTATGCAAAACAAAAGAATGTGCATGCGATGCTTATGAGTATGAATATGCTAACAAAACAGACATAAAGGGTAAGCAGAGGGTGAAATAAACATCACAACACCACTGAATACTCGGCTAATCTCAATAAGATGAAGATGTCATTAGCAACTCTGCTAGGCATTTAGCTGAAGAAATCCTGCAAGAGATAAACAAAAGCCATCAAAGGAAAATAAATCCTACTACAAGGCTCAAAACTTGCTGGAGAAAAGAAGATACTCCTTGGGGAAAGACCCAAATATCCATCTTCTAACATCGATGATCCACAAAGAGGATAACAACATAAACTCTGCTTTGAGGATAGCAGGAAAGCTGTTGGGGTATCTGTAAACATATATTTTCGACACCATGTCTTGGTAGGTAAAATGATTTTCTTTAACTAAAGAAAATGACTACAGATGAAGAAGAAAGAAAATGAAGGTATTCAGAAGAAGTTTTCGACACTTCGACAAGAACAGAGTTTCGACATTTCGACGGAAACATAAGGAAGTTTTCATCAGACAAGGTTTGAGGGACATTTATTACTTTTCGACAATTCGACAAGGTGAAGAGGCGCAACGTTTCGACACAAAGGGAAAATTCAAATTCAAGAGTTATAACGCTTGGCAGAAGACGCGTGGAAGCTTTAGAAGAAAAGAAGACATGCAGAAGGCCAAGGGTCAAAGATTTAGAATTTTTCCGTTATTAGGCAGTTATTGTATTTGTATATAAATAGGATAGTTGTTGTAGAATTTTAGTGTGTGAAAACTTGTACTAAATTCCTGTAAATACTCAAAGTACCCATGCGAGAGAAAAGAGTTTATTATCTGGAAATGTACGTGTGAAACACCATCTTTTTAAGTTTATAGAAATTCAAAGTCTTTTATAATTGCCTTTACTTTTCCCAGTCATTTATCCTTTGTCATTTACTTTATGCAAGTTTTAATTTCATTCAATTTATCTTTTCGCCAGAAGTTGTTATTTAGTTCTTTAACCAAACCATTCATACATAAAAGATATAACAAGACAAACCATCAAAATACCATTATCCTAAGAGTTAGATAAATTTGCACATGTATCCCAGGATTTGTGTGGTTGGTCCTGCAAGTAACCCAATTTTATAAGAGATTGGTAAACCAGAGGTTGTTCGCCAAAATCAACAGCGAACAAATTGGCACACCTGGTGGGACCAGTGCAAAATTTTAGAATTTTTTACAGAATAACTCTTAGCCAAATAGTTTCTACTTCGTTGTATGATTTTGAGAAGCGGTAAATTAGCCGTAACCGACGTAGAAAGACCTAAAAGAACAAGAGTAAGAAGAATGGCAAATCAGCCAAATAATCCAAATCCAAATGAAACCATTCCAGTTTCCAACCCTATCCCTTCAACAGGGGGAAATGTGGATTCAAACCTTGTTCTGGAGGAGGCTATGCCTTCATCAACAGGATCTATACCAGCGGTTTCGCTCTCCCAAAATATGCCTAGTTCTTCCACAATGGGACATTCAATGCCCATGGGGACGCCTCCTCCTGGAGGACATAATTATAGGCCATTTCAGACAAATTTTTCCATGCCTATGTTTGGTAGAGAACAACCATATGGAATGCCAACTTCAGTGATGGCAAACTTGCAAAATGCACCATCCTTGTATTCTGATGCCATGGTCCACGTGTCTTCACCACTACAAGGGTCGGGATATGGTGGAAATATGAGTAGATTGAACCAACCCCTACCAAATTTCCAAATACCAGCAATTACAAATAATTCTGCGCAAGTAATTCGACAACAAATGGACGAAAGTAATCATGATATGGTCCAAATGTTTACACAACAAATGGGAGCAGTGTTTAATCCTTTAATACAAAACACTACCCAAACCAACCAATTGTTGGCTGCGCAAATGACACGCATTGCTGACTTTTTTGGTGTTCCTCAAGCACGACAAAGAGAACAAGTAATTCAAAACCCAGTAGTGAATGTCGAAGAGGAACCCACAATAAATCAAAGGCCTTTAGAGAATCCTCAGGCAAACCCTAGAAACCAAGAGACAGTGGTCGAACAGCCTCGTGTCGAAATCCCCGTTCAACAAGAACCTAGGAGGGTAATAGTCCAGAGAGGCCAAGATGCTGATGATGTGTTGCAACAGCGAATACGATATAATAACCTGCCTGCCGAAAACAATTTAGCAGCCATGGTCGAAAGGATAATGGCGCAAAATGGGGTAAATGTAGGATTACAAAGGCCTAGTTATGCTTCCCCATTATCTGAATATGTTCTACAACAGGAATTACCCCCAAGGTGGAAAGTCCCCAAATTTACCAAATTTTCAGGGGACACTAGCGAATCCACCATAGAACATATAACGCGTTATTTGATCGAAGCGGGAGAAATAGCCCATAATGAAAATTTGAAAATGAAATACTTCCCAAGTTCTTTGACAAAAAACGCGTTTACCTGGTTTACATCCTTGCCTGCGAACTCGATATTCACATGGCCCCAATTAGAAAGATTGTTCCATGAATAATTTTATATGGGTCAGACTAAGATAAGTTTGAAGGAATTAGCCAGTGTTAAGAGGAAATTTTCAGAGCCTATAGATGATTACCTAAATAGGTTCAGGTTGCTTAAGGCAAGATATTTCACACAAGTGCCAGAACAAGAGTTAGTCGAAATGGCTGCAGGGGGTCTAGATTATTCTATAAGAAAGAAATTAGACACTCAATATTTGAGAGATATGGCACAATTAGCAGATAGGGTAAGACAAATTGAAAGGCTAAAAGATGAGAAATTTAGATCAAATAAAAATAAAAAGGAAAGAGTGGCCTATGTAGGAGTGTGCCAGATGATGATAGTGACGAAAATGAACTAATTTTGTTCGACGAACAAGAAATTGATCTGGCAGAACTAAAGTCAGGCACACCATAT
This sequence comes from Lathyrus tuberosus, assembly GCA_022829125.1. Classification (NCBI taxonomy): domain Eukaryota; kingdom Viridiplantae; phylum Streptophyta; class Magnoliopsida; order Fabales; family Fabaceae; genus Lathyrus; species Lathyrus tuberosus. The sequence goes on from JALAZF010000117.1 coordinate 6,869,466, forward strand.
GCCTGTAAAGTACTAACTCCGTCGAATGGGAAAAATCCAGTTGAACCTGAAAAGAATGATAGGTTTCCTAAAAGAACTTATACGTTCGACGTCACCAAGTGTGACGAAATTTTTGACTTATTAGTCAAAGATGGTCAATTAATAAAACCAGCAGGCACTAAAGAGCCTCCTGTGGACCAACAGAAAAAGAGAGGTTTTTGCAAATACCATAACTTTTTGGGTCATAAAACTTCTTAATGTTTCCTTTTCAGGGATCTTGTTCAGAATGCAATCCGTGATGGAAGACTGAAGTTTGGAGACAAATCAAAACAACAGATGAGGATTGACTCAAATCCCATGCAGGTGGTCGAAGCCAATTATGCTGAACCTTCCACTGTGAATATGGTGGAAGTCGAAGTAGCCTCTGATTGTAGTTTTGAAATGGTGGAAGCTGCTGAGGGCTTCGACAATAATATCAACATGGTGGAGGTTGCTGATGATCTCCTAGACAAGCCTGAGGTGGAAAAAGTATCCAAGGACTTTGTAGAACAGCCAGTGTTGATCAAGATTACTGAAAATGTTGATGTAGGAAATTTGAATGACTATATCAACAAAGTTGAGCCTACTGAAGGTTTCGACAGTAAGAACAAAGTTGGAGATACTGAAGTCTTCGACAGTCAGAAGAAGGAGGAAACTACTGAAGGTTTCAACAACCAGAACGCAGTTGGAATTACTGAAGGTTTCGACGAAGAGAATAACAACAAAATTGCTGAAGATGGAGTAATTTGGAATACTTTAGGGGAGCCCAGTGGAAAATTCGACTATCTCGGGAAATACTCTGCACCCCCAAGTTCTCGTATTGACATCAACAAGATCCAGCCAACTGGATGGGGAGATGTCTTTGAAGATACTGATGAAGGAGCAAATGATAATGCCCCTATCATCAAAGAGGAGGCTACTAAAGGCCTTAATCATGACAAAATGAAGACAATGAGAGTTGCTGACAAGATCAACACTATGGAACCAGTCAATAAGAACGTTACCAGAATCAAGGCAGAGGCTGCTGAAGGCCTTGTGAAGCCCGCTCCTTATGGGATTTTTCGTAGAACAATGGAAGACCCTAAAGGAAACTCAGTCGAGCAATGCTACAAACTCATCTCCAGGGACCTACCCTCAGGGGGAAGCTTCGACCAGGCGAAAGGGAATGCTGAAGAAGAGGCAAGACTTATTGAAAGAATGAATAAATTAAGTATCACTGATGACCAGAATGTGGATATCAACATGGTGGAAATTTCTCAGAAGAAACAAACTGAAACTGACGAAGAACGCCGTCGAGAAGAGTATCAGAAGTTGGCTTACCCTAAGGAGGAGGAGAACTTAGTCAAATTCATCCAAAGGTGCCAGAGTAAGAAGGCTGAAGTCATGTTGTGCCCACGTTGTAGTGCGGTGTTCGACAAGAAAGCAGCAAGCAATCTGGAGGGGGTGGAGAAAGCCAAAAGAAGAGGAAATTGGGGGGCAATCCCAGTAGCCAGAAATGGAAGGTTCGATCCAAGGAGGAGTGAGCATCACAACCAAAGGTTTGGCGAAGGACGTCATAGAACTTACAAGCCATCTGTCAAAGCTGAGGATGATAAGTGGGTCCAACCAATCAGGGATGCTCAAGGGCAGAAAAGATGGAAGAATTTTGAAATACAGAGAGGTTCCTCCATGGAAGGAAAAAGGGAGGTCGAAAAACAGAAACCAAGACCATACCCATCAGAGAACTATAAAGGAAAGAATCCCATGTCAAGGTCTCAGTGGAGAAGGTTCCAAAGAGCAGAAAAGGAGGCTACAGAAAAGAACAAAATCAAAGAAAACACTGTTGATGAAAATAAATCTGAGTCAAGCAAGAACATGCAGATAATGAACAAAGAAGAGTTTGTTCCCAAAAACGAGCCCTCTCAAAAGGACAAACCAAGCAACATGGTAGAGATGTCGAAGCCTAACAACAAGGTGCCAGAAGACGATGAAGTGATTGATGATTTTAGGTCAGACTCAGAAGCATCTTTCGATGTCACATGGAATGTGGTTTCAGTGCTGCCTAGAGACTATGATAGAGTGATGGAGATCGAAGACGAAGAAGATGATGTTGAAGACGACAGCATGGGGCTCAGGCCTGTGTGTTATTATATAATGAACAATGGTTGTGTCGAAGAGCAGAACGCTTTCTTTGAGAGACCAGATGATGCAATGAAGGCACACTTGAAGCCTTTGTTCATAAAAGGAAAAGTGGAGAACGTTGGTGTCAACAAGATATTAGTAGATGGTGTAGCTGCTGTGAATTTAATGCCCCATTTCATGATAAAAAAGATTGGAAAGGATGACTCAGACACAAAGCCCCACGACATGGTGTTGTCAAATTATGAGGGAAAAGTAGGAAGTACCATGGGAGTGATCCAGGTGAACCTAACTGTTGGAACCATAACAAGACCAACAATGTTTATAGTGATAGCTTCAAGGGCGAATTATAACTTGCTGCTTGGAAGAGAGTGGATTCATGGGATAGGAGTTGTACCATCATCCATGCACCAACGAATAGCCATCTGGAGGCCAGATGGGATTGTTGAGAATATTGAAGCAGATCAAAGCTATTTTATGACTGAAGTAAACAATGTGAATAGTAGAAGTTTCGACAAGAATTTGGCTCACATACCCCCCTGCAACCCAGTAAAATTCGACTTGAAGGCAACTGACAACGCCTATTGTTCCATGTACCTTCACCCAACACATGGTTTTCAATGGGACAAAGAAGTAATTGGCGAACCAAGTCACGTATGGGGAACTTCTCATACTGAGCAAACCGGTTGGGGAAGTGAATTTGATGATTATGATGAGTGAAGCCTCAGCGATCGAAAGAATTACGGCTTATATAGCCGAAAATAAACTCAAAGCGGCCCTAGAGGCCGAAGTAAAATACATGATTGTCGAAGCCAACAAAGAAGATTTTGAAGAGCAATGTCCCCAAAAGGATATTGAAAAAGGTTATGACAACAATCAAACTGGCGAATGGAAGAATCAGAAGCTTGACGCCATCTATGATGACGAACCCTTGGGGTTCGAAAAGGATCCAACATCGACTAACATGAAGATGGTGGCACAGGATCCATTAGAAGAAATCAATTTAGGACTGGGGACAGAAAGAAGGCCAACTTACATCAGCGCCAAGATGGATCCTCAGTTCAAAGTCGAAATAGTCCTATTGCTAAATAAGTACAAAGACTGTTTTGCATGGGATTACGACGATATGCCAGGATTAGACAGGAGTTTGGTCGAATTGAAGCTGCCAATAATGGAGGGAAAGAAGCCAGTAAAGCAGACTCCCAGACGCTTCGCACCAGAAATCTTGTCGAAAATAAAAGAAGAGGTCGAAAGACTTCTAAAATGCAGATTCATCCGCACCACCAGGTATGTGGAATGGATTGCAAACATAGTTCCTGTAATTAAGAAAAATGGCAAGCTGAGGGTATGCATTGATTTTAGAGATTTAAATTCAGCTACCCCTAAGGATGAATATCCTATGCCAGTGGCAGAAATGCTCATAGATTCTGCAGCAGGCCATGAGTATTTGAGTATGCTTGATGGATACTCTGGCTATAATCAAATTTTTATTGCTGAAGAAGATGTTCCTAAAACGGCTTTTCGTTGCCCTGGAGCAATAGGAACCTATGAATGGGTAGTAATGCCCTTTGGTTTAAAAAATGCTGGAGCAACTTATCAAAGAGCCATGAATTCAATTTTTCACGACTTTATTGACACTTTTATGCAAATATACATTGATGATATTGTGGTTAAGTCCATTTCAGGAACAAGTCATATTGACCATCTTCGACAGTCCTTTGAAAGGATGAGAAAGTTTGGTTTAAAAATGAATCCCCTTAAATGTGCTTTTGGTGTGCTGGCCGGTGATTTCTTAGGTTTTGTGGTCCACAAGAAAGGGATCGAAATAAATGAAAACAAAGCCAAAGCCATAATGGAAGCGAAAGCGCCATCGACAAAGAAGGGATTGCAGTCTCTACTAGGGAAAATCAACTTTCTCATAAGGTTCATTTCCAACCTTAGTGGGAAGACACAAGCCTTTTCACCTCTACTTCGACTAAAGAAGGAAGTTTTCACATGGGGGCAAGAACAACGAGATGCCTTCAATAAGATCAAAGAGTATCTGGTTAGTCCTCCAGTTTTGATGTCTCCTTGTAGAAAAAGAAGTATGAGGTTATACATTTCAGCATCAGACAAAACTTTGGGAAGCATGTTGTGTCAAGAAGATGAAAATGGCGTCGAAAGGGCCATCTATTATCTCAGCAGAGTCCTAAATGATGCTGAAACTAGATATAGTGTGATAGAAAAATTATGTTTGTGTGTATATTTCTCTTGTACAAAGTTAAAGCACTATATAAAACCTGTTGATGTATATGTTTCTTCTCATTTCGACGTAATAAAGTATATGTTATCTAAATCTATTTTACATAGTCGAATTGGGAAATGGGCTTTGGCATTGACAGAATATTCCTTAAAATATTTGCCTTTAAAGGCTGTTAAGGGATAAGTGGTTGCTGATTTCATAGCTGACCACTCAATAAATGAAAATGAAGTAGAATATGTCGAATTAGAGCCATGGAAGTTATATTTCGACGGTTCTAGTCATAAGAATGGAACTGGTGTTGGAATACTAATTATTTCTCCTGACAAAATTCCAACAAAATTCAAGTACAAAGTCGAAGGCTTATGTTCAAATAATGAAGCAGAATATGAAGCTTTGATTGCCGGACTTGAAATATTGTTGGAATTGGGGGCAACAAGAGTCGAAATAATGGGTGACTCTGAGTTGGTGATAAAACAATTGACAAGAGAATATAAATGTGTCAAAGAGAATCTGATTATGTACTTCGTAATAGCTAACAGACTTCTCAAAAAATTCGACAATGTGGCCATTAGACACATTCCTAGATTGGAGAATCAAGAAGCAAATGATCTGGCTCAACTTGCGTCAGGCTACAAAGTGTCGAAAGAAAACTTGGAGAAAGCTATTGAAGTAAGGGGAAGAGTCATATCCACCAAATTGGCTCCTTCAGATTTGGAGACAATAAAATTAGGTTATGGGGATGAGGAAAATTTTGAAATTTTCAATGTAGATGATTCAGAAATTGAAGATTGGAGAAAACCTATCAAGGATTATCTACAAGACCCAAATCAGAAAGTCGAAAGAAAAGTAAAATACAGAGCTTTAAGTTATGTACTTTTTGGAAATGAATTATTTAAAAAGACTGCAGAAGGAGTCTTGCTGAAATGTTTGGGCGAAGATGAAGCTTACATAGCTTTGTCGAACGTGCACAGTGGTGCATGTGGCGCACACCAAGCAGGCCACAAAATGAAATGGTTATTATTTCGACAAGGAATGTACTGGCCAATAATGTTGAAAGATTGTGTCGAATTTGCAAAAGGTTGTCAGGAATGCCAAGTGCATGCAGGTATACCACATGTCCCTGCAAGTGAGTTACATTCAATTATAAAACCTTGGCCATTCAGAGGTTGGGCTTTGGATTTAATTGGTGAAATTCGACCAGTTTCTTCAAAAGGGCAGAAGTACATTTTAGTTGGAATAGATTATTTCACTAAGTGGATTGAAGCTATACCACTGGTAAATGTGGATCAAGAGACAGTTATAGAGTTTATCCAGAAACATATAATTTACAGATTTGGGATACCAGAAACAATAACTACTGATCAGGGATCTGTGTTTACTGGGAAAAACATGCAAATGTTTGCAAAAGATACAGGTTTTAAGCTTTTCACTTCGACGCCTTATTACGCTCAAGCAAATGGACAAGTCAAAGCAGCAAATAAGGTGGTGATAAGTTTAATTAAAAAGCACGTAGGGACCAAGCCTAAGAATTGGCATAAGACGTTGGATCAAATTTTATGGGCTTGTCGAACATCTCCTAAAGAAGCAACAAAAGCTACCCCATTTAGATTAATGTATGGACATGATGCAGTTTTACCAGTTGAGATTTATTTACAGTCGATTCGAATTCAAAGGCATCATGAAATTCCATCAGACATATATTGGAATATGATGATGGACGAGTTAGTCGATTTGGACGAAGAAAGATTAAATGCGTTGGATTTATTGGGAAGGCAAAAAGAAAGAGTCGAAAAGTTTTACAATAAGAAAGTAAAATGTAAGACGTTCTTAATTGGTGAGTTAGTTTGGAAAGTAATTCTTCCCATGGATCGAAAAGATAGACTAATGGGAAAATGGTCCCCTAAGTGGGAAGGACATTTTCAAGTTATACAAGTATTTTCCAATGGCGCATATGAAATCGAGGAGTTGGATAAAGATAAGCGTGTATTGAAAATAAACGGGAAATATTTGAAAAAATATAGGCCCACATTGCAAGAAATTAAAATAGCAGTCGAATAATTGTAAAAAGAAAAGCAATATGGCGGATTAAAAAATCTTCTCGCCAAATAATACAGATCCATTGTCATTACAAAAAGGGCTTTAAAAGCCAAACAAAAATTACAAGTATTCAAACGGGAAAAGCGCAATGATGGTTCTGACATTTCTAATGTCTAAATCATATGAACAGTCTCTAGTCGAATAGTCCATGGCGTCGAAAGGCACTGGCAAAAAATGTTTTTCTCCCTTAGTCGAAAACGCATTTTTTGGGGGGCAATTTGTAGACATATATTTTCGACACCATGTCTTGGTAGGTAAAATGATGTTCTTTAACTAAAGAAAATGACTACAGATGAAGAAGAAAGAAAATGAAGGTATTCAGAAGAAGTTTTCGACACTTCGACAAGAACAGAGTTTCGACATTTCGACAGAAACATAAGGAAGTTTTCATCAGACAAGGTTTGAGGGACATTTATTACTTTTCGACAATTCGACAAGGTGAAGAGGCGCAACGTTTCGACACAAAGGGAAAATTCAAATTCAAGAGTTATAACATTTGGCAGAAGACGCGTGGAAGCTTTAGAAGAAAAGAAGACATGCAGAAGGCCAAGTGTCAAAGATTTAGAATTTTTCCGTTATTAGGCAGTTATTGAATTTGTATATAAATAGGATAGTTGTTGTAGAATTTTAGTGTGTGAAAACTTGTACTAAATTCCTGTAAATACTCAAAGTACCCATGCGAGAGAAAAGAGTTTATTATCTGGAAATGTACGTGTGAAACACCATCTTTTTAAGTTTATAGAAATTCAAAGTCTTTTATAATTGCCTTTACTTTTCCCAGTCATTTATCCTTTGTCATTTACTTTATGCAAGTTTTAATTTCATTCAATTTATCTTTTCGCCAGAAGTTGTTATTTAGTTCTTTAACCAAACCATTCATACATAAAAGATATAACAAGACAAACCATCAAAATACCATTATCCTAAGAGTTAGATAAATTTGCACATGTATCCCAGGATTTGTGTGGTTGGTCCTGCAAGTAACCCAATTTTATAAGAGATTGGTAAACCAGAGGTTGTTCGCCAAAATCAACAGCGAACAGTATCATACAAACCCAAATCTTTCTGAATCTTCCTGGGGACCATAAAAATTCATAGGAGCTTCCATTTCAAAAGGGTGAAGAGATCTGCTGCGGAGAAATAAAGAATGAATCCGCTGGGGATCGTAGTCATATAAACATCTATGCAAAATTCCATTGGGAAAACAAGGCAGATCTGTTGGAGATACGAGAACACTCTCAGAGGATTAACCAATTTTGGGCAAAGCATCTTGGACTTGCTGGGAACAACAAAAGGTCAAACTGTGGGGGATTTTAGATCAATACTCATCATGAGTGAGATAAAACCCAACAGGTGACTAAAAGAGATATCATCAGCGACATCACTGGGGAATAGCCGCATTAGACATGCATAATCTTCACTAGGAGGATAAATCTCTGGAAAAACAATCCGGAGAGAAGTACATCTTGGACCTGCCAGGGAAATGAGAAGTTAACCTTACTGCTTTATGATTGGAGAGCAAACGAAACAATAATGCTCTGTCTCCGCTGGGGAATCAGCAAGGATAAATTATCCTGGCGAGAAATATAACCACAGGTAAGAATCCAACAAACAACCACCAAGTCCATGCTTCTTAAAGGAAAAAACATGGCTCTCTATTTGGGGATATCCAAAGCAACAACAACACATCTTGAGGGTAAAACTCTGAGTGAAGATTCCCCATATGATTTCGGATGGGGACAGCAAAAATGAATCTCTATGTGGGGACCACCATTGAGAAGTGTGGACCTCAAAACTACTCAAATGCCTGACCATAACATAATCAGTTGGAGAAGATTCAGACCAAGACCTAGTTGGGGAAGAAATCAAACAACACTGGACCTTATGAATTCAACACATCATAACAAACCCATCACCTTGTCAACAACTGATTACATTCATAGGAACAAAATCTGCTGAGGAAATATCAACAAGCTCTACTGGGGAAAACATTAACACGAACAAACTCTACTGAGGAAATATCAACAAGCTCTACTGGGGAAAACATTAACATGAACAAACTCTGCTTGGGAGCATACCGAGTTCTGTTGTGTTTGATCAGCCCCAAATTGCATGATATATAAGAAATTTTCCTCTAGAAACTTTGTACCATATGGACTTGAAATAATCTGCCCCAATGTCTTCGAACTCTGAGAGATTCGTCGAATCTTGGCGTAATTGCCCCAAATTTACTGAACTTGGCACATTCTTTGATCAATGGAGTATTCAAGCTTTGCCCCTGTGAAAACACCAACTAGGAAAACAAACTTGCTCATGCTCAACAAAATCTTCAGGCAGCATGCCCCTGGATAGGATCATCCTTGAAATAATTTGCCAATTACTCATCAGAGTTTCAGGCCTCAAAAGATTAAGCTCATCACTGATGCTCAAATGTAAGCTTCTATGATGTTAACAAATGTATGCAAGCAAAAAATTTCAATTCTGAGAGTGATAATTCTAATGCAACAGACATGTTAATCTTGAAGTTTTTACTGAAAAGATGTCGCAGAACCTTGTGAATGAATCACTAGTTTAGATACGACATTGATTTTTGAATGCACATGCAATACCAACAAAGATCTTTTAGTGCAACTCATGGGAGTCAGGAACGCTATCTCATTTGGAGTATGCTCCCAAAATAAACCCTACTTCAATTAGGTCTTTTGAGGGTTATAACTTGGCCTGGTTCACAGTTTCCAGAAAAAAAGGATTTTTAGGCTCAAAATCAATTGTACCCACCCATTCTCCGTGATGTTCTTCAGTCCTACATTCAGCTAATTTGACATGAATGTTCATCTCTCAAAAGGATAAAATGGATGGTTTAAGAACCAATAAGGTTATTTGGGGAATAACAGTCACCCTTTTGTCTTTTGACTTTGTAGTCACACAGATTTGTTCAGGATTTTTCTTTGTAATCCTTTCTTTTCGCTTTTCGCGATTTTCATTCTTTTATTTTCCCTAACTTTTGCCTGGACTAAAACTTCTGAGATTTTGATGTCCAGCGGGATGCCCCAATTTTTTCCTAAGTTACTTGTTTTCCATTTTTTTCAACTTAGCGGGCTTTTTTTATTTCTTTCTTTCATTTTTTTTTTTGAACAAATCATATGACATTGGCTTATTTGAAAGGGTTATAACTGCCTCCTTCCTTCATGGATGAGGAATAACCATTGTGGTTTCCTTAGACGCACACTCCTTTTGAAATTTGGACACTTGGTCAAATTAACTGAAGACTACCCTGCCCCAGGTTAAATGTAAGGGATTTTCATTTAGAAAAGAAACTCCTACTTCAAGGCTCAAAGGGGTTAACAAGGGATTATCTTCCTTATATCTCCGGTGTTTAAGAATTTGAAACAATGCCTTACATCATCAGCAGAGTCTTATTCAAAAGCACACAACCAGAAATTTTGCGTTTTCACTTCATCATCCTCCCTCCGAGAGTTTAAACAAGAAGTTGGTATTGCAAATGCAGGAAAACAATTTATGAGCGAATACGAATGGATTACTTCAAGACAAACATACTCATTCCATTATGATTAATATTCAAAATCAAACAAGTTTCTACATGCAAACAAAGCATTAACAATCATAAAAGATTACAAATAAAATTGCAGTAATAAACTTGAGATCTGAAGAGATTGTCTCAGTCTGAGCTTGAAAGGACACCTTCAACTCTCTTGGGAGACACAGAAGCAAATGCACGACTGCTGAGGGTCACTCCACTAACATCGGCAATAGGAACCTCCTTGGGTTTTTATCTTCATCATTATAAAGGTGTTCCATCCACAACTGGGATTCCTCCCTTAAAGGTCAACACCTCATCGTCGATCATTTCTGTCACTGGGTGGACATTCTGAGGATTTGGCATATACCTCGAAAATCGAAAATCTTTTTCAACAACTTGACCAACCAGATCATTTTGCACAGGTCGGGATCGAGTAGAAACATCCACTTGTGGAACATCGTCATCCAGAGGAGAATCAAACATCGGATTGGTCATCACTGTAAAGCCTAACATGAGATCAACATTCTATGTTCTCTCCATGTTCCTTCAGTAACTGCTTTGAATTCAGTATGAATGACAGGAAATCAGCTAAATCCTCTTCTTTCTCTGATTAGCCTGAGTATTAAACTGGTGCGACAGTTTGGCTAAATGAAGACCAAAGGGAAACAAAAAAGACGCCTGAGAAAGGCAGAAATAATGCAAAATGATGCTTGACATGCGAATGCAAGTGCAATATGAATGCAGCAAACAAGGGATCAAAGCTTCCAAAAAATTTGAATAACTACTGCGCTGATGGTTGGATGAGCTTAAAGGTCCGCTCTGAAGAGAATACCGGAATACCAGGTTGATAAATCCACACTGATAAGAAATCCAAAGTACCGGGCATGTTGAAAGTCAAGGTTTCCTGTAAACCTGTAAACACCCGCCCATTCTCACATGTGGGTACTAAAAAGCCGAGGATCCTCAATATCACGGACTCTCAGGTCGAGAAATGATGATACGTTCACCATTTCTGGTTTGGCATCATCATCAATCGAGGAGGCCTCAACTGATTCCCCTAAAAAATAAGGTCATCCTATGCGAGTCCCTCAGCATTGGGTCCTCGGATCGACAAGTGTAATGGGTTTGCCATTTCTGGTCTGCCGTTATCACATGTCGGGAGGAGAGGCGTTGCTGAGGTATCGGAGAAACGGTCACCAGAGTCGACAGCTCTCTAGATCAACACCCTAACATACGCAAGACACACACGTCAGAATGCGTCCCAAGATAGCCTCGTCTGGTCATGAATTTCGTGAACACACAAACGCACCAAGATGGCACGTAGGTCCCACTACTCTCCACTCTAGTCCTAGGGTGTACTCAAGCCTGTGTATTGGGCTTATCTCTTAGAACATCCCAACCAGAACAAACAAATAACAAGCAAATCAGACCAAAAGCACTAAATAAATCAAAGTAGGCTAAACCCCTCAAGGGATGGACCAGCAAGAGGTCAATCTGTCCCCAGCAGAGTCGCCACTTTTCTGTAGCGGGGAAATTTGTGAGTGTAAGCTATTGATTAACTCAACTCAAAAATAAGCAAGAGTCGCCACCGCACTTTTATTTTTATCCATAAAGGAAAGGAAAAAAGAGCGAACAAAACCTAAAGAGATAAGGGTAAGGGGGGTTGGTTATGTAAAGGGAAGGTTTTACGCACCCAATACATCTATAGTACTCTATAGGAGCCCTTTGATGTATTCACTGCTTTTTGGTCTAAAAAAAGGGTATGCTTGAAAAAGAGATTGAAGAGATGAGAGGAGAATTATTTTTTTATATTTTTGTGTTTGGAGAGACTTAACGCCTCATGCCTACGTACCCACGGTGTGCAATGTAGGATCAAAACCTCGTAGTTCGTGGTACAAAGAATGAAAATTATTGGTTATGGTTTATTTTATCTTGAAAAAGACAACCCGTCATTCTCAAGAGAGAATACTCAACTAATTACCCAAAGGTATGGGAAAGAGGCATTTGCATCACATTAAGATGGAGGATTTGCTTGGATTAACATCAACAAGACTAATCACTTCAACATCTAAGTGGAAAATGACCATACTTTCAACAAAATACCATGGTTAGGAGTTTTACATCTCATCAAAAAAATGACTCATGTCTAATTCTTTTTGAAAAGTTTAAAAGAAAAAGGTGCATAAAAGCACAAAAAATTTGGACGAGTTTTTTTGTATTTTTTATGTCTTTTGAAATGGTCAAAGCATGATTAACATTGATTGACATTTATTTATGAAGACAAAGTTTGAAAAATCACTTGACCAAAGTCAAGTTTTTATTATGAAAGCGGTTTTAAGTTTGAAAACAAGAAGGTTTTGAAAAAGAGAGGAAGTTTTGAAAATTTAAGAATGGGGAGGAGAAGAAGTGACTATCCTAGTGCATGAAATAAAAGCTAGGGAAAAGAAGGATCTAACCAAAATGGAGCCACTTCAAAGCAATATTAAAAGAATTCCATCCTTAAGCAAATTGGCCAAATAAAGGCAAGTCTTCAATCAATACTCCAAGCAAAGGGATAAGAAGTCCTAATTCTAGGTCCATAAGTCCAATATCACTTCAAAAGAGGTCCATAAAGAGATCACTCCAAAGCATAGGATAGTAACCAATAGTCCAAAATGAAGAGAATTAAGTTTTTTATGGTTTAATCATTTATTAATGTCTTAAGTTCAAATGGATAAGAGAGAAATGACATAAGCATAAACATATGTGCAACGGACAAAGGAAAAATTGCGGAAACATAAACATGATATGGAATGATAATAATGAAGCATAAAAGAAATAAAAGAGATAAGGAGCGAGAAGGAAACATAAACAAAATTAATATAATAAAATTGTTAGTAAGTTAGTGATTAGTTGTTAGTGTTAGTGATCAATAACAATCGAATAATTGCACTTAGGTCAAGGTTGATGAAACTCATTAGAGGATTGATAAGACCAAAGCCTCCTAACAACAAGTTTTATGAGTTGTGAACCATAAGACAAATAATCAATCATTCTTGATAGTTTCCGATACGGGACAAATATTGCGCTATGTTAAGCAATCGCCGAGTAATTTACGAAGTAATTACCCTACAATGACGCCGGTCAATAACTCTATGTGCTAATGTATGCTAGATGACGATATATAGATCGTCATCCGAAAGCGAACCGCACGAAGAAAAAAAAAAGGTAACGATCTCGTCTCGATCGAAATTCAACAAAAGAATTCCAATATCTTTGACTTTCATAGATTAAAATAAAAATAAATAGAAGGAAGAGGAAACCAAATTGAATTACAAATTCAAGACAATTCCATCTTTAAGTTCATTAACTCATTTTGGTGGATTAAAGTGCTAAATATATCATTAACTCAAAGCACCTAAAGTGAATTAAATAATTCACTTTAAAGATAGATTTGAATTAGTGAACATTTATCCAACTTCATCTACACCCTAAGTCCAATGAATTTAAAGAGAAATAATGCCTTTAAAAGTGTAATCCAAAGCCAAAATCAAAAGGGAAATAAAATCAAGAACAAAATATTCAAACCAATTTTCAAGAGATTTTTCAAAATGAAATCAAAATGAAGGAGAAAGAATTAAAATATTTTGAATCATTTTTTCAAGAAAAATTCTTAAACAAAAATTTTAAGAAAAAGTAGTAGATCTAAAATAAAAAAACAATATAACAACTAAAAAAAGGGAGATTCCAAAAATAGAAAAGTGGTGGTGTGTAGAGTGGTTCACACGGGCCTAAAGGCCCAAAGCTACATTAAGACACACAAAAAAAAGAAGAAAAAAAAAGAAGTTAAAACCAAATTAAACAATCAGAGAAAAAAAAACTAAAAGAGACTTCATCTTCTTCCTCTCTTCACCGAACACTATTCACATCTTTCCATGGCCAAAAGCTTCAAGAAATTAGAGCGGCGGGAAGCGATAATGCAACGGAATGGATCGAAATCAAATGCTCTTCGCAATAATCTCAACAATTTCAAGAAAAATCAACGACGGATGCGAATTGAAAAATCTGAAATCTCTTCCAAACTACCTTCAAATCAGGTGAGAAACAACTTCAATTCTTCTTCTCCTCTTCAATCCGAAATTAATGGTGTTGTTGTTGATTTGAAGAGATGTTGAGAGTTATTTGTCGTTGTGAGCGAGATGCAATGCGACTGTGTGTGTGAAAATTGAATTGAGGTTGATGGATTGAAGCTTGAAGGTGAGGGTTGAGTTTGAATTTTGGCAGGGGTTTGAAGGCTGTGAAAGCTTGGAAAAATGAATGAGTAGTGGTCTCTATTTATAGAATTGGAGAGTGAATTGCTGAAAATTTTAGTTGCCGTTTTGGCTTGCGTATTCACGCGTTTTGGTGTCATCGGTGATGCGTGTGTGATTTTTTTCTGCAGATGCATTTTAAATTGGAGGAAGCTACGTTTTGGTTGGTATGTGCCGCTTGATGCTCTCGCTGGAAATTTGTTGTTGTTGTCGTTTTGGTTGAGTTGGTGCAAGTTTTTCTTTTGTTTGGTCAGCTCATGGCGTCGTTTTGACGCGAGGCTTGGGAGCTTGGCCGTGTAATGCGTGAGCTGGGAATCATTTGATACGGCTTGCGCTTTGAAGTGTAGCGGCTGGCTTGGGCTTGACGTGGGAGTACGGTTTTCATTTGGAAATTGGAAAGTAGCAGCTGATTGGAATTTTGCTAGTTGAAATTGGCATGAATTGGGCTATGATTGTTTCATTTCAACCTTTTTTTTTTATTTATGACGGGCTTGGATAATTGAAAATTGAGAAATTGAATAAGAAATAGTATGGTTTAGAATGAAAGATGGTTTATATGGAGAACTCTAATGGATTGAATTTGGATAAAAAAAAAGGTTATTAAAGAAAAAATGTATATTAGAATGGAAATGGAAATGGATTTAATATTGGATAAAAAAATGTGGATTTAGAAAAATTGGAAAATGGAAGTGGGTTTCTAAATGGATATTGAAAAAAAATGTGGGTATTAGAAAGGTGACAAAAGAGATTAAAAGTGGATAAAAAAATGGTTTAGAAATTGGATAGCAAAAATGGGAATGGATATGAATCATGGATGACTAATCTTTATTTTTAGCCAAAACCAATCTTAAACTTATTTCCACAAGCCTCTGATAAAACACAGCTACCATTGAACAAGCCACAACTAAGCAACGACCATTTGAATAAGTTCTGAATCACTTCAAAATTCATCTGAATCAATTATCTTGGAAAATAAATCCACTGATGAACACAGTCTTGATTGATGAACTCAGATGAACCTGATGAATATCACCACACAACAACTTGATAGTCACTGCTTTGAGGAATAGCTCACTGAAACAGATAACTGGCACTTGAAACAATTGCTTGATAGTTTGACCAAGATTAGGTCAAACATCCATATGAACTGGATCAAAAACGAACAACCACACTTGATCTAAAATCATGCCCTTGCTTTGACAAACCTGCACAACACCCAGAGAGAGAAACTGCAGCAATTTTTTTTTTGTATTTCGGTTAGAGGTTAGTAAACAGAAACAAATAAGAATAATATACAGATGCTCAGGAGAAACAAAGATTGTGATCTTGTTTGAGATGCAAAATGATATGTGGGTTCTTAGGTGTAAAAATTAGGGTATTACAGTAGGCTAATACATTGTGGCTATTAGAATCCAAATCGATGATAATTTGTTATATCAAAATGCTTGTATATTAACTCTTGAAAATTGTGGAAGACTTGATTATTTTTACCAATGGTTTCAAACCTTTGAATAATGGAGTAGGCATAGCGATACCGGTTATCGAACCACTATATATCTCTATGTACTATCTTCCTTCCTTATCTCTATTTAATTTTTGTTGTTTAGAATGTAGAAGTTAAATCATAACGTAATTTATATGTCATTTAGGTTTGATAATGCTTATAGAAATTTATTGTATAAGCATAGTCTGCGTTGCATCGAACCTATTGAATCGTGGTTAAGTTGACTGTCGTAAATAACATATCTAAGTTTAGATATTAAATTGATTAGATTAAGAAACTTGAATTGTCCTAGTTGAATCATGTCAGTGTTTTTTCATTATATTAGTGATAATATTGAAATACATTAGTTAGAATCCATAATGATGAGATTTTATGCTTCCATCTTTTGTTGTTTTAGCTTCCACTCACCAAACTCTGATTTTTATGTCGAAAGTTTTCAAATTGTTTTAAAAGGGTATCGGTCTATTCAACCTCCTTCTTGACCTTTTTCATACTTATATTACCAACCAACAAGTGGTATCCGAGCCGATCTTTTGATCATGTCTAAGTGACTTCAAAAGTTGGGAATATAAAGTCTTTTCGATCCTAAAATTCTAAGTTTTGGAAGCTTTCTAATCTAAGTGGAAACCAATCATATTTCATTGAGATCCTAATGATTGATTCATCATTGACTATTAAATGAGGAATAATGTCAAATAATTCTCTACTAGAAATGTTAGTTGATCACTTATTGAATTAAGAGATTCTCTATGCTTGATTCATCCAGGATTGAACTAATCAATTTATTGCAATGCATGTAGGATTGACCAGAAATCTAGCCTTATGTTTATTATTTTATATTGATGAATACTCACAAAAGCTAATGATGTTTTGTTTACATGACAATTGTTTTGAATTATGGATGATCGAGAATTTAAAGAAGAAGAATCTCTATTAACCTGCTCTTGCAAGGTCGTCGTGAAAGAAGATGAAGAAAATTTATGAATATTAACAATGTTCATTGTTTGTCAACCAACAACCAATGATTCAAAGCATAAAATTTTGAAAGAGCCATATCATTGTCAAAGAGTTGAAGCGGCATTCCTATACTGTCAAACATTTATCTAGTAGTGAAGTAGCTAATCATGTGATTATTCTTCAAAAAATAATAAAAGACGATTAGAACATGTGTTGTACAAGTTCATCTGAAGTCTTATAAAGTAGTGTCTGAAAGTGTATCTCATAAGTGTAAAGGATTCGTATCCATTTGTATATGATTTATTGTATTTTGCCTATAGTATATTTGTTGTTGTTTACTAATAAGTTATGTGTACAACAATTAAGGAATTGATTGTTGAAATTGGTATGATCGTTCCAATCTCCCTTATTCATATTATAGTATGCATATTTATTATCATCATCGTATGTTAAATGCAATGTTTGTGTGAAATGTATCATGTATGTGTTGTTTGTGCAATACATACACACACACATATATATATATATATATATATATATATATATATATATATATATATATATATATATATATATATATATATATATATATATATATATATATATATCATTCATCTAAACATATTTCCATCATTGTCATTTCATATGAACATTCATTATATATTCATTCATCACTCATTAGTTTGTGCATTTCATTAATTTCTCATATCATTAATTGCATTTCACTATTTTTGCATTCCATTAAATTAAATGTTTATTAATTTTAAAAATCATTAAAAATTCCATTCCATTATATTTTTACATTAAAATATCATTTCATTAAAATGTATTTTAATAAGCATTCACTCATTTTTCATGCCTTTCAAAAAAAATTCAAAAACAAGTGGTATGATTCAAAAAGCCTTGATTTGAATCACAAGAGAAAAGTTGCAAGGGAAAATACATATGCGCAATTTGATTTGAATCACACATTTCACTTGATTCGAATCAAAGACAAATTTTTTCACTTTTTTTAGCATGATTCGACTCATGAGGCTCATATGATTTGAATCATATCATTTCAAATAAGTCCCTTTTATGTGTGAATTTTGATTTTCCTTTTCCACTCATTTCATTTCATTAAACCTCTTATATTTTAAAAAAATTCCACCACTCCCTTAGAATTTAATTTCAAAAAAATTCACAAACCAAACTCATTTCATTCATTCTCATATCAGCACTCATCATCATTATCATCCATCTACCCATTCTCATCACCTTCACCAACATGAGTTTAATCCAACCTCAAGTGAAGCTCTAAAAAAAACAAAAAGGTAAAAGGAAAGTATCATCCTCTAGTCTTCTTCCTCCTATTCCGAAAAATGAAAGATAAAAGGTTTAAGCGAGCAAAGAAACATTTGATGCAAGGTTACCCAGAACTTATCATTCATCTATCAGAAGGTCCATCACTTGGTTCGTGATGACAAGCTCAAGAGGTATGTAAAAGAGTTTCTTAAGAAACCTTTTGAAGCTGAGTACTTTTTGAATAAGTCTGCTGAATCTGAGATAAGAGTTAGTTTTTCTGAAACAATTAGATCAACACAAGTTGTTGAAGTTCATTAGGCTGAATAGAAAATTTGATTGAGATAATGTCAAAGCCTTTTATTCCAACCTAAAGGTAACCATTAATGGTCTTTAATGCGTCTTTCATAATCAAATAACTAAGTCTATGTTAGATGAATTCAAGCATCATTTTGTTTTAGTTTCAAAAGGAAATGAAGTGTGTATTTCAAATTCATCTGATTTTGATAGAACTGAGTTTGTTCAGAGCATCTCCAAGTTTGATTTTAAAGATTGTTTAGACTTAGCTAACTTTCAGATTAGTCAAGTCAAATTTGAAATTATAATTTCACATTGGATTATTGTGAAAGTTTGTACAGGAAGCCCCACAATTGGGCAAGAGTTGATGATCACAATTTATACCTCATGTGGGCTCTTATGAAAAATTTTCAATGTGATTGGGTTAAGTTTATTTTGGAAATGATTGAGTAATGTAGGACTTCTTCAAATGTACCATTTTTATTTTCTTCCTTCATTCAATTCATTTTGGACTTGAATGGTATCCCTCCACTAATGAAGATTTGGTTAAAACACCAAATCCAATTGATTCAAATGCTATCAATTTGATGAGGTGTTTTAAGAACGAAAAAATGCATATTATTATTTGGACAATGTTGGTAGATACATTTATGATGACATGATTGAGTTTCTAGAAGGGTTGGAAATCAAGCATAAGAAGAAGAAGAAGAAGATGTCTGTAGAAGTTCCTGAGCGCATTGGTTCATTATCATCTGCTCCATCTAGTTCCTTTGACATGTTGCTATATGGTGATGCTAAGGCATATTTTGATGTCCCGGTGAGTAATATTTTGGTTGATTCTCATATTAGATAGAATCGTCTTCATGCGTACATTGACCTGGTTGTTAAAGAAGTAAAAGAGAGAGAGGCGAAAACATCAAAGCTGAGTTATTTTTTTGTGAACGATCTCCGAAATCATCTTAAGGACTCTAACCTAGTATTCAACCTTAATGATTCTAATACCTCTTCTGATCCTCCTCCCACTGATGTAGGTTAGTTATTTCGTGCATCACATCACATCACATCATATCATCATATACATTCTATTTTCATCATGTTTATTTCTATGTTTTTAGATTTTTGTCGGCATTTTATACTATTTTGGCATATCATTCTGAATATTGATGCTAAATTATGTATCTTTGGTGTATTTAAGCCATATTTTGTGATATATTAATATGTTATTGTTCTTGATCTATCATTTTTCTCTTTATCTCTTATTACTTTATGAAATTTTGTTTATTGTTGTTATGCATGTATGCAAGTTTCTGGTGCCTAATTTTTTCTAGGCCTTACAAATATCATTGTTACTTGTTTACGTTTCTCTCTCTCTCTCTCTCTCTCTCTCTCTCTCTCTCTCTCTCTCTCTCTCTCTCTCTCTCTCTCTTTGATATTTGTCAAAGGGGGAGAAGTTTTGGAGATATTACAGATATTTATGCATAATAAGTGTTTGATGCAGGATGCACGAGTGCTCAAGTCTCAAAGTGTACCTTATCATCATGTTGTGTTGATCAATAAAAATCGAGAATTGTAAATCGTTGTTTAATACTTCTCCAAATAATCACTAAAATAAAATCACCAATAATATCTCTTAAATTTCCAAACATAAAAAAGGTGGAGACTAAACTTGCAACCATAATCGATATTGCTTTTAATTTTGATTGTTTTCCAATTTGCATTTACAATATATTATTTAATTTATCACATGTTTGTATTCATCTCCATTGTGTGAATTTATTTTCATTGTTTGGTGTAACATTGTTATCATAATTCACTTGGAATAATATGTTGTATTTGTATTCATTCACTTCAGCTATTTTAGTCATTGTACCTTTAGGAAACCTCTTAACTCATTGATTTAGTTGTTGTAGTCCATGTTTGGGTCCTTTTAGCCTAGCAATTGGTTTTATGTCAAAATTATAAATGTTGCTTGAATCACAAGTTATAGCAATTAAATTAAGGCTGCAAGTTTGTGTGATTTGAATCATACATATGTGTGAGTCGAACCATAGAGCATCATGAAAGGTGTGATTTAGTTCTGCCTCATTTGAGTCAAATCATAGCAAGGTGTGACTCAAATCACAACCTTCTTTGTATCGAATAATGAGGTATACATGACTCGAACCATGGCCTCATTCCCCTCTTTCCAAACTTTGATTCAATTTGGTTATCTCTTTAATGCGAATCATTACTCAATGATTTGATAAAAACCTTTTATCTCAATTAGTTGAAAAAGAATTCCCAAGAGTGTGTGTCTACTCTTGCACCATTATTCATTTATCTCCTTTTTTTCAATGATTGAGTGTGTGTCACCTTAGAGAGAAAAACTCAAAAAAGTGTTAGGAATTACATCTCTAGAATCATTTTTGTTCCTGTGTTCTTGTTGATGACAAAGAAACCCAAAGATAATGAATAGGATTTGACCATCTTAGAATAATCATCCAAGAACCTAAAAACCCATTTTTTCCAAGAAACTTGAGAGAACTTAGTGTTATCCTTCATTCACAAACACCTAATTCCCTTGTTGATACCTTGTATATAACCTCATAGAATGTGGATTTCTTGAATGTTAGTTTTGTGTGTGAGATTCTTCGGATACTATTCACCATCTCCAATCTTTATCAAACCAATGTTGTGGACCTTCAACTTTAAAGATTGATATGAGAGGTAAATAAAAGGTACATTAGGAAATATAATATTTTTATTTGAAGTTATGTTTTTGCATTAGGTGGAAGAATCTTTTCTTGGACATAGATTTTGGTTGTGTGTTGTCCATAAAGAAAGAATAGTGTCTCTATACTCCATTTAAGACTTTGGTGAAACCATGTGAAGGTTGTTGCAGAACAAAGTTGGAAGTTATCCAATTAATCGAGGCTAATGGAAATCGCTCAAACAAGTCTTTGTCATATTTGAGGAAAGAATGTTGCAGGATCTTGTTGTGTAGCAGTTGAGTATTTGCATAAACAGAAGGAATTGTCATTGGATTCGTGTTTAGGCTAATATAGTGTGGCTATTCACATCCAGATTGATGATAGTTCTTTGTATCAAAATAATTGTATGTTAACTCTTGAAAATAGTGGAAGACTTGATTGTTTTTTTACCGGTGGTTCTAAACCATTAAAGAATGGAGTAGGCATAGTGAGGGTTGTTTGTCGAACCACTATATATCTCTGTGTACTCTTTTTCTTCCATATCTCTCTTTAATTTTTGTTGTTAACATGTATAAGTTAAATCATAGCATAATTTGTATGTCATTTAGGTTTTATCATGCTTGTAGAGATTTATTATATAATCATAGGAATGCGTTGCATGGAACCTATTGAATCATGCATAAGTTGATTGTGTAAATAACATGTATAAGTTAAGATATTAAATTGTTTAGATTAATGTTCTGACTACATTATAGCGGAAAGAAGCAAAAGATTTGGAAGAATTTCCTCCGGGTTTTATCGTCTCTACAGGGATCGGTGCGAGGGAAAGAATGTCATTCAACAATCTCTACGTTTCTAAGCTTGGTTTGAATGGTTTAAAAGCGTAAAATATGGAAAGAAAAACATATAAACAAGTAAAGAATACATTCTTTAGACAAGAGAGAACTCATTAGGAATTAAATTTCATCTACCCTATCAAATACTTAAATTTACTGACCAGTTGTACACAACCTAAATCACTCATCAATATCATCATGTATCGCTCACATCAGCATTCATGTTTGAAGCGTCGACGAGAGTTCTACCGTATTGTCTCATTGGTGATGTCTCACGTAACTAAACAACATGGAACATTAAATATCAATACCCACGGTGAATATTAGCTCTAAATCTATTTCTAGAGTTCAGAACCTAATAGATGTTCATCTTAGATCGAGTTTGAACCGTATATGTCTATAGTAATCCAAACCCATTAAGATAAATATTGAAATCAAAGATAACATCGATAAAGATTTGTAAAAGAGATTGTATACAACAACCACGATCAATAAATATACATATAATCTAGGTAAACTTACAAAAAAAACCCCAACAATAGAGAATACAAGGAGGAGAAGGAAGATGGACACAAATCTCTCGGTTTGTCAATGTCGATTGAAGCCAATCCAACTCCGGATCATCAAGATATACACTATAATCTTGTTTCTAAGCCTCTCTATCCAAAGGAATGTTTTGATGGAGTTGGGTGTAAAAATCCTCAAAACCATAACCCTAATAATGTTTTACAAATGAATATATAAAATTTAAGCGCGTGTAGAGTAGGCTAAACGAGCTCAAAAAAACAAAGAAAAATCAGAATTTGTTTTCGCCATAACTTGAAAACCGTAACTCCGATTTACGCACGGTCAGAAGTGTTGGAAAGCTTATTCAACGCTCTATATTATAATGACTAAATATCATTGCTTGAATACCTACAAAAATGAGATAAAAACAATAAAACTCAATAATATTTACACAAATCGATAAAAACTACACTAAAATACTAAACGATT
Organism: Lathyrus tuberosus; assembly: GCA_022829125.1. NCBI lineage: Eukaryota > Viridiplantae > Streptophyta > Magnoliopsida > Fabales > Fabaceae > Lathyrus > Lathyrus tuberosus. Next base: position 6,892,332 of record JALAZF010000117.1, read on the forward strand.
ACTTAATCACACTAAAGTTGAGGTTATTGCAAAAAAAAACTAATGAATCAAGCCAATAAGTGCCAATTATTCACACTCAAAAACACCAAAATTTGGAACTTATCAATTAAGTAAATTGAATTGTCCTAGTTGGCTCATGTTATTGTTTGATTAGTGTATTAGTGATAACATTAAAATATATTGGTTAGAATCAATAATGATGATATTCTATGCTTCCATCTTTTGTTGTTTTAGCTTCTATTCACCAAAGTCTGATTTTTATGTTGAAAGTTTTCAAATTGTTTTAAAAGGGGATCAATCTATTCAACCCCCTTCTTTCTGGACGTTTTTCATACTTATATTCTCAATCAACACGATTGTCCATAAGGATATTTGCAACTATATTCTATTTCTAAACAAAAATGAATCTCATCTACTACATACCCTAAACCAATACTCCATCCTATCACACGTTAACCTCTCCCATAGATCAATCTTATTGACAGGATATACTAAATAACATAAGGATCCTAAGTATAAGAGGGATAATCCCCACACAAGGGTCTTCCCATAAATAGGTGAGAAGGTCAATCCCCATTTTTTCCTTAAATTATGCATAAATCGATGAGGAATGATCCATATTAAATCCTATAAGAGACACACCTTTCCACCAGATATAAGAAAAATGTAAGCTAAAAGACCTACCTCCCATGAAGGAGGAGACATTATGAACCTTATATCTAGAAAATAAGATATCACATCTGAGGTTAGACACACTCATGATCAACCTCCACCACCATTTACCCAACAAAACTAAATTTACCAAGCGAAGGATCATGAACACCCAAACTAACTCTCGACTTACGTTTGCAGACATAAGACCACTAAACATAAAAAATCTTAGAATCTACTTTTATCCCATCCCACGCGAACCTTCTTTAAATCCAAACTATTCTCTTCCAAATTTTAATAAACCTTTTTCAAAAAATACAAAATGAAAATAAAAATAACACGGTCAAATTAAGTAATATCACCCTCCCCAAGTTTGTATAACTATGTCTCCTCCAGAATAAACACCTAAATATAAGACTAATAGTTCCTTAAGTGGCATCTAAGCTAATTAAATTTTTATATGTATTGAAATTTTGGAGCAAGAACCCTAAAACAAATTAATAGTTGAATTTCCATTTAAAGTTATGTAGGATGTAACATGAACGTCTACTTGTCACATTGTCACTTAAAATGACTATTTCTATCAAAATTATTGTATTTTGACATATTTAGCATTCACCCCGACCCCTCATCTTTCTTCTTCTTCTTAACCTAAATTTATCGATCCAAAGAATGGACCCTTCCACAAGAATAAAAAAAATAAGTAACTTATACAATAGAATGTAATTGATTAAGATATGCTACTTTCTCAATGTTAAGTGGCTATCAATTTTATGTTGATGAATCAAGTCACAACAAGACTCTGATTATTCACTCATTTGGGTTTTGTCCAAGAAAGTAGGCTTCTGTTCAATTCACGATTCATTGATCAAAGCCCCTTATGGGTCTTCCTTTTTTCATCACCAACAAGTTTAATCTTTACTCTTTCCCATTTTACTCTTCTTTATTTATTTATTTCAAAATTGAGCAACTTTAATTTGGTTAATGATGAACTTTTAAAAGTTGTTTAAATTGGTTCAAATGTGATGAACTGGAAAATACTAATGTTATGCTTATTAACTATAGGGAAATTCATGGAAAATACTAAAGTGTATTTGTTTGCTTTTTTTTCTTTTTTTTTCTTCCGTTAATTTTACTTTCAAAAATACCAATGTTAAATTTCTTTTTCCCAAATTAGGACTATTCACAAAAACATCTTGAAAAAGCTTTGATAATGAGGAAACTTGGAAAATATATAGAGTTAGAGGGATGAGAGGCTAAGTCTAGGGACAACTGTAAAGTTTGACAAAATAGGTATTACTCAAATACCTTAAGTCCCCTAAAGTAAGATATGAGTCTAACGTGTAGATTTGTACCATAGTACTCGAATTCTGAGAAGTACTCCCTAATTAGTTTATCATGACAGTCTGGCATAATTTAGATTCACATGTCATGTGTGATTGGTTGAGAAATAAATAATTTTAGCACCAAAATGATGAAAAAGACGGTAAAAGGAAATCACACCTTCTAAGTTAGGTAACCCTCATTCGGTTATTCATCCCAACGGTGGTTGAACCCCAAACATCGTCCCAAAGTGAACAATAAATAAACACATAAAACTGTGTAATTTCATTGATAAATAAAGAAGGCAATTATTGCCCATCTGATGTCTAAACAAAAATTCTCAATCAGTTTTGTGTATGTGATGATTATAATAAATCCAAATGCCTTAATTTGGTTGTATGAATGAAAAGAGAAACAAAAATTGAAAAATGAGATTTAAGTACAAAACATAGTTGGAGTGGTATCTGAAAGGGAGACTTGGGTGCGTAGTCTCACTATGGTTAGTGTCCTTGTAAATAACTTTGGTGTGAAATTAGTACCGAAAGAACTAGATCTTATCCAATTTGAACGAAAACTCACGTATGAGTACCGATAGTTTCATTTTTGTAAGCTTTTCCATTATTAAAACCGCTTGATCCAAAAATTTGCACAAGCAAGGTTTGTTGCTTGAGAACAAAAAATAGTCTAAGTTTGATAAGTGGTTTTCCTATCGTTTATTTCAGTTATTTCCCTTTGTTATTTTATCGTTTTATCTTCATTTTTATCATGTTTTAGGCTTGGTAATCTGGTTTTGGTGTTTTCAGGCTTTAATAAGGGTGCGTACGAAAGAAGAAACGAAAGAAGCAATAATGTAGAAAAAAGACAAAAAGTTGGGTTTTCATCATGTATTTCCAGAGGACTGCTACGGGCGGCCGTAACAGCTGTTACGGGCTGTAACAACGTGTGCTATCTAGCCCCATTCTCATACATTTACCAGACGTATGCTACGAGCGGTCATAGTAGCTACTACAGGTCATAGCAGGTGTGCGCCCCATCCATCATTTCTTTCCTTTTTCGGTTTGCATTATTGTTGTTTTGGGAATTTGTGTAGATTTTGATTTTGTAATCAACCTCTTTGATAGGCATTGAACAAGAGGAAAAAGCTCCACAATTAGAATTACCTATAAAATCTCATGATTTGTATGAGTTGGGACATCTAGTTTATTTATTGTTTTTACGTATAATTTTTTTTATTTGGTTCAAAAGTTGTACTCAAGTCTCCATTGGAGCTTTCAGAATTATAGTTATTTTAGATTACTTTGTTATCAGACAGGTTCCTTTTATCCTTTTATTATAATTGTCAATTTATTTTTACTGTTAATCATGATTGTTAATTTGATTATTACTCTGTTTGTGATGTTTCTCACCATGAATGAGTAGTTCTTTAAGGACTCAGGGTCATGAGACTTATCTCGTGGTATCCACGAAATCCTTGTAATTTAATCATGAGAATTTTTTTATCTTTTATTTTAAAATCTGAGTTTTAAATATATGTCTCTTACGAAAGTAAATATTATTCAGGTACCGATCATACACTGAAAGGGTATGCTTTGGTACCCGAGAGCATCTTTTTAAACAACTAAGTATGAATCACGAAAGTGCCCGTACTCAGTTGAGTAAAGTTCCAATTTTTAATGGTGTGCGAAAAAGGATCTCTGATAAATAATTCATACTAGCAAGAGCAGAAAGATTATTTATCTCAGACAGGGTAACACGCTAACTAAAGTAGGCGTCGTCCGAAATTCTCTATTTTTCTATAATCGTATAGAATGTCTCATAATTGAAATAAAAAAATACATGGATATGTCTGAGCAAGAATCATGAATCATAAGCCCTGTTTCTTTTATAATATATAAGTGTTTTTCATTTAAGTTGTTTTCATAAGTGTTTTTCATTTAAGTTGTTTTCACAAAAATCAATATTCAATCGCTCTAAATTTACACCAATATAATAGAATCCAGTGTTCAAAAATTAGTCTTTGTGGTTCGATAACTTTTTTACTACTTCGCATTGTCGTACACTTGCGGTGTGTCAGGTATCAAAGATGACGTCACTCCATAAAGTTAGAGGAGGTGGTGGAGCTTCGGCTTTAGGTGGCGTCTGAATGCTTGCCTCTCATGGAACATGCGAGATGGTACCAACAGCCTGAGAATAACCCTCTTCCAGCCTATGGGCCTTCACATTAGGTGAATCGGGGGTTGGTTCCTCATCTTGTTGTTTTCTTCCTTTGGTGATAAAGACCTCTTGGTGACTCTAGGGGCTATCAGTCTCCCCATAAGCATCCGGGATTTTCTCCTTCCTTTTCCGCTTTTCCTCCAAATAAATCATCGCCATCTGATTTACGAAACAATGTATAGTGCTCACAAGTGTTATTTTAAAATATATATAAAAGAAGTATGTTATCCAAAACTTACAAATGTAATCAATAATATAATCACCGCCTTTCAGCGATAGAATAATTACTGTGCATAAATCCATGACCTCAAACTCCCCTAAGAGGTGAATTATCCTCCCCTCTCTAAGCATAAGGTATTTACGACCATATCCTGCAACTGCCACAAGCTCATCCATACAGGCCAAGGGAATTAGGGGGGCCATCATCCTCTAACACTACGAGAGAACCCTCTCGGCCCCTCACCTGGGCGAAACTGTCTCTCCGAATTTTATAGTGGTTGGAGTAAAGTGTAAGAAAGTCCCCTCCCGGTAGACCGCCTAAAGACACCCGACTACCTTTCACAAGTCTGGTAGCATAGAATGAGAAAAAACTCCTACGGTAGGAGAAATCTCTAGACCTTCACATACCATCTCAAAAGCCCTAATAAAATCCCTATTATCAGGGAACAACTGGGAAGACGCAACATTGAGAACCTTCAGAACCTCAATAACAAAAAGGGAAAAAGGGACAAGAACCTTCATATCCCTGATGAGGGGGAGGTAGAAGTCTAAATAGGGGGTGGAATATCGTAACTGACATGCATGGTCACTCTCTCCGACGGTGAACAAGCCACCAGGATAACCATTTCTTAATCTTCTGAGGAAGAAACCCCGATTTTTGTTCGGAAAGAAATCATATGTTCGTTAGAAGTATAGTAAGGCCCAATGTCCTTGGCGTCCTTAGGCACAATGGAAGGGGTAGCCTTTCTCTTTTTGGTCCTAGGAAAATAGAAGAATAAAAAGAGATCACCACCATCGTTGCAATCGTCAATGAGGATGATTATGACCCTCAAAACCTATAACTCTACACAAACCTAAACCCTATTTCAAATATCTTCTTATAATCCCTACTCATAACTACTACAAAAGGAAGGGAAGGAAAAATAAATCCATACCTGAGAGGGTTGTGAACAAAGAATCAAGGGTTTATAGAGAAGCTATGCAGTTCAAAGGAGCTTGCAGGAGTCGTGGGAGAAAATTAGAGAAAAGAAGTGGAAGAGGAAGCCTTTATAAAGGATTTAAAAAAACAAGGTATCGTTTAGGCTCCCTCAAAATTTTGAAAAGCTCAACATGTTTCTTGCACGTGGTACAAGTGTTTAAGGTCTCAAGAAATAGGCCATCATTACTTACATTAAATGGAAGTAAGCATTATCGTCTGAATGAATAACTGAAATTCCCAAATGACATCCTAGTTAATCAAGGGTCACTTGGTAAAGGGATATGACTCATACCCAATTATGGGGATTACGCCAATAAAAAATGACAGACTCTCCTCCCACTAAAAAGGCCACCTTAAGTTGATGGACTTGCCCCAAGCTGTCATACTCACCTACCATTAAAAAGGCCATTTTCATCTTAGGGACTAGCCCAAAGCCGAGGGACTCATCTCCTATTAAAAAGGTTGCCTTCAGCTGAGGGACTCGCCTACCATTAAAAAGGCAGCCTATAGTTGAGGGGCTCTCCAAAGATGAGGGAATCGCCTCCCATTTAAAAGGGTTACGTCCTAAAATTTTGAACCCATCTCTTATCAAAAGGGTCGCCCTAGAATCCAGGACGAAACCAAAAAAATAGCCTTAGAATACTTCGCCCTTTACAAGCCCTCGTGTTTTAGGGACTGTTGCGATACTCCAATTTTGACCCTGAATCGCTGAATCAATGCATTTATCATGACATTCGCATCATCTGTATATCATATCATGCATTTAATTTTGCATAAGGCCTAAATTGTCAACCAAAATAATTTTTTGGATTTACAGACAAACTGGTCAACCAGATTCTCAATTGTACGCGAAATTAGTGGGCGAAAAATTTCAAAATCAAGCTTGCTGACGTCATTATTATTAATCTACATTTCATGTAGTTTAGCCTAGCACGCTCGTTTTGATTTTTGACTACTCTTTCAGTCTCATTTTGATCAGTCTGAGTGTTTTAACCGGTCAATTTTTATTACAAAATTTGACCAAAACCTGTATGTTTCTGAGAAGTTTATTTCACACTGATCATTTTGGTGCATTCAGTTTATTTTTTTGAGCACTTTTCGCCCGATTATTATTCATTTTTTAGTCTTTTATTTTTTATTTTTTTTCCAAGATGTTCAAAATGATTAAATAGAATTAATTGTATTTTTATTTAGATTTTATTATGTTTATTTTAAACTGTTTAATTTAATTTGGTTTTAATTCATTTTAACTCTAAAATAAATAGCAGGGGTGTTTTGGGAATTTTTTTTATAGAGCGCGCGCACACACATCACACATACCAGCGGTGCTTATCACAAGAGGGCCCTCATTTTGAAATAGAGGTCACCGCCCTTTTCAAAGCAAATGACCTCTGTTTTCTTTTTTTCACACATTCACCAGTCTGCTACATTACTCACGGACTACACATCTTACCAACAAAAAACTCTCCATCATCTTCATAACCAACTCCTTGCAACTACACCATACACAATCATATAAACATAACCATTTACTTTCAGTTTCCTTCTTTAACCCACCACTGTTACCATATAACATCACATCCAAACACTTCTATAAACCCACACAAAAATCACTTCCCATCCATAAACTAAACAAATACATTGTATTCCTTTATCTTCCACTTCCAACTCACCAACCTTCTTTCAACCTCTTCTCTTTTCTTCCAACCCTACTGTTCCATAATATTTACTCGATAAGCTTCAAATATCAACCTAACATAATAGCATCTCCTTCACATTTTGCAACAAAACTACCACCTTAACAACATAACCTTGTTCTTTTCATGTATTGCAACTTTCACAATACACAAACCTACAACAACCACTTCATAATATAAACTCACAAACATGCATAAAGCTCCACTCTTCATGCTAGCAACTCAACCGTGAACCTCACAGCTTCATCCATCACTATCCACCATTTCTCTCCTTCATACCACCTTCCAATATGACATCTCAAAAAATAAAAATAAAGAAAGAGCAAATGATTAGGATGAGTGAGAACGTGACCGATTCAGTTAACGAAACCTTTGAAGGTGCAATCCATATCCTAAGACTTCAACTTTCTTCATTTAATTTCCATCCCTTGACCTTTCTTCTCTAAAAGAGAGGTTGAAACTTCATCTGTATACTCCACAACATGACCTGCACTTGCATCTTCTCTTCCCTTTTCACTCCTCTTCAACCCTCTAACTCATCACTGTGCCCTCAATAAGCCACAAAAGAAAACCAATACGACCAACAACCACAAAATGCAATAGTTTTCTCTTCGTGAAACCGAACCAAACCGCTACACCATAACCACACCTCACTGTTACGCATCAAATCCATAACCATAATTGAAATTCTGGTATCAGACGTGTGATGTTAAGGTGCGATGTCACAACAACATACTCTGCACAATGGACAAAATAAACAGCAGAATAACACACCAAATTGTTCACCCAGTTCGGTCTAATTACCTACGTCTGGGGGCTACCAAGCCAGGGATGAAATTCACTACTTGTAGAATTAATTTGCAGACTCAACAACCCAGTTGACAATCTCCTAAACTTAACTCCTACTAGTGACTTTCTACCTAAGAAACCACTTAGATATGAGAACGCTACTCAATCCCTAAAAACAATACTCAAGGAACACCCTCTTTGAGCAACCTTGATCTTACTTCACAGCTTTGATCAAGTAATAACTCTCTATTACTTCACAGTTTCTAAGAGAGGACAGAAAACGACTCACCAATTCAACCTAGAATGGTGTATACAAAACTCGTACAATATACTCAAGACTCTCAGCCTATTGCTCTTGATCTTCTCTCTGTATTTCTGTACTATTTCCTTTGGTCTTGTGCGCTTTATATAGCCACCTGAATTGGGCTTGGACTGCTACAATATCTGACTTGATTTGTTATTTAAAACTGAATATGCAAAACAGATTTACTCCTAAAATCTTTTCAAATCTTCAACTTTTTAAATCTCCTATAAATCTGCATCAAATCTCCTATGCAGCGGAAAATATCTAACCCAAGATATTCGCATCCAATGAGACAGCTTGCTCTCCACAATTCCAGCTAACACGCAAACCCTAACAACATCACAGCCTGATGTTATTAATTCTACAGATCTAATGTCACAACATCGCATGTGACATCAGACATCCAAACTTCAGCAATTAAACACTTAACACAGCCCAGTGTTAAGACTCAATGTTGCAACATCACCACCTTGACATCAACATTGAACATACTTTGTTTTACCAAAATTCCAGCCAATCCAAGAACTAACAATCTCCCCCTTTGGCTAATTTTGGCTAAAACAATCTCTGCACCTTCAGAGACTTCAGCAGCGGAAAAACTTCAAACAATGATTTTGAAACTCCAAGCAGCAGCAACATCTTCAAATCACTTCACAAAACTCTGCTGCATCACCAAGTTCAACAACTACACTCTTCAAACATTCAAACAGCTGCACATATTTCATTATTAGCAGCAATGAGCACTCCCCCAACAATGCAAAGGCCAGCATAGCAACTGTCAACATTAGCACCAATTTCTCCCCCTTAATATCTGCACTACTATAGCTAACATATTCTTTTGACTGTCAACATTAGCAGCAATTTCTTTGGCTACTTCTCCCCCTTTTTAGCCATAATTAGACAATCTTCAATCAGGAGCCCTATTAACTACAATTAGTACACCCTATCTCTCATTGTTAGCCTCACAGTTAGTAACCAGGCAAAACAAATCATTGAACAGAAAAACATAAAAAGTGCATATATCAGCACAAAATTCAAGTTACATAACCGGCATAACAAGTGCAAAACAAAAAAAACTAAACTACTATCTAATAACAGCAGATGGAAGTTAGTCTTCATCCGAGCTGGTACCATCAGCATCTTCATCACCTTCATCTGACCCGAAATCCTCAGTATCGCCATTCACATTATCTTCTCCCTGTTCCAAGTCTTTGATCATCTACTCAATCTTCATTTTCCTAACAGTGCTAATACTGATAACCATATCAAGATCCTTGCAGGTTGCCTTCATTTCTTCAATCAACTCAGATTTTGTACTGACCTTCATAACTTCAGAACTTGATGTCATAACAATGTCTGGAACATGATTCCCAGCAAACAGTTTGGGATGCAAAGATAAAGCTGACTCCCTCTTACATGCTACCTCTGTACTCGTTAAGATTCCAGGATGTTGATCTAAGATCATTCCACAGATAAGGGAAAGGAATGATATAGGCATCTTGATAGCATTGGTGGCACCATGCTTCACCACTTGATCAAATATATAGCTTCCATAGTTGAACTTGACCTTTTTCCCAACAGCATTGATGAACCTTCCTAATCCCACAGTTATGGTGGTTTTGTGATTAGTAGGTACCCAGTTAGCAGCACCAATTCTGTGCAAAATAGCATACTTGATACTGAGTTTGCTAGCTATCAATTTATTTTTCAGTGGCCACACCTTAACTTGAGTGGCAGTGATTTCTCTACACACTTCATTATCAGTCACTTCCAGCTCACACCCCTCTTGTTCATCTCTTCCCAAATATTTATTAATGGTACTAGGAGAGAAGTCAATACACTGCCCCCTAACAAACACCTTCATGTAGTTCACACTTCTATTGTCAGAAATGTCTATGGGGATGTTGACTACAAATTCCTTAACAAGTCCACTATAGCACTTAGAGAATCTGGTCACAGTCTTCAACAGTCCAGCAACATGAATGAGGTCCATAATTTCTTTCATCTCCAAGACATCCTTTCCAAGCTCCCTTTCAAGAGATAATCTCCTTTGGCATACAAATTTCCACAAGGGAGCACTGCTAGCATAATGAAAGGATATGTTGTCCACTGGCACTTCAGGGACCTTATCAGAGATTCTTTTTAAAATGGTCTTTCTGACTGGTGTGATGTCATGGACATCTTCCTCAACATCATCCTTAGATTCAAATTCTTCTCTAATCTTTCTCTTTTTGGAGGGTGTAACAACCTTGCTCCAAGGTTTTGTGGGACCAACAACAGTTTTCTTCTTGCCATCAGTAGACTTCTTTGGAGAGGATTCATCAGTCTTTCCTTTCCTTGTCTTTAGTCTCTTGGCAATACTTGGAATAGCATTTCCAATGACTTCATTATCAGATAAATCAACCACATTGATCACATTCTCATTCTTTTCTTTTCCATTAATATCCTCATGCACATCATCTTCTTCCCTTCCTATTTCAGAATCTTCAATGATAGACATAGCAAGTCTATGAAGATCAGACTCATCTCTTTGCATGTCTACCTTTTCTGCCGGCATCTGATTCAATGGTATAGAAATTCCTTTCACAGGTATACCTTTGTCCAGTATTTTGGTAGCTAGATTCCCTATACTCTTGTCAACATCAAACTTTTCTACCACAGTTTGAGACGTGGGTGACCTAGGTGTTGATTTATCACTAAATAGGATACTCGTAACAAGCTTCTTTGTTTCAGTGTCTTTAAAGGTAGTTGCGGCCCTTTTAGAAGCAAGTTTAGAAGGTCTAGGTTTACCTGACTCTGGGAGCATTACCGAGATGGGTTGTATATTCAGAGCTTCGTCTTCAGAGTACTCATCTGTAGAAACCCTAGCTTTATTCCGTGATGAACTTTTTGATGGAGAAGATGTCTGTTTTGACATGGTTCCTTTGAGACAGTATAGGTTGAGATGATTCTTCTTGTTGAAGGAGACGAACAGACGGGAGATATGAGTTTTGACGGATTGTGATTTTGCTATAATAGGAAATGAGGGTCTGAGGTAAGGCGCCAGATTTTGTGTATTTTTTAAAGACCAATCAATGAGTTTCTCCCCCCAAATAAGCTTTCCTTTTACAGATTTGAAGGGATTCAACTTAAGAGTACTTAACTCTAACAGCCTTTCACACTTGATGTCACTGTCTAATGCTAAAACATCAGTCTTAACATCGATAGATGGGCTGACTTCTATAGGTATCCATAGATAACAATTATCTCTGGACCTGACTCTTTTCATGATCACTTCATCCTTTTCGTTTGTCACCAGACACTCATCCTTGGAATAGCTGACTTTGTAACCTTCATCACATAGCTGACTTATGCTAATCAGATTAGTCTTCAACCCTTGGACAAGGATCACACTATCAAGAGTAAGACCATCAAGATTCTTCACTCTTCCACTTCCTTCTACTACTCCTTTTTCTCTATTGCCGAACACAACCTTATTTGCATGGCAAGGATTAAACTCCACCAACTGTTCCTTTGATCCAGTCATGTGCATAGAACATCCACTGTCAAAGTACCATGCATCCATGGCAAAATGTCCATCTGAGGTATGAGCAAATAGACATGTGACCTGAGCTTTAGGAACCCATTGTTTAGCAACTTTGGATCTGACCTCCTTCTGTCTGGTTTGAGGAACTGAATTTGGATAACCATGGAGCTTGAAGCACGAGGACGGCATATGTCCAACCCTGCCACAATAGAAGCATCTTACTCTGTCATATCTAAATTGTTTATGTCTTCTACCATTATGATGATATTGCTGTGGCTCCCACCCATAATGTTGTCTCCTTCTGCCATAGTTAGATTGTCTTCTTCTGTACTGAGGATGCTGTCTTCTAGGCTGTCTCCTATGGTGATGAGGCTTCCTTCTTCCATAGTGATGAGGCACATCATTGTTGTATCCATATCCATACCAGTTTTCCTGATGTTGAGACATCTGATGAGACATGTTCTATTTGAACCTTGCAGCTTGCATGCTCTTGTGATATTGGGGGGGCATATACTGACTAGCTCCTCGAAGCTGCATCTTCCTCTGATGGGGACCATTCTTTTTCTCAACATTCTGAGGCTGAACAATCTTCTTAGGAGTAGGATCCTATCTTTTTGTTTGAGACATTGGTTGGGACACCTCCTCCTTTGTTCCTGAAGTGCTTGCTTCAGCAGAAACCTTTTTCTCAGCCACAAATCCTATACCTGACTTATCACCAGCCACTTTTTCTGTCTGAAGGATCTTATCAAGTGTGTCTGTACCACAGCTCAGCATCCTAACAGATTTGGTCATATGCTCAAGATGAGCTTTGACCAGTGAGACTTCGTTTTCCAAATCAACTTTAGCAGTCTCAAGCTGAGCAATCTGTTCCTTTTGACTCTTGTTTTCTTGACAGATTTCAGCACTCTTTAGGCAAAGCTCTTGATAAGTAGAAGCTAGTTCCTCAAAGGTTATTTCTCCATCACTAGAATCATCATCAGAGACAACAGTTCCTGTCAAAGCTCTAACATGCTTTGCTGACTCACCTTCACTTTCACTATCAGAGTCAGACCAGGAAACTGTCACGCCCTTCTTCTGCTTTTTCAAGAAGGTGGGACACTCTTTCTTGACATGTCCATACCCTTCACACTCAAAGCACTGAACTCCTTTATCTTGGGCAGTTTTCTCTTCATCCTTCTCTTTTGACTTGCTGATGTCAGAAGATATGTTCTTGACATTATGCCTGGAGTTATTGTTCATCCTCTTGAACACTTTGTTGAAATGTCTTCCCAACATAACTATGGCCTGAGATATATCCTCCTGGGATTCAGGACTATTTCCTTTTTCTTCTTGATCATTTGACACCAAGGCTATACTCTTTGGCTTCTTTTCTGGTTCTTCCTCATTCAACCCAACCTCAAAAGTTTGAAGAGATCCAATGAGCTCATCAACTCTCATATTGCTGATGTCTTGTGATTCTTCAATGGCAGTTACCTTCATCTTATACTTCTTAGGAAGGGACCTAAGGATCTTCCTTACAAGCTTTTCATCTGACATTTTTTCACCAAGAGCACTGGATGCATTAGTTAGCTCCAGAATATTCATGTGGAAGTCATGAATAGTCTCATCTTCCTTCATCTTCAGGCTTTCAAATTTTGATGTTAGAATCTGAAGTCTTGACATTTTAACTCTAGATGTACCTTCATGAGTGGCCTTCAAAATATCCCACGCTTCCTTAGCAACTTCACAGGTATTGATTAACCTGAAAATATTCTTATCCACTCCATTGAAGATTGCATTTAGAGCTTTGGAATTACCAAGGGCAAGCTCATCTTCATCCTTGGTCCATTCTTCTTCAGGCTTTGGCTTTGAGGTGCCTTCTTTATCTTTGCCAGCATCATCTTTCTCACACACAACAGGTGCTTTCCACTCTTTAATAATAGTCTTCCATGCCCTGCTGTCCAAGGATTTTAAGAAAGTAGTCATCCTTGGCTTCCAATAGTCATAATTGGATCCATCCAAAATAGGGGGTCTGTTGACGAATCCTCCAACTTCTTTGTCCATCTTTACACCAGAAAGTAACTTCCCTAGATCTCACCCAGAGACAGACAGGATGCCTGCTCTGATACCAATTGAAATTCTGGTATCAGACGTGTGATGTTAAGGTGCGATGTCACAACAACACACTCTGCATAATGGACAAAATAAACAGCAGAATAACACACCAAATTGTTCACCCAGTTCGGTCTAATTACCTACGTCTGGGGGCTACCAAGCCAGGGATGAAATTCACTACTTGTAGAATTAATTTATAGACTCAACAACCCAGTTGACAATCTCCTAAACTTAACTCCTACTAGTGACTTTCTACCTAAGAAACCACTTAAATATGAGAACGCTACTCAATCCCTAAAAACAATACTCAAGGAACACCCTCTTTGAGCAACCTTGATCTTACTTCACAGCTTTGATCAAGTAATAACTCTCTATTACTTCACAGCTTCTAAGAGAGGACATAAAACGACTCACCAATTCAACCTAGAATGGTGTATACAAAACTCGTACAATATACTCAAGACTCTCAGCCTATTGCTCTTGATCTTCTCTCTGTATTTCTGTACTATTTCCTTTGGTCTTGTGCGCTTTATATAGCCACTTGAATTGGGCTTGGACTGCTACAATATCTGACTTGATTTGTTATTTAAAACTGAATATTCAAAACAGATTTTCTCCTAAAATCTTTTCAAATCTTCAACCTTTTAAATCTCCTACAAATCTGCATCAAATCTCCTATGCAGCGGAAAATATCTAACCCAAGATATTCGCATCCAATGAGACAGCTTGCTCTCCACAATTCCAGCTAACACGCAAACCCTAACAACATCACAACCTGATGTTATTAATTCTGCAGATCTAATGTCACAACATCGCATGTGACATCAGACATCCAAACTTCAGCAATTAAACACTTAACACAGCCCAGTGTTAAGACTCAATGTTGCAACATCACCACCTTGACATCAACATTGAACATACTTTGTTTTACCAAAATTTCAGCCAATCCAAGAACTAACAATAACAACTTTATACAGTTTTCCATAACTCACACGAACAACAACAATCTCAGTGCTCGAGCAAAGATAAACGCACCACACTTTTTCTCGAAGAAGATTCTAAATGGGTTCAAACGATTCTCAAATACGCGCCGAAGCTTCGAGCTATTACTGTTCCTTACCGTACACAGCTTCAAGAAGCGGGTGAGCTTCTCAAATCGTATCGATATGAGTTAGCTTATTCTCCGGCTAAGCCACATTGAAAGGCAAAGTAAAAGCCACCAAGTCTCACTCTCACCACCACGCATTTCCCTGCATCTCGCCATCGTCGGAGTCGCACCAACACCCTTTTTCCGATCCAAAGTTTGTTTGCTTTTAATCTATGTCTTACTTTTGTTCTCATTTGCTACAATGAATGATTTTTATATGTTGTTA